>CM031616.1:12547155-12563615 GCA_018398815.1 Conus ventricosus | reverse complement strand
CAATGACTGCCCCCAAAAGGTTAAAGACGACTGCTACAAAACACTGGTTAGACCAATTGTCACGACCGACCCCTGGAGGTCTGCCCTGACAGGATCGGTCTAGGTGGGAGTGAAGGGAGTGACTGACCTCACACGCCCCGCAAGAGACCACACGATAAAGATTACGATACAACACCCCATTTATTCACACCAGCAAAATAAACATTCCAACACACACACCATGCACGCTCACAATCAAGCACTCCAACGCACACAACATGCACAATCACAATCAAGCACTCCAACACCCACAACATGCACGATTATAAATAAACATTTCACCATACGACGTACACAATCACAATTACAGCATTCCAGCACATGTAACATATACACAATTATAAGGAAACATTTCCAGCATCGATCCCTTCTAACACCCTGGCGTGCGTCCACACCCCTGCCTCTGTCAGGCCTGCTGGGAGCACCCTGTCGCACTAGGTGCTCCGAACCGGGTCGGTTCTCGCAGGGAGTCGCTCAAAGCCGACACCCTCGACTCACAAGCAGGCAGTGAAGAGCGTGTCCCGGAGGCGGGGGGGGGGGGGGGGGGGGGGGGAACGTGGCGCTGTTACTGGAGGTCCTGGACGGGGGTCAGGGCCGGCCAGTCAAGACGGCGGGCTCCTCTACCAGTCCGCGGCCTCGACCAGCGCGTGGCACCATCCAGTCCGTGGTCTCAGCCAGAGCGTGGCCTAACCAGCACGTGGCCCACCACCCAGTCCGTGGTCTCAGCCAGAGCGTGGTCTCACCCACACGTGGCCCCATCCAGTCCGTGGTCTCAGCCAGAGCGCGGCCTCACCCAGCACGTGGCACCATCCAGTCCGTACTCCGGTTAAGCCCCCGAAAGGGGGGAAAAACGTAAGAGAACAGCATTTTACCAATTCTAACTCACTTGTCCTCACCAAGTTTTTGGGCGAAAGTGGCCTAAAAGCCGCCTTTCCCTGTTCTCTGACAAGTAAGACTTCAATAACCAAAAAATAACGATTATCTACAAACAGACATACTGTGTAGGGTTATCCGTTTTTAATACTAATTTACAAAACTTTTCAGATTTTAGTTTTTTTTTTAATCCTATGTTTTTCTTGATCGTTTTCAATAACATCATTTCGCGCAAAATTCTTCAATGAGTCTCTGCCCTTTCAGGGTGAAATAACACTACAGTCTTTAACTGTTCTCAAAAGTCTTTTAAACCGAGTTATATTTCTTGGCTAAAATCCACACACTTATTCCAGCATGTCTTCCACTGAAAGCCAGTTTTGAAAAAGTGTTTCTCTTTTTAAAACTATGTCTTTTTTCTGCTGAACAGTCATCTATAATAAATAGCGTTTGCGTTCCCTCAAACAATATAAAAAGCGTTCTAGACATTCACTCAGTTTTTTTGCTGGGGTCAACTAAAATATGTTATTATCTGCCCATATAAACCTTCTATCATGATATGCTTTGTCCATTTAAGTGTTGGACAGAAAACCGCAATATGATCAAAATTATAACGATAAACTGTTTTGAAAACAGGTCGAGGATAAATATTTTTTTTTCCACAACCAGTTTGTCCACAAATTAATGAACAATGAGGGGTTTTTGTCATAAAGTTTAACTGCTCCATAGTTTTATAACAGAATTTAATCTAATCCAGTTTTTAAATTTTTTTCATGCTCTCTGTCAAAATTTGTTCAGTATAATAAAACCCTATGAGGCCTAAATGTGTAAGATTAATCCAATTCAGTTCTGTAAGATTGTTTCTATTTAAGTCAACATTGATTTGTTGCTTGTTTTTTTAGATTTTAAATATCTCGCCATTGTGAAGAACGACGACAACAACTTTTAAGACGTTTAACGTCTAAGTTTTGCCAGCTAATATTAATTCCTTTTATAAGGTTCATCACTAACGCCCACAACCCCCCCCCACTCCACATCTTTAAAGACAGAAATTTCAATTATCATTGTGAAGTGTCCCCTTTAATTTTCTGCTTGGAAAGAACTGTAATTTTGTAGAGCTTTTTTTACAACTGTTCTTTTCTGTGGAGGATGTACTGTTTTTTTTCCCATACGGCGTTATTTCAATTTTTTTCCCGACTATTGTCGTCCGGCATAAGACTTACATGTAAAGGGCCAGAGTTGAATGCTTTTCTGAAACTTTTTTGACGGCTAAAAATATGTAAATGGGCTTATGAATTCAAATTTTATTTCCCATTCTAAATATGGTTCTAAGTGCCATTTGAGGTCAGGCTTTCGAACTATTTTATATTCATACTGGCCAACATTATTTGCTTCTAGATTGCGCAGCTGTTCTAGTTTAGGAACTTATTTTGTGTCGCCAACCTCTTGCGTTTATAATCACCATCTTTAGTGTAAATCAAAACCATACAAAGCGCCTATCTCACCGTCTGGTCAAAGGTCCCGCAACATCTGCAAGGTCTTTTTAATTCTTAAAGTTATACACCTTACAGGCGCTAATGTAACTCCGATTCTTCTGCCCACACACATTTTTAGTACAGTTATTATTTTATTTCCCAAACAATTGTGGTTAACCGCATTTCACAACTTTCCTGCTTGGGCTGCAATTTTTTATATTAAATGAAACCAACCTCCACAAACTAATCTTTTAAAACTGTAAATTAGGAATTGATAATTTCATATCGCAATATGAGCTTCCCCGCCGAAAGCTCTTAAAACTTTTTTAGGGCCTTCCTCATATAAGTTTTTCATTAGTGCCAGCTCATCCAATGAACCTAAAGTAATGAATTTAATTGCAAGTTTGAGCGATTTTCCCCTTAAAAGTAGTTTCGTTGGCGAACAACAAATTTTTTAGTGACCTGATGGTCAACTTTAAAGCCTAACATTTTAGCTAGTCCCTTTATCAAATAAGTAAACTGCTTTTTCAGGTTCGATGTTAATAAATTGTTTTTTAAATTTGCATTGGTTTTTAAATTTGAGAGTAATGCCGAATTTACTCATTGCTTCTTTTAGTGAGCAAAACCCGTATAACCATCAGGTATTGTTAACTGGTTAGCTTTGGCCCACAACTTTTTTTAATCTTATTATTCCCCTTGGGTTTTGCTTATATTAAACCCTTCGACTTTGGTAAAATATTTCATGGAGCGCGACCGTTTTGGCCCCGCAATTGTTATTAATAGCATGTTCTAAAACGAAGGACGGTCTTGAGTTGTTTTTGTTACAAACATTTTTTAAAACAAATTAAAATGAGTGCATTCAAATATACTGGCGCAAAATATTCTGTTGGGCCGCACTACAATCTTAAAATATAGCAACTGATACTCTTGACATTGCTGTGACCCAGACTGCCTCTTTCATAAAAAGGTGAGTACTCCATTAAGCAGATATCTTAACCCCCCTATTGAAAACGACCACATCAAGAAAGCGTGGTTTAGTATCCGATGCAGTTTTATCAGAACCAGTTAAACTTTGCTGTGTTTTGCGCATAACTGGGTGTGGAGTGGGTATGCTGATCATTTAAATCACCATGATCCTTTGGTGAGGTCAGTGTACAGATTTTCATTTTTATTACACCTTCAGACGTATTTGACTGAACTGCCAGCGCCCATAACCAAATGACAAACATTTATCACTCAGCACAGAATAGAACATGAAGGGCTTTTGAAAGGATCTGTACCGCATTCAATCTTAAGGCTAAGACGACTTTAGACAAAAGTTGGCTCACCTAAATCATGGCCTGGCGCCCTTTATTTTCGGAGGCACGCACAGAAAGTAAACTATGAGGCTTACTCCTTTCAAATTCTCTTCTTTTTTGGACAACTGTTGAGCCGGGTCCTACAGCAAGAGCATAAAACAGCATGGACATCATTTATCTTAGACACTTCTATGGGCCTAACTAGGGCGGGAATAGAACGAAATAAACGACTCTAATCGTACTAACGTTTGGTTGGATGCTAGTGTCGCAAGCACAGGCAAGATCGAGCATAATATGATCCTTTCTACTGGCTTTGACGCACAAAAACAAATACTTAGCAATTTAGAGGACGCCATAATTCTTACAGTTTGATTTACCTTCAAAGTATTCAAAGGTTCCACATGTTTTTTACCATTACGCAAGATCATGTAGACTTTGCTGTTGGCACTGGTTTATACTGCTGCCTTTGACCTCAGGCTTCCGATAGGACAATAATAAACTATTAATAATGAAATTCTTATAGCAGGCAATGAACAGAAGGTTGGAAAAACGACATAAATTCTGAGCCAGTAGTAATATTACAAACAATAACAAGATCACCCAAGATTAAGTATCACTCCCGAAAGTCAAACCCCAAAAAAAGTCATTGAAGATTCAGCAAAGCTCGCGGGACTCTGTTTGCGGATGACCATGATATGAAAAGACAGCGCTTGTTATTGGATTAAATGCATTAGATTACTTGGTACTGTTATCTTACTAAATAGTAAACCAACGATTACAAGAAACTCCCCCCCTATGTCCATAAGTGCTCGGCCATAAAGCCAACATACTTTGCTTTTGCAGGTAGACAATGCCAGTGACAATACTACCCATATTCTGGTTAAAGCGTCACGCTTTACCAGCTAATTTTTTAATAAACTTGCAAGATGATTCAAGCTGTTTTTTTACCATGATTTATCAGGTGTAGGCGATGGCGGTGGCGGCGGAGGCCTGGACTTTGAACCTCCGGCCGCCGCTGTAATAGCAACACCAGTGTGTTATTGCAAATCTAAGGTGTTATAACGCTTGCTATGTGACCACCTTGCCTCTCTAAAACAGGGTATGTATTGTTTGCTAGTGTCTGTCTTCATATAATTTTTTCGATAGTTTCTCTTTTCTATTCACTTGTGTTCGTAATTGGTCCCGGTTAGTAGTCGTCACTTCTAGTCTTGTGATCTGTCTTGTTCCAAGATCTTTTAGTTTTGGGCTATTCTTTCTTTATATCAAGGCCCTAAGATTGGCGTTATCAGCCTAACGAGGTTTTCTTTTTATCTTTATTATATGCATATCTAGGGACCTAGTTTTGCAGATTGTTTGTTAATTCGCCTTTGATGGTTCTTAAGTACGATAAGGGTAATAATTTCTCGCATAGGCAATGGGGAATCATTAATTGTTTTTAACGCTGTTTCTTCTGAAAACCTGGTTTCTGCTTCTATTTCATTTATTAATTCGTTGATGATTGATTTAATTCTTTAAGTTCCATGTTTTGCATTTGGTTATATGTCGGGAGAAGTTTTGCAGTGTGTTTTGAAGTTTAGCAACTGATCCCTATTAATAGGTCTAGAATGCAAGGCGATTTTCGTACGCTCGCAGGGAGTCTAATTAAATTGAACCCACGGCTAAACTATGGTAATGGGTCTTTTTTAGTTGTAAGCTGAACAAGTTCTCCTCGATGTTTTTCACAAACAAATGGTCATCTTTTCTTCAAAAATCATTAGGGTCTCATAAAGTCGGGAGGTTCTTGACCAAACTTTGGTACAATAGATTGGCCTTACTTTATGTAAATTCACGCCGCAATGAGAGCGTTGAGCGATGCTGTGTCAAAGGAATCATTTCACTAATGTCGTCTCCAGGATCAAATAAAATCATAATTTCTTCATCTTCATTCCTCGCCATGATTTTAAATAATTATTTTTTATTTTGCTTTATAAAAATGTACAAGCACATGGCTCGATTCTTGACCGCATAGAAGACTGAAAGATCCTTTGGCGTGTTTTTGGAAAAAAAAGGGGATATAAGCGGACTATTACTGTTCCAAAATAATCCATCTACTATAGATGCAGATCAAATTCTTACTGTCAAAATTTCCAGACCTAGGAGCAAATGACGTGATTGTGCCAGGCTCTGCGCGTTTACTTTCAAAATAGCGCTCGATTTCAACAACCGACCCAAACAGGACGTTGTACAGAACCTGGGGGCGGGGCATCGTTAGTAAATTTTTCTATAAAACTTGAGGGGCAAGAAAATTATTTTCTTTACACAATGCAGACATATTTATAACCTATTCTGATTTCTATGGGCTAAATGGATGAAAGGGCTGACTTTTGCGTTTCAAGGAATTAGAAAATGAAGAAGCACTAAAACATAGAATAGGTGTGCCGCAGATACTAAAGACGGCAAAAGTTATGTGGCTGTAAATTTTGCGTTTGGAAATCGCTTTTCCATTCCCTTTGAATTGAGTTGATTAAAAGCGCTTGCGCCATACTTTAAGGAGCATTAAGAAGATTGTCATATGAACTAACTTTTATGAATACAAACGCGATCTATCAAGATCATCAGGACCACGAAGCAAGTACAGATTTCTGACATCTCGTTAGTGTTTGACGTTGTTAGCACCCCTACCTAATTTAGCGAGGTGATTGAACACCAATATCAGTCAAAATTAGCATATATTACGAAAGAGTGATTCATTATACAAACATCCTAGAGCAGGGCAGACACTATAGGAATTTTGTTTTTAGCGTCTCAGCAAGATCGCTTAAAGGTATTTTATTGCTGTGTGAAGATGACGAACCATTCATAGAGGAAGTGAAAAGTTTTTTAATCCAAAAAATAACGAATGTACAATGTTCGGATTGAGGAGTCTAACCAAATCTATGCTAGCGGGCTTAAACCTTATCAGCCATTTTGTTGAAATAGAAAACTGTTTGGAGGTGGGAGGTGTAGAATCCAACAGTGACCTTGTGGCTAATGATCTACACCTTCCACAGCGTAAGACTTGATGATTATTTAACAACTAACTACGGTTTATGGATTGACCTAAGGTCAACGGAGGATAATCAGTTACATGGAAGCGGGAGAACTGTGAGAGACGTAATAAACATTCAAATTGATAAAGAAGAAGAAGCCGCTAACCGTTTATGTATACTTTGTTTTTATTATTGATGCGCAGTGAATATTGAAAATAAAGATTAAAAGAAATACATACTAATTATTTTTATTTATAAAAGCATGTTCTGTCTGTTTATTCCAAACGTGCTACAGCGCCGCAAAGAAGAGATTAGTAGAAACCCTAAACATAAAAAACTTCAGATTAAACCACATTACACAAATGCAGCAAGTACTAGAGCAAGCTTTCAAAATACTGCAAAACCAAACGAGGTATTTGCTGCCTATAATGATGTTACATATGTTAATACTGGAGCATGACTATAAGTGCTTTCAGGCAGGACGAGTGTTGGTCTTTAGAACAGGCATAGGGCACCGCAGCTTTACTCTAGGAGGTTTGTCTTTAGCTCTCGGTCTGTGTTCATTAGTGTAGGTGCTGCTAGCAAAAAATGTAAAAACTAAACTCAAAAGCAACAGCTATGGTTCAAACTCATAACAGCTAAACTTAGTTCGTTCAAATGACAATAAATAACGCTTAAGCTGACTCAAACTCACGGCATGAAGATATTAAATGTTTACAGGCTGATTTTTGATGACTACAAAAAGACAAAAGTTTCGATCTCAAAGAAGGAGGGGACAAGTTATTCTCAACAGCAGCCGCAGCAGATAAAAAGGAATGTTAAAAAGTAAACGAAAATTAAACTCTGTTCTAACAGCTCACATTAACAACACGAAGGGTGTTTATTCTTAGTTAAGTGACCCCGCCCCCAAAGAACCGGTTGATATTGATTTGATTTAAGTATTTTTTTTTTAATTTAAATAAATATATTGAGTTAGAAAAGAAACTCAACATGGCTAAGATATATGAAGGGCAAGACGAATTGTTTGAAGGAATGCTTGAGAGAGAGCGTTTATCAAGAGCACTGAATGATATTGATTTAGAAGTCATTGATCCAGCAAACGTACAGGCAAGCGTTGTCATGCTATTTCTCAAGTTCCAGGTAAACTAACAATAGACCCGCCAGTTAAAGTAATGTTAGCTGTTTTAATCGACTATGTAACAATAAATGAAGAAAATCTAGAAGTCTGGGTCTCAACTAAACAACAGACTATTCTTTTCTATAATGACTTAACACCCGGTTGGGCAGACGAACTGCTTGCACAGTTTGACGCTGCGCGCTGAAGAAGCCAAAATGAGAGGCTCTGGTTGGTCAGAGGGCGAAGTTTTAGAGATCAGATTAAAACAGGCTAAGTATGCGCCGATTGTTGGCAAGGCTTACATTCCACTACCTCGAGAGTTGGTTGCAAAAGAGCAGTTCTAAACATAAAGAATTCAGACAACAAATGTTTATGTGGTGTGTTCTTGCAAGGCTGCATTAACGCCCGCAAAAACGCAGAGAGAGTGTCTAACTATCCCTTACATCAATGATCTTAACTTTAGTGGGGTGTCCTTTCCTGTTAGTGTAGACCAAATTGATCAGTTTGAAGAACAAAACAAACCAATAACTGTTAATGTATACACATGGGATGAGGAAACAAATTTGGTGCCAATTAAAGTGTCCAAGAACAGTCCAACAATAGGCGAACCAGACAAAAATCATGTTGACTTACTACTGATGCTTTCACCAGCGGGGCTACCGCATTACACATTGATACGCACGATGAGTAGACTAATGAAGCATACTTCAAAGATATGGCAAACAAGAATTCTGTAGAAAATGTTTAACAAGAATGCCATCTGTTCAAGCCGCGAGCGAACATAAGAAACATTGTAAAAGTTCTGTAGACTGTAATACAGAACTAATTACACCCCACCCGGATCTAAAGTTAGTTTTAAGAACTGGAAACGGATGCAAACATAGTCCATATGTTGTTTACGCAGACTTTGAATCACTCATTGTTCCTTATGAAGGGCCAGCGCCACAAAAACTTCGAAAAACAGTCTTAATGAGTAATCATCAAATTTGTTCATTTGCTTTCATCGTTGTCAGGTCGGATGGCGTTCATTCAAGCCAGAATTATATAGAGGGCCAAATGCTGCAGAAATACTTCTTAGAACGCATGCAGCAAGTGCGCAATGACTGTTCTAATAATCTAAACTTATCTGAAATCATAATGACACCTGAAGACCAACAACAGTATGACTCAGCCACACATTGTTGGATTTGCGGTTTAGGTCTCTCATCAGACGCAGAGAATCCGACAGTAAGAGACCATGATCACATTAGCGGAAAGTTCAGAGGAGCAGCGCACAGTAAATGCAATCTTCAACTAAAGTTTGATCCTAAGACATGGAAGCTGCCTGTATTCTTTCATAACTTGCGAGGTTACGACTCTCATCTTATAATGAAAGCAGTGGACGATGCCTTCAGGGTGTCATGCATTGCACAGTCATCAGAAAAGTACATGTGCTTTAATCTAAATAACATGTCTTTTTATGACTCTATGCAACACATGATGGGTCATTAGAGTCACTGGCTATGTCCTTAAAGTCCTGCCCAATAACAGAAGAATATTTTGACTCAACTCTTGTTAGAAAGGGCGTTTACCCTTATGAGTACATGAACAGTTGGGAAAGGTTTGACGAAGATACACTTCCCCTAAAGGCGCGTTTCTTTTCTAGTCCAGAGAAATGACATCAGTGATTCTGTTAATTACAGCTTTCTCAAGAGCATGGCAGAATGTTAGGTGATAAAACGATGGAGTGACTATCATGACTACTACCAGTAATGGCCGATACAGTTTTGTTGGGTGGGACGTCTTTGAAAATTATTGGAAGACCTGCATGAAACATTATAGCTGGATCCCGCGCATTATATTCTGCGCCCGGGGATGAGCTGGGACGCTTTTAACGTTTACTGGGAGTAAAGATTGATCTTATTGTCAGATTTACAATGATGCGTTGATGTGAAAACGGTTGCGTGGGGGATTAGTATGGCGTCGCATCATTCGTAAAGCAAACAACAAATATTGGACGACTATGATCCGAGTAAAAGGTCTAACTATTCATGTATTTAGACGCAACAATCTGTTTGGTGGGCAATGCGCAATAATTCCATTTCGTAACTTCAGATGTAAACAGGTACGGAATAATATTCAAAAGGCATTAAAGTTGGTTGTAACAGTTTACGCTGATCAAGCAGCGCGGTTCATTCTAGAAGTTGACATTAGAATATCCTCCTGACTCCATGACTGATAATGACTACCATTAGCAGCAGAAGTTAAAGATGGATCAAGAGTAGCCACCTAACTTGTGCCCAAATCTTTGGCAAAAAAAATTTATGTCTGTCATTACAGACTTCTACAATTTTATTTAAGACATGGTTTGAAGTTGACAGCTGTTCATGCATAATTGCTTTTGATCATGAACAGTTCATGAAACCATTTACATTCTTGAAGAACCACTGACTCAGACTAAATCACAGATGCTTCAGAAAAAGGATTTTTCATGTTGATGGTACAACAGCTGTTTGGAATGACTATGGAGATAGCACAAGCGGCAAAGATGTCAGATTGGTCACCAGAGAGAATGAAGCAATTAGTGACTTCAAAAACCTATTATCAGGACTTTAAAAGATTTATGATCAGCTTTTTGGCATATTCCTTGAAAAAAAAGAAAAGTCAAATTAGAAAAACCTGTATTTATGGGTTTACTGTCTTTTAGAATTATCTCAAAAGCTTTTGATGTTAGAGTTTCTTTATGACTACTTAAGCCCTCGTATCCCGAGTCCAGAGTGCTTTACACAGTTTACAGCTAGTTTTGTTATAGTATCCCGCTGAAGACATCTATTAAAGACATGGAATTAGAAAGTAGCTAAAGGGCATGCGGGTGGTACTACAATCTGATACCCTAAAGATTCGCACTTTGCATTCAATTACTAAACAAGTAGTTTTAGAAAGATGAAGGATGAATTATCTGGAAAGGTGATCAAGGAGGTTGTTGGTTTAGGTCAATAAATGTACAGTATTTCGAGCCAGGAGTAAATCATTAGAAGCAAAGGGACTATCTCGCAGGTTGTGCAGTCAAACATATCTCATGACAATACAAGAAGCAATTGTTTGGCAATAAGACTTTTCATCATGACACACGTAAAACTTTACGATCTAATATACTGAGATCAATCACAACGGCTGGTAACAATGGTCGTTTGATTGAACAAACAACAAAACGGGTGGTTTGTTAATCAGAGTTTTGCATATGCAATTGGGACTGGAGGAACCGTAATTAATTTTAAAGCGGAACGGTGACTGGCGGGATTATCTGCAGTTTCTTCCTTTCACAAAGATCTTTGAGGGGCTGGCTGTTTTGTTGTGCTGTTTTCGTAAATTAATACACAGGCGGATTCATTTTTACATTCTTTTTATTTCGTACGGGTCAACACTACTAACTGGATCTGTTGCCTGATGCGAGTGCCCCTTGCTTCCCCGGTAAATAAAGTACATTTCTTTCAAACAAACGGTAATAGTTTGCCGATGAAGGACTTCTACTTCAACAACTTTATGGTTTTTCTTTTTGATTGCTTGTACTGGTATTACCCTTAAATTCTTCATTTTTCATTGCGCGCAAAAAACTGAGGGCAGTCTTTCTAACCCATTCTGTGTTGCGAGAATTGTCAATCAGCTCTCTGTGATCTGGTAGGAGAAAGTCTTTCGGCTAACTGTTTGTTAAAGTTTTTCAACTAAAGCCTTGATTCTGTGAACTCTGGAATGCCTCTTTAAATGGTTCTCTATGTTTCACAATAATTGATAACTTGGCTTTAAATTCTTTTCCATCTTCCACTTGAAATCATGCGAGGATAGTTAGTGGCCCTGTTGGTATATCAGTTGTATAGCGACAGCAACAGCAGGAAGCTACTCTTTTGTGTTAATGGCTCCGCTTTTTGTTCTGAAGCCCATGTCCACTGACTGTGAGTGCGTACTTAAATCTTTTTCGTCTAATCCTATCAGGAGGGTAAATATAGAAGATCCATTTAGATGGGTGTCGTTTGGAGTTTTATTAACAAAGTGTGGTCTCTGTATTCGTCTAGGGGCAGGTAAATAAATTTGCCAATCGCTTGTTTGATTACCATCTTTGCTGTTTGTTACTGACTCAGCTGCTTGGCTTAGCTTTTAATTGCTGTTAATCCCTTCCTCTATATCCTTTTGGCGAATAATAGAATTTGTTCATTTTTTACTCAGCCAAATATTATGTGCAACAAAATACACAACGGTCATACCAACGACAAACCCGATTTCTTGCATCTTTTGTTTTTTGATGGTTGATAATAGTCACTGAAATTTTGGTGGGGGCAATGTCTCGAATTGGTTCTGCTGTTACAAGAGAATATTGTTTTATTGCTTTGATCAACATTTTTAATGTGTAAGGTGCTTGCCCTGTTTTTTCAGTGTGTCATTAATAAATCAACTGCTCAGTCTCTGCTTTTCATGGCGTCTTGTGCCGCTGCTAGTTCCTCCATAGCTTTGTTATGCTTTTTCTCTCGGTTCATCCAGCAGTTTATAAATGCGAAATTACTTCCGCTAAAAGCAAGCGCATTCAAACGCGCCGCCTATCATTATTGGAGTGAAGCATTTTTTATAAATGTATTTTTTTCGTACTTTATTTTTATTGTCTGGAATTATCCTTGCTTAACTAGAAAAATCTTTCGTAGCAAACGAAGCTGCAACAATAGCAATAAGCTTTGCTGAATCCTCAAAGTCTAGTTTGCCAAGATCTGTGGTTTAATTCTAACAGGCTTTTACAAGCTTTGAGTATCCTACACTTAGTCCTCCAATAACAGCAGAATGGTATACAAGGTTGGTAACAGTTTTTTCGGTGCTCATTTTTAAAAAATTTAAAATAATTATAATTATTAAAAAATCATGAACAGTGATGATCTCCTACAGCTACAAGGCAGCCTAAACCTTCCTGAACTTATGAATGACCAAGTTGATGACCAAGCTATTTGCCCAAAAAGGAGAGGCTGTATTTTTTGGCAGCATGTGGAAAAACAAAACATTTCCCTCGGAACTGAATTCAGCATTGAACAGATTCAACAGATGTCGCCGCAAGACATTTTAAGTATCATAACAGGTATGAAGCGCAGCTGGGGTCTAGAATGGTGAAAAGTGTGGGGCAAAACGGTTCTTAGTTTGTACACTAAACTAGTCAGTAGATTTGCTCCCATTGATTCTGAACAAGATCTTACGTATGATTTAACGCAAGATCCAGTTTTAACAAAGTCATTAGAGTCTCTAGGATGTGATCTATATACAGATTTGGAACATTGTTATCGCCATTAATCATGGGATTAATAACTTTAATCATATAGATTTTGTTTCCCTTCAAAATGAACGAGCTGGAAAATCATCAGAACCAGAATCAGGAAACATTGAATCAGGTGGAGAAAGTAACCAAGCCAGAAAATCAGCAGAAAACACTGAATCAGGTGGGGGCCGGTGAAAAGCATCCTCATCCTGGGCGTGTTAAAGCAGGAAAAAATTAGCAGAGTGGAACAGACAAAAAAAATTAATGTTACAGAATATAACTCATCATGAAAACATAACACCGCCAGCGCCGAACAAGTTGATTCAATGCCCGCTATAAAAACTCCATGTGATACAAGGCACCAAAGTCTTCATGGAATATTGAACTTAAAACTGTTGCCATTTTTGGCGCCATTGCTGCTGTTGGGGGCTGTTATTACGGTTATAAAATATATAACCAATGGCAACAAAAACAAAAGCAATCAAAAAATCTGAACCACTAAATGCAGAAAAAGACAACAGCACGCCAAAACCGCCAATAACAAAGCATCATTTTGACCCATTTATAATGAAATAATATTTTAAAATTTTTTTAATAAAAATAGATCATGGCGTATTATAAAATGATAAAGTCAATAAATAAAGACATGGAGTCTATAAAAGACATTTCCATAGACCAGAATTGTAATCAATGCGGTTGCTTAGGATGTAAGAACTTCATTAAGATCTATGCAGAGAACGCTGAGCAAGACATCCTCAACGATGACGCGTTTTTTGAGGCGTGTGTGTACTATATTAGACATCTGCTATTTAAGATAAAAACAT
The DNA here is from genome assembly GCA_018398815.1 of Conus ventricosus. NCBI lineage: Eukaryota > Metazoa > Mollusca > Gastropoda > Neogastropoda > Conidae > Conus > Conus ventricosus. The sequence continues at coordinate 12,549,718 of CM031616.1, read as the reverse complement.
AGATTGTCTTGTTTTTTTGATAATTATAAGAAAACCCTCAAATAAGAATTTGGGTTGTACTTAGAGAATGACTTAATCAAGAACTTATCAAGAACTTGATCAAGAACTTATTAAGAACTTACTTAAGAACTTGATCAAGAACTTATTAAGAACTTGGGGCGACTTAATTAAAAACTTAGAAGTAACTTAAGTAAGAACTTGTGGATAACTTAAGGATGACTTAAAGACAACTTGAGTAAGAACTTATTTTGGGGGTAACTTAAGTTAAAAACTTAGAAGGAACTTGAGTGTGTGCATGCGTGGGTGGGGGGTGGGGGGGTGGGGTGGAGTAGGGTAGGGGGTGTGCATGCGTGGGGTAGGACAAAACAAACAACAAAACAAACAAACAACAAACACACAATAAACAGTCCAGGGGTGGGGTGGAGGGACGGCGTGCGTGGTGGGTAGGCCAAAAACACACAAACACAACAAACAAACAAAAAGTAGAACTACTAGGACCACTTCTTGCTTTGTGACTAAACTAGTTTGCCGCTGAGCTTTGCAGGTGCTGCTGAGCTTTGTAGGTCAGCCGTTCATGTATAAACGGCTATTTATAGCAAGGCTGACTTCACCACAGTCCTCTTGCTGCTAAAATAGCCGTTCATGTATAAACGGCTATTTATAGCAAGGCTGACTTCACCAGTCCTCTTGCTGCTAAAAATAGCCGTTCATGTATAAACGGCTATTTATAGCAAGGCTGACTTCACCACAGGCCACCTCCCGCAACAAAGAGTTTCATTATACTTTCCTTCTCACACAAAAAAGTTTATACCACACCCCTCCTCTTTTCTCATCCGGGCTTGGGACCGGCATTTGGCAGAGTTAGTGGGGTTTTTTTTTGTTTGTTTTTTTTTTGCAGAGCTTTTTTTGGCGGCTCTTAATCGCCAGTTAGTACACCTGTCGCTGAACATTTGGAGCTTTTTGTAGGAATAGTGGCGCCACCCACTACCCCAACCCCGTTCTGTTAGGTGTACTAAAGAGAACTCGATCTAATTTTGCCAGGCGTTCGAAATCATCATTTTTCTAAAAGTACTTAGCGATCAGACTTCGTTTGGCAAACAAATCATTGATGCTGATGCTAAGGTTATGAAATTTTGGACAATAATAAAAAAGTTTTGAAAGCTGCATCAGTTTTCTTGCATACGAGTCATCAATATTCATATTTCTTCGTAAAAATGAACGCCATGTCTCAGTTGGTTTTGATCTTTGAAACATTGTTTGTGCCTTTTCAAGGCAGTGACCCATAACCAGAGCATAATGGATAGTTTTTCTTTTGCTAAGTTTTAGTAAAAGAACACCATCTTGTAGAAATGGAATCATTTCGCCAACCGTCAAAAGCTTATCAAAAACATCAACATCTTTTTCAGTAAAATTGCCCAAACCTCTTTCTAAATCTCTTTCTTGAACCAACAAGCTTTCAAGGTAGTTGTGTGTTCATCAATGGTTAGTTCTCGTTTTTTTTCTTTCTCCCCGCCTTCCAAAACGCAATACTGCTCTTTGGCTTAGTAGGTAAAAACAGCGCCCACCTGAGTTTATATACTCCACCATAAGCCTGTGGTATTGCATAGATCCTCCATAACAAGACGTTGTTCCTCTGTAAACAAAGCACGTCTGTCTCCATTGAAAGCCATGGCTAAAATGGCCGGCTCTTGCCCGGGGTAGTAGTGTTGACGTGGAGTGTCACGTGGCAGTCTAGAATATTCGTGAACATTTGCTGATGCAATATGGGCAAGTGCCCGCGGCACACTTGGCCAGGTAAAAGAAGAAACGCAGTAAGCTCGCGAGGCATGGTTTATTGATTTTTTGGTCACAACATAGGAAGACACACAGTTGCAAAACGAGCCGCTCGCCTGCGCTGTGTTCTATCTGGCCGTGCATACGTGCTTGTGTGTGTGTGTATGTGTGTTTGTGTGTGTTGTGTGTGTGTGTGTGTGTGTGTGTGTGTGTGTGTGTGTGTGTGTGTGTGTGTGTGTGTGTTGTTGATGCATGTATGCCTGTGTGTATGTGTGCGCGCGCTCGTGTGTGTGTGGGGTGTGTGTGTTTTGTGTGTGTGTGTGTGTGTGTGTGTGTGTTTTGCGTGTGGTTATATATAAAGTTGTAGCTGATTCCATGTCTCCACACAATTTAATCTATAAAGCTGTTGAAAAAGTATTTGTGATTCAAAAACTTTTTCTAACTTAGAATCCGCACTGTCTTTTTAAAACTGCAGCTATATTTTGTGACACCCAAGTGCTGGGCAGGTAGGCCGGCAACTAGCAATTAAAAGCTTACACCCCTGCAGAGCAGGGCCATTGACACCGCCCTGACAGAGTTGACAGCCGTGGGAACAGACACCGTTTGTATATGAAGCGCGTTCAGTCACGGCTGCTTTTCCCTACGTTACTCTATGGGGTGTGTTCAGTCCCGGCTACTTTCCCCTACGCTACTCTCTGAAAACTTTAGTAAATTAGTATTGAAAACGGATAACCCTACACAGTATGTTTGTTTGTAGATAATCGTTATTTTTTAGCTATTGAAGTCTTAC
>CM031616.1:12529655-12537155 GCA_018398815.1 Conus ventricosus | reverse complement strand
CAAACAAACAAACAACAACAAAAGGTCAAGAGGGAATGGAAAGATTTCTTAATAAACTACATTGGCTGGAAGTGATTAAGAACTCATTTAACTCTTCCCGAAATAATAGGTATAACTTCTGTTCGTTTTGTCAAGCCCCCCCCCCCCCCCCCCCCCCCCCCCCCCCCCCCCCCCCCCCCCCCCCTTAACCTCTTCTTCTCCTCCCTCACCCCTTCCCTTCCCAAAGTATTTCTGAAGCTCAACTGACAGGTTCCCTTTAGAAAGCTAGGAATGACTTTGAAACCTTTTCTGCACGGCTCTCAGTCTGCATTTCCTGACTAGTCTAACCATTTTTCCGTAGTGGAGAATACCATAGCCAGCAGGGGAGACCACCTTTACTTTTCCTCCTCCGGTCACTCTGAACTGAGGGGCGGTAATTTCCTCCAGAGTGAGGACGGTCCTCATTGTCGCCAATTATGCAGAGAACTAGCAAGGTTGGGCGAGTGGTCCTTTCACCCCAGTGTATCCGGTGATCTTTCGCCGGCTGTCTGTCTGTCTGTCTCTCTGTCTGTTTGTCCATTTGCTGTCTGTCTGTCTGTGTCTGTTTTTCTGTGTAAGAAAGTGCGTGCGCACGTGTGTGTGTGTGTGTGTGTGTGTGTGTGTGTGTGTGTGTGTGTGTGTGTGTGTGTGTTTACCTGTCTGTTTGTCTGTTGTGTGTCTGAGTGTATCCATTGTGTATTACATTAAGTGTAAGCCTGAATGCCGTGGGTAATTAGAGGTCAAGATAGAGGAGCTCAAGAAAGACACATTAATATCATCATTATTATTATCATCATTTTCATTATTGCTATTATTATTATTATTATTATTATTATTATTATTACCATTATTATCATCATCATCATCATTATCGTCGTCGTCGTCGTCGTCGTCGTTGTTGTTATTCCTGCTTGAATGTTATAAGCAGTATCATATTAGTGTTGTTAATAGTAGTTGTAGTACTAGCAGTAAGAGTACTATAATAATGATGATGTGATGATTATGAAGACGACAATAATAAAGCAGCATGTCACGTAGTTCAGAACACCCTCTTTTGACCTGTGATCAACATTCCTACCTGCTTGTAGTTCATTATTGAGAAATCCCCCCATCCCCACCCCCACCCTCCTGACTTTCTTGTCAGTATACTACTCCAGTTGCAGCCCCCCACCCCCCCCCCCCCCCCCCACAAACCCCATCATCCACCCATAACTACCTATCCACCCTTTTCCACCTACTCATAGGACAGAGAGTACAAATGAAACAGAACAGAATGATACAGACGTTTCATTTATCCCAGATGCCTCAGTAAAAATCTGCCCCAGTTTTGTACAAGGAAAAAAGTCATGGTGAATCCAATTCACGACCATACGCAACCTTTACCACCCAGTGTTTTTTCTCGCCTTCCATCAAAAAGTAACACACAGAGTTCACTAGAATGGTCTGTTTCTCCCTAAAGACGAGTGAACCTTTCCTCCTTTTACTTCTTCTCCTTGCTTGCATCGCTGGTGTTCTGTTTTGCATTTCGTGAGATTTTCAATCACTTGCACTCCCATCTCTCTCTCTCTCTCCTCAGCTTTGCTCGCTTGCACCATTCGTTGGCGGACTTTCGCAATTTAATTAGTCATCAGTTCGGTTTTTTTTTATTTTTTATTTTTTTTTAATTGGATTTCCAGCTTATGCACATACACAACAGCTTACACACACACACACAACACACACACACACACACACACACACACACACACACACACCACACACACACGCACGCACGCACGCACGCAACGCACGCACGCACGCACGCACGCACGCACGCACGCACGCAAGCACACACACACACACACACACACACACACACACACACCACACACACACACACACGCACGCACGCACGCACGCACCACACACACACACACACACACACACACACACACACACACACACACACACACACACACACACACACACATGTATGCGCACACAGTTACAGACAGATACAGATGAAAAAGCTCCAGTGAACTAACGGTGTTATAACTATCGGTGAACCTTAACTGTCCGAGTCTCTTTACTGCTCATAGTTATACACCCGAGATTTACTCGCTGCATGGGACAGCCAGGACATCCTTCAGAGAGGAAACATCACACTGAGGTAACTGGACACCACACGTGACAGGCACGACCATCCTTCAGAGAGGAAACATCACAACGGAGGTAACTGGACACCACACGTGACAGGCACGACCATCCTCCAGAGAGGAAACATCACACGGAGGTAACTGGACACCACACGTGACAGGCACGACCATCCTTCAGAGAGGAAACATCACACGGAGGTAACTGGACCACCACACGTGACAGGCACGGACCATCCTTCAGAGAGGAAAACATCACACTGAGGTAGCTGGACACCACACGTGACAGGCACGACCATCCTTCAGAGAGGAAACATCACACTGAGGTAGCTGGACACCACACGTGACAGGCACGACTAACCTTCATTAAAGGAGAACAATCAGGAGGCAGGCCAGAGGGCCTGTGCCAGTAATTGACTGGAAAACCTAGATCTCCTCCGAGGAAAGATTCATTCAGGATGTCATCTTCTTGCTGGTGGTGAGAATTGTCTCTCTCTCCTCTCTCTCTCTCTCTCTCTCTCTCTCTCTCTCTCTCTCTCTCTCCTCTCTCTCTCTCTCTCTCTCATCTTCTCTCCCTTCTCTCTCACTCTTCCTCCTCTCTCTCTCTCTTCTCTTCTCTCTCACCTCCTCACCTCCCTCTCTCTCTCTCTCTCTCTCTCTCTCTCTCTCTCTCTCTCTCTCTCCTCTCTCCCCTCTCTCTCCCTCTCTCTCTCTCAGTGTGTCATTGTCAAGAGAGAAAGAGGCACTGATATTGACTTAAGTTTAACGCCCAGGCAGCCGACTCGTAGCACAAACAAAACAAAACAAAATTAAAAGAAAAAGGACTAATTATGTATACATCACAACAACAAAAAATCTGACAACTTTAATCCAGCATTTAATTTTTGAGCAGATTATAAACATGTTAAATATGGACGGAAAATTGAAATGTATTTTACATCCAAGAATAGCTTTAGGAAAAAGAACAGAAACAGAAACAGTAACACGCACGACACGCACGCACGCACGCGCGCGCGCGCGCAGCACGCACACACACAACACACACACACACGTGCTTATCCAAATGAACTTTTCAGCGAATAACGAAAACAAGTGTGTATTAGTGGTACTACAGACGGCTTTCAGCACGACATGAATAAAATCATACTGGAATAGCCAAATAATCTGACACAGAAGAACTGTAGACAAATCATTGTAAAATAAGTCTCTGTAAGTCGACAGTTCTGCAGATCGATTACGGATGTCACTGAGAAAACTGTTTTGTGACCATTGATCTAATAGTCAGTCAAACCATATCCTGCGTTCAAACTTTGACTTGATTTGATTTACACCTTTTGGATTGGTTTGTCTGGATCTGGCATAACTGGATTTGATAGGCCAAGGCTGGAATGCTTTGGATCTTGATTCCACTGAATTGATTGGGATTAGTTTGGATTGGTTGGGTTGATTTGGGTTTACTGGTTTGGGCGCTGGGCAAGCTTGGATTAGTTTAGTTTCAGTTGCTTTGAGTTGAATTGATTTGATTTGGAACACGTTTTGGTTTTGGGGTAGGCTTTTGACGTGGTTTGGATTGATTTCATTTGCATTGCTTCATTCTTGTCTTCAATTTCATTGGACTGATTGCGATGAGCTTTGGTTGGCTTCTGGTTTCGTTCTCGTTTTCGTTTTCGCTGTCCATTTCGGTTTTCCGTGTTTTGCTTTAAGTTTTCAGTCAAAGCTGTTGTCTACCAGGTGTAACAGAAAAAGGTGGGGGCGGGAAAGGTTTTAAGAGGTTTGATAACATTACGCGTCAGCTGGAAGTGATCAGCGACTCATATGATTCGTTCAGAACAATCAGCGTACCTTCTATTGGTCTTATTAAGGACCCCACCCCCACCCCCACCCCACGCCTCTCGTTTTCCACCACCCACTTTCCAAAAAATGTTCGTAAGAATCAGCAGGCTTTCTTTCCAAAGCTAGAAATAACGTCGAAACCATGCCTGTACAGCTCCCTGTTTGCATTTCTTAACTTTCTAATCATATCATCATTACGAAGAATGCCAAGGTCAGGAGGGAAACAACCTTCAATTCAGGGGCGGTAATTTCCTCCAGGGTGAGGCCAGTCCTCATTGTTGCCAGTTATCCAGAAAACTAGCAATGTGGCGAGTGGTCCTTTCACCCCAGTGTATCCGGTGGTTATCCTCTCTTCTCTCTCTCTTCTCATCTCTCTCTCTCTCTCTCTCTCTCTCTCTCCTCCTTCTCTCTCTCTCTCTCTTCTCTGACATCATTCTGTCCCTATGTCCTTTTTTGGCACTGTTCTGTCTTTCTGTCTTTCTGGTATGATGTATAAGTATATACTATAACTGCACTTTCTTTTGACATTTAGTTCAAAGGAAAGCAGTGCTATAATTGCACTTTCTGTTGACATTTAGTTCAAAGGAAAGCAGTGCTATAACTGCACTTTCTTTGGACATTTAGTTCAAAGGAAAGCAGTGCTATAACTGTACTTTCTTTTGACAGTTAGTTCAAAGGAAAGCAGTGCCATAACTGCACTTTCTTTTGACATTTAGTTCAAAGGAAAGCAGCGCAGTTATTATCTGGACGACCAGTCACAAACTAATTAAGCTGTGCACTTTAAAATGAAGAATATGTCATCCCAGCTGATGTCTTAAACGGATATTCGGTAATATGAGAAGAAGACTAATTAGGAAAGATTGAACAAATGTGTATCCTTTGACATGAGACATTAACGAACAATTATCGAAATACAGATGTGGAGCTTTTTGTTGTTGTTGTTGCCTTTTTATGTTTCATCATGAAATGAATCTTATTAGCATCTTCAAAAAGAAAGAAAGAAAAAGAAGAGAAAAAAGTGGGAAAAATAATGGGGTTTTGATGGAACCCCCAAATATCGAAACTAGCTGCACCATGTGTTGCTCACTCGTTTACGTGATTCTTCCATCATTGTTTGTTCAAATTTTTTTTGTACAGTGTTTAAATACGCAAAAATAGTCCAACTGCGTAAAAAGGGGATGTAAACAATGCAAATGACTATAGACGAATCTTATGACTATCTACTACTTCCAATCCACTTAAACATCACATAAATCACAAGTTATTACTTTCCTTATTAAAAGGTCTTATGCATAAAGCTATCAAGGTTTAAAATAAAATAAGGCAGGAAACAGTAAACAATAAACAAGTAGGTAACTCTTGCTCCCCTAAGAAAAAGAATAAGCCGTGTCTCCCTCATGAGTCCGATCCAGCGGACGAAAGGCCTAGGAGCAGGCAATACAAATAGATCTGCCTTTGAGAGGGATTACGATGGTTCCCTCATGCAGCCAGTGAAGAGTTTTCATATTTATGAAATATTTTCTTAATTTTATATTCCCATTTTCTTCATTTTCAACTCCCCCCCCCCCCCCCACCCCTTTTAAGTTCAAATCTTTGCCAAGTCATTACTGTGATGACGGAGGGGTCGCGGGCCCCTGCGCTTGTTTTTCCCCCACTATTAGATTGTTCGTCTTTGTATTTGTCTGACTTTATTTAAGTTTAAAAGGCTGTGCCAGTCTTGAATAAAAATTACTCTGTGTTAGGTTTTCTTGTGGGAGCAAGAGTTACCCTATTTGTTTATTATCAAGGTTTAGAAAACAGAATTCTTGCGATGTAGATTATGTAGAATTACTAATTCACGGCATAAAAATGTAACAGCAAAGCAGTCAGTGAGCGTTTATTGATTTGCTCAAAGTACTTATCTCACAGAGCATGGGAATTTTGTTACAGAAAGCTGATCAGATCGTATACATAGACAGCTTGACAGAGATACTGATATTCAAAGCCACTATATTCATCAACTTGTACTCTATCTGTCTGTCTGTCCGTTTGTCTGTCTGTCTCTCTCTTCTCTCTTTCTTTCTCTCTCTCTCTCTCTCTCTCTCTCTCTCTCTCTCTCTCTCTCTCTCTCTCTCTCTCTCACACACGCACGCACGCACTCACACACGCACGCACGCACGCACGCACGCACGCACGCACGCACGCACGCACGCACGCACGCACGCACGCACACACACACACACACACACACACACACACACACACACACACAAGCGAGCGCGCGCGCGCGTACGCACGCACGCGCGCGCGCGTACACACACACACACACACACACACACACACACACACACACACACACACACACACACACACACACGGCAAAATGTTACTAGCAACGTTTGGCAGTTCCATGCGGAAACAGACCACGATGAAGACCGGGTGGGGTTTTTTTTTCGTTTTTTTTTTTCTGAACCCCCCCCCCCCCACCCCCAAATCCACCACTACGCTTCTACCTCTCCCCAATCCTCCGCCCCACCCCCCCACCCTCCCCCCACGCCTCCCTCTCCTTCCTCTTCTTCTCCTCTCTGAAGGCAATGACCGGAAGGGAACAAGATAGCGTCGTGCACCCTGACGCCACCCTGAGGTCCTGCGTGATGATGATGATGATACGTTCAGAATGGTCAGGAAATGGAGAGAGGTAGAAGGAGATGAATCGACTCCAAATCTCCCCCCATGTTGGATAGAACTTAACGAGCACAGGGAAGTTGGTTTACTTGTTTTGCTGTTTGTTTGTTTGTTTGTTTGTTTGTTTTTCTCTTAAATGAGAAAAAAAAGAAGCTGAGCTGACTGTTCTGGTTTTGAGATATTATGGAAACCGTTTGCTACCGCCGTAAATATCTTAAATGAGACCCTGGTAGTACAAGGTCAATCTGAGAAGATTTTTTTCTGCCTCCCCAATCTCTCTCTCTCTCTCTCTCTCTCTCTCTCTCTCTCTCTCCCTCTCTCTCTCTCTCTCTCTCTCCTCTCTCTCTCTCTCTCTCCTCTTTCTGTCTCTCTGTCTCTGTCTCTCTCTCTCTTTCTCTCTCTCTCTCTTTCTCTCCCCCCCCCCTCTCTCTCTCTCTTTGTCAGGACTAGACTTACCTTCAAACACAACCTCTCTAATTAAAAAAAAATGTGCATGTGTATTGGAGGCTGGAAGGAAGAGTTTTGCATGTATGTCTGTGTGTCTGTTTGTCTGTGTGTCTGTCTGTTTGTCTGCCTGTCTGAAGGTATTTGTGTTGCGTGTGTGATTAGGTGCCGGCCCGAAAACAAATATGAGCAATAAGCGCTTCTGTAACATTAAGTGCAAGAAATGTAAATGGTTACTATCAGATCATTATTGTTAATACCACCACCACCCCCACTATCATCCCCCCCACCACGACCACCACCACCACCACTACCACCACCCCCACCACCACCACCACCATCATCATCATCATCATCATCATCATCATCATCATCATCATCATCATCATCATCATCATCATCATCACTA
>CM031616.1:12517155-12524655 GCA_018398815.1 Conus ventricosus | reverse complement strand
GAAAAGAAACTGACTTTGATTTAACGGTCAAACAGCTTAACCATATTACAAACACGACAAAAGAAACCAAAACGAAGAATGACATATGTAAAAAGATGTGCGCAGGAAGAGAAGCCCAGTTGAATTAAGTTAGAATAAGTGTGTAACAGAAACATCCCAAGCAAGTGGGAATTGGAAACATATCTATAGATCGAAACAGACCTCTAAGAATTAGTAACACTTCATCACGTTCACAGATATCATTGATAGATTACAGAGAGAGAGAGAGAGAGAGAGAGAGAGAATATATATATGTGTGTGTGTGTGTTGTTGTCAGTACAACCTTGAGTTAATCAGTGTGTGGTGGTGGTGGTGTGTGTGTGTGTGTGTGTTGTTGTCAGTACAACCTTGAGTTAATCAGTGTGTGTGTGTGTGTGTGTGTGTGTGTTGTTGTCAGTACAACCTTGAGTTAATCAGTGGTGTGTGTGTGTGTGTGTGTGTGTGTGTGTGTGTGTGCAGATTGCCCAAATGTCTAAATCGAACCTCTTTTGAATGCTTTTACTAAGCTGACATACTTGCCCCACGAAAAAAGACCCATTTACAACCACCATATCTATCGACAGAGATGTTAATTACAAATGTCGTCATCATCGCTAAAGTGTACATAATATAGCCGATTTCTCAGTCACTCTGGCGTATACCATCGACCACTCCTTAACCACACACAATTTCCTAAAGTCTTGTAAGCAGAAAAAAAAAGAAACACCACACCCAAAGATCGAAACCACAACATAAGAATTCTTTATTGATCGCCGAAGCGCATTAAAGATGTGAATAGAAACCACACAGAAACACACAACATAAGCGTTCTTTATTGATGGCAGAAGCGCTTTAAAGATGTAAATAGAAACCACACAGAAACACACAAAGTATGTGAGAAGACAGCAGCTGGCTCTTTAAGCTGAGGGCGGTGATGGACATGTTCATATCAGGGGCCTAAAGCATAGCAAAGAGTGTTTTTAGGGCCGTGTGCTGCATTGTCGCAGAGTCTAACTGCTATTCATGAAAGAGAGAGGAAGAGAGAAAGAGAGAGACAGAGAGAGAGAGAGAGAGAAAGAGAGAGAGAGGGTGAGAGAGAGAGAGAGAGAGAGGGATGGAGAAAGGAAGGGAAAGAAATAGAGAGGGGGAGAAAGAGAGGGAGTGAGGGAGGGACGGAGAGAGAGAGAGAGAGAGAGAGAGAGAGAGAAAGAGAGAGAGAGAGAGGTGAGTGAGAGACAGGGAGAGAGAGAGAGAGAGAGAGAGAGAGAGAGGGGGGGTGAGAGAGACTGGGAGAAAGCAAGGGAAAGAAATAGAGGGAAGGGGTGTAGAAAGAGAGAGAGAGAGAGAGAGAGAGAGAGAGAGAGAGAGAGAGTATTTGATACTGAAGAAAAGTTCCAGTGAGCTCACTCTAACCATCGGCACACAGGTGAACCAGGGAGTCTAATGCGCCTACAGATCCGACATCTACTTGCCACCCTGAGCACAGCCAAGACACCACTTAGAGAGGAAACATTAGAGGGAAGTAACTGGATGCCACAAGAGAGAGAGAGAGAGAGACAAGAAGAGACAGCCATCATTGAAGGGAGACAATCGCGAGGCAGGGCAGAGAGGCCTGTGCCAGTAATTGGCTGGAAAACCTAGATCTCGGCGGCAAAAGACTGGGTCAGGATGCTTGTTTTTCTCGTGGGTAGTGAAGGACTCCTCTCTGTCTCTGACTCTGGCTCTGCCTGTCAATCCGTCTCTCTGTCTGTCCGTCCGTCTGTCGGTCTGTCTGCCTGCCTGTCTTGTCTGTTTGCCTGCCTTTCTGCCTGTCTGCTTGTCTACCTGCCTGCTTGTCTGTCTGTCTGCCTGTCTGTCTGTCTGTCTGTCTCTCTGTCTCTGTCTCTCCTATCTCTCTCTCTCTCTCTCTCTCTCTCTCTCTCTCTCTCAATTGTGTGTCAGTGTCAATGTCCAGAGAGAAAGAAGCATCGGTACTGACCTTAGTTTAATGCACAAGCAGCTAAGCCACGGCCAAATGGAAAGCGAAATCGAAGAAAATGACTAACTGATAAATACAATACAAAAAACCATAGCAACAGCCGTACAGCTTTCAATGTCCAGGCGTAGTATGCAAACATACCAATTGGCTTAAAACTGGAAGCCATATAAAAAGTGAAGAAGGGCTTTAAGGGATAGCAGCTTTTCATTATGTGCACAGATATTAGTCATAAATGAGAGAGAGAGAGAGAGAGAGAGAGAGAGACAGACAGACAGACAGACAGACAGACAGAGGGACGAGAGAGAGAGACAGAGAGACAGAGAGAGAGAGAGAGAGAGAGACAGAGAGACAGAGAGAGAGAGAGAGAGAGATTGAGAGAGAGAGAGAGAGAGAGAGAGAGAGAGAGAGAGAGACAGAGAGAGAGAGAGACAGACAGACAGACAGACAGACAGAGGGACGAGAGAGAGAGAGAGAGAGAGAGAGAGAGAGATTGAGAGAGAGAGAGAGAGAGAGAGAGAGAGACAGACAGACAGACAGACAGACAGACAGACAGACAGACAGACAGACAGACAGAGGGACGAGAGAGAGAGAGAGAGAGAGAGAGAGAGAGAGAGAGAGAGAGAGAGATTGAGAGAGAGAGAGAGAGAGAGAGAGAGAGAGATTGAGAGAGAGAGAGAGAGAGACAGACAGACAGACAGACAGACAGACAGAGAGATGGACACACAGAGAGAAAGACGGAGAGAGAGACAGACAGACAGATAGAGAAAGAGAAAGAGGGAGAGAGAGAGTCCATACAGTGCTGCATTGATTGAGGAAGCACATTACAGATGTGAATAGAAAACAGAGAGAGAGAGAGAGAGAGAGAGAGAGAGAGAGAGAGAGAGAGAGAGAAAGAAAGAGAGAGAGAGAGAGAGAGGAGAGAGAGAGAGAGAGAGAGAGAGAGAGAGAGAGAGAGAGAGAGAGATGAAATGAAATGAAATCTTTATTCCATAAGGCTCTTTAGAAAAGGGGAAGAAAAACAAATACATATAAACATCATCACATACACATACATAAATAGACATTCAAATTATAGCAATCTGCCGCGCTTTGAATGCTTGATAAATATCAAGTGCTAATTTTCTGACTGTATTACTGTTCGTTGAGGCCAACAAAAGAGAGAGAGAGAGAGAGAGAGAGAGAGAGAGAGAGAGAGAGAGAGAGAGAGAAGGGGGAGGGGCTTTGTCCAGCACACACCGCTGATCGACCTTCTTTTGACCCCTTTTATCAAGCTGCCATCCTCGCCCACAAAAGGGACCCACTACACACATTGACGACACTCCTCGACAGCCAAGATATGGACAAAATTAATGCCGTCATCGTCGGTGATATATTCAGTACCATACTCTCCATCACCTTGACATGCGCATAATCACAGTGTCCTCACTTCAAATGGAGTGGTCTGGGAGAAGAAAACAGATCGAAGCCATAGAGTTCTGTACTGATTGAGGATGCATATTACAGATGGGAACAGACAATGTAGTAGCGTGGATCAGGAGAAGAAAACAGCAGCTGACTCTTGTAAAAAGAAAATTGCATGACGATGGACGTGTTCGTATTAGGGGCCTGAAGCTTAGCTGTGAATGTTTATAGGCCACGTGTTACATGGTCTCAAAGCTGTTCATAACACAGAGAGAGAGAGAGAGAGAGAGAGAGAGAGAGAGAGAGAGAGACAGAGAGAGACAGAGACAGAGAGAGAGAGAGAGAGAGAATTCTATTTGCTATCCATACAACTGTTGTGCCCGGGCTTCGACATATTAAACTGCTTGTCTCACATCACCAAATATAAAATCATCTTGAAATGATGAGGTCATATCATACTTAATCTGGAGACAAGTCATTGTCAAGACAGACTCTCGGTAAGGTTGCAGTTAACTTTGATCATGACTCCAAATCGATGATGGATATCATTGAAGAATGCATCAGTTACTGTTGTGCGGCTAAGGAATGGTTCCTATGTCAACTGAACCGTATGCTGCCAGTTTGACTTTACTTGATTTGAAAAAAAGAAATTTAGAAAGAGAGGGGGTTAGTTACCGCCAAGGACATTGACAAGCAAAGCACAGGACAAGACACAATGCATTTCGACCTCTTGGGTCTTCTGCAGGCAAAAACAAATAACATTTAACACATTTAGGACAGTACGAACAAAGAACGAAGAGTTGCTTATCTTTTTGCTTCATTCTCCGCCCTCACTCCATTTTGAAACTTTACTTGATCTGATTTAGGAGGACTTTTACTGATGGCTAACAGTAACGAAATTATACTGAAGAATGTATGCATGCATTTATATAAGGCATTTAAAAGGCGCGCGACTTCAGTTGAATGATGTGAATGTTGATATTGAAGCATGCATCTGTTGTAGTCTACGGTCAAAAGATGTTGGAATTTGTCATTAACATGTTGATGTATCCTTACTTTTTCTTGTCTTTAAAGTGAAATTGTAGATAGTTCCCCCCTTCAGTAGGGGCTGTGGCCTAACCTGAATAAACCATTTTCCATTTCCATTTCTCCATTTAGAAGGACTTATGATTGGGTTGTTTGGGTTTCCTTTGGACTAGATTGCGTTGAACTGGGTTGGAGTTTTTCTGTATTACCTTCCATGGACTAGATTGCGTTGAACTGGGTTGGAGTTTTTCTGTATTACCTTCCATGGACTAGATTGCGTTGAACTGGGTTGGAGTTTTTCTGTATTACCTTCCATGGACTAGATTGCGTTGAACTGGGTTGGATTTTTTCTGTATTACCTTCCATGGACTAGATTGCGTTGAACTGGGTTGGAGTTTTTCTGTATTACCTTCCATGGACTAGATTGCGTTGAACTGGGTTGGAGTTTTTCTGTATTACCTTCCATTGATTTGCATTGGTTTCGTTTGCAATGAGCGGGGGGCCGATAGCTCCGTTGGTAGAGCGCCGGACTCGTGATCCTGGGGTTGCGGGTTCGAATTTCGGTACAGGGGGATTTTTCCCTCGGAGTTAACATTGGTTCTGACTCCATTCCCCATACAGTCCTTCGAATGAGACTATAAACCGAGGTTCCGTGTGTGAAGGCACGCATAACATCTTGCACACACGTCAAATCCCATCACCAACTTTCGGAAGAGAAGGCCAGTTTGGCCGTTGGTATGGATGACACGTGACACATAGCATGCACCTTCCCCGAAGATGGAGTATGGCTGCCTTAATGGCGGATAAAAAAGGGTCATACACACAAAACTCCACTGCCTGGCTATACAGGCAGTGTCCGCAGGAGTATCAGCCTGTGTACGCAGAAAGAAAAGAAAGAAAAGTTTGCAATGAGTTGATCTTGAATGGTTCGTTTCGGTTGTGGAATCATCCACTGGGCTTGATTGGGATTAGTTCTGTTTGGTGGCTTTGGGCTGAACTGGTTTGGTTTGAATAAGTTGTCGGTTCTGGATGCGCTTTTTGTCAGTTGGACTGGTTTGAATTGCTTTGGATTGTTTTTTGCCTTGGACTTCATTGGATTGATTTTTGATTTGCTGGGATTTTGGATTCTTGTTTTTGATCGTTTGTGTCTGTCTTCCTTCTCATTCAGTTTTGTTTGGACGCTTTGATTCAACAATTCAGAAAAAAAATCTGTCGACCAGGTACAAAAGGAAGAGGACAAATCCAGGAAGATATTGAATGGTTTATCAACAGAATGCATCTGCTGGATATGATAAACAATTCCCGTGATTCTTTCAGAAAAAAAGAATGTACCTTGTGTTCATTCTCATCAAGGATTTTTCACTCTTCCAGTTCCACCCTCCGCCTTCCAAAAGAGGTTCCTCAAGATGAAACCATTTGTGAGAACTCTCAGTCTGCACTTCCTAACCATTCTAATCATTTCACCATTATGGAGAGTGGCATGGTCAGGAGGGGAGACAACCTTTACTTTTCCTCCCCCAGTCCTTCCAAATTGAGGGGCGTAATTTCCCCCAGAGTGAGGCCAGTCCTCATTGTCGCCAATTATGCAGAGAACTACCAAGGTTGGCCAAGTGGTCCTTTTTCACCAGCGTTTCCGGCGATCTTTCGCCGGCTGTCTGTTTGCTTGTCTGTCTTTCTGTGTTTTTTCCCTGTCTGTCTGTCTGTCCGACTATTTCTCCCTCCCTCTCTCCCTCCCTCTCTCTCTCTCTCTTTGTCCGCCCGCCCGTCTGTCTGTGTCTGTCTGTCTGTGTTTGTCTATCTCTCGTTCTCTCGGTCTGTCGGTCTCTTGCTCTGTCTGTCTGTCTGTTTATCTCTGTCTCTCTGTCTCTGTCTCTGTCTCTCTCTCTCTCTCTCTCTCTCTCTCTCTCTCTCTCTCTCTGTTGCGAGCACACACACAAGAGCACGCTACTGTTCTCTCACTTCCCCTCCAGTCTTCTAGCCTCTCTCTCTCTCTCTCCTCTCTCTCTCCTCTCTCCTCTCTCTCTCTCTCTCTCTCTCTCTCTCTCTCTCTCTCTCCTCTCTCTCTGTGCTCTCTCTCTCTCTCTCCTTCTCTCTCTCTCTCTCTCTTCTCTCTCTCTCTGTGTGTGTGTGTGTGTGTGTGTGTGTGTGTGTGTGTGTGTGTGTGTGTGTGTGTGTGTGTGTGTGTGTGTGTGGTGTGTGTGTGTTCTTCTTCTGTCTGTCTGTATATCTGTCTGTGCACTAAAGATGTCAAAATGATACCCTTTATCTGCTCGATCTTCAACGAACGATCGCCTCTCTCTCTCTCTCTCTCTCTCTCTCTCTCTCTCTCCTCTCTCCTCTCTCTCTCTCTCTCTCTCTCTCTCTCTCTCTCTCTGAGATTATCATGTGTGTTCGTGGGTTGTGTCCAAGTTTGCAGTGGACCACCCAGTGGGAGAGAAACCCCATAGTCCACAGGTTTGGTACATGGCTGTTAACACACCGAAGCCGCTGCTTCACTCGACAAGTCATCTGTCTGCGCGGAAAGATCCCCTCCCTTCACGGAAAGATCCCCTCCCTTCACGGGAGCGGAGTCGACTTACTGAGTGCCGGAACAAAATGCCCGCCATGTTGTTCACCTGCCAGAAGAAACAGACGATGCCGTTGACACTGAACATTCCTGTGATGCACACTGGTGAGAGACTGCCTCCAAAATACGCAGAAATAAGAGAGAAAAAAAGCCCGTTGAAAATTATCCCCAAATGCATAGAAATGATGATATGAAAAGTACCTTAAAATGCATGGACGTCATAAAATAAAAAGGTTTAAAGATAGAGCAAATACATGGAGCAAACAAACCAGTACAAGAATGCCTTGGGGTGTATCCAAGAATTGAAAAAAAAAAAAACCACAGCCGTAAATGTATGAAATTGCATGGAAATGAAAAAAAAAACAAGCAAGGTCACATTTACCCTAAATTGTATGAAAGTGTTCAAACAAACCTGTCAAAGATGGCCATAAACTGCGTGAAACTGTTGAAGAAAAAAAAAAGGTTCAATATCGTTTATAAAATATATATATTTTGTCTATGCCCCCCTCTG
>CM031616.1:12489031-12498429 GCA_018398815.1 Conus ventricosus | reverse complement strand
TTTAGACACAAGGTCTACTGTTGGATTTCTACCCCTCCCGCCTCCAAACAATTTTCTTATTTCGTCAAAATGCTGATGAGGTTTAAGCCCGCTAGCGTAAATTTGGTTAGGACTACCCTCAATTGTACATTGCACTTTCGTTATTTTGGATTAATAAACTTTTCACTTTGCCTTGTGAATGGTTCTTTTTCATCTTCACACAGCAATAAAATACCTTTAAGTGATCGTGCTGCGGTGCTAAAACTAAAATTCCATATAGCGTCTGCCTTGCTTTTGGGATAATGTTGTATGATGAATCACTCTTTCGTAATATATTACTAATTGTGACTGATATTGTTGCTCAATCATCCTTGCTAAATTAGGGTTGCTAACAGCGTCAAACTCTAACGTGATGTCAGAAATGCTGTACTTTGCTGCGGTGTCTGTAGATAGAATAACACGTTTGTATTCATTAAAA
The DNA here is from genome assembly GCA_018398815.1 of Conus ventricosus. Taxonomy (NCBI): domain Eukaryota; kingdom Metazoa; phylum Mollusca; class Gastropoda; order Neogastropoda; family Conidae; genus Conus; species Conus ventricosus. The sequence continues at coordinate 12,497,972 of CM031616.1, read as the reverse complement.
GTTAGTTCATATGACAATCTGTCTTTTAATCCTCCTTGAAAGTATGGGGCATGCGCTTTTAACAACTCAAAATCTAAGGGAATGGAAAAGCGATTTCCAAACGCATAACTTACTGCTTCATGCTTTTTGCCGTCTTTAGCATCTCCAGCGCCTATTCTATGTTTTAGTGCTTCATTATTTTCTATTCCTTGAAAACGCAAGATCGGCCCTTTCATTCTCGGTTAGCCATAGATCAGAATAGGTTAAAAATATGTCTCCCTTATGAAAAGAAATTTTTTCTTGCCCCCAATTTTTTATAGAAATTTTCTTAAAACTTTGCCCCCCCAAAACGCACAACGTCCTGTTTTGGGCTGTTGTTGAAGCGAGTTCTTTTTTGAAAGTAAGCCGCGCAGACCCCTGGCACAATCATTTTCATCCCTCCTAGGTGGAATTTTTAAAGTAAAAAATTTGATCCGCACAATAGAAAGGGGGATTATTTGGAACAGTAATTTTCCGTTTTATTCCTTTCACCCCAAAGGGGGTTCTTTCACTTTCTATTCGGGTCAAGAATGAGCCTGTGCTTTGCAATTTTTTTAAAACCAAAAAAAAAATTAATTTTTTAAAAAACATGCAGGATTAAAGGGTGAAGAAGATAGATGTTTTTGATCGGGGAACGACATGATAAAAATGATCCCTTGGCACAGCACGCCAATGCTCTAAAGCGGCGTAAATTTAACAAAATACGGTCGAGCTTTTTACAAAAGTTTAGGCCAAGAACCTCCCGAATTTATAGCCCCAAAAAGTTTTTAAATTTGAAGATGGTCTTTTGCTTAAAAAACACAGAGGACAATGTTCGGCTTACAACTAAAAAACCCTCAAGTTTTTTGCCGGGGTTTCAATTAGAAATAGACTCCCTGCAGCGTACAAAATCCCTTTGGCTTTGCTAGACCCAAAATTAAATGGGATGCGGGCTAAACTTAAAAACACACTACAAAAACTCCCGACGAAAACCAAATGCAAAACAAGAACTTAAAGAAAAAATCAATCAGAGCGAAATAAAAAATGCAATAAAGCAAAAACAGTTTTTAGAAGAAACCAAAAAAACAATTAATGATTCCCCATTGCCTAGCGAGAATTTTTACCCTTGATCGACTTTAAGAACCATAAAAGGCGTTTAAAACAAACAATTTAGGAAAACGGGGAAAAACTAGATAAGCATATAAAAAGAAAAAAAAAAACTCGTTGGGCTTTTACGCACCAACTTAGGGCCTGATATTAAAGAAAAAATACCCAAGACAAAAGACTTGAACAAAAAAATCAGCAAGACTAGAAGTACGACTACTACCGGCCCAATTAAGAAAAGTGAATAGAATAGAGAAACTACCCGGGAAAATTTTATAAAGACCAACGCTAGCAGAACGAATACGAACGCGTTTAGAGGCAAGCGTCACATTAGCAAGCGTTATAACGGCCTTAGGATTTGCAATAATCACTGGGGTGGCTTTTACAGCGGTGGTGGGGGGGCAAATTTCGGGCCCTTTCCCCGCCACGCCTCCATCCCCGCCTGTAAATCGGGGGAAAAAAAACACTTGATCATCTTGCGTTTATTAAAAAAAAATTAGCGGGGTAAAGCATAGCTCTTACCGGTTTTTAGGGGTGTTGTTAGCTGGCTTTTGTCTACTCAAGCAAAGTAGTTGGTTTTTATGGCCGAGCATTTTAAGGGGCTTAGTTCTCTTAAATGGGTTTTAATATTTAGTAAGATAAAGACCAAGAAAACCCACCCAGTTAATCCAAAAAAAGTGCGTTTTTCTTTTCAGGGTCACGCAACAAGTCCGGGTCTTAAAAACGCCTTTTGGGCTTTGGGCCGCGGGATTGATGATTATTCTTGGGTTTTCTTTATTTTTGTAATATTACGGGCTCAAATTTATGTCTTTTTTTCCCAACCTTCTGTTCTTGCCTGCAACAAGAATTTCAGTGTTATTTTCATTATTTTCCTACCTGAGTCTGAGGTCAAAAGGGCACAGAAAACCAGCCAACGGCAAAGTCATTTTCGATCTTGCGTTTGTAAAACATTTTGGTATTTTTTAATACTTGAAGGAAATCAACTTAAATTAATGGCTCCTCTAAATTTTTAATATTGTTTTTTGGCGTCAAGCATAGAGATCAGTTATGCTCGACTGCTACAAACACCAAACGAAGTACAAATAGAGTCTTTTTTTTCGTTCTACCCGCCCTGGTTGGCCCTTAGAAGTGTCAAGAAAAATGTTGTCATGCTGTTTTATGCTCTTTTTAGGGACCCGGCTCAACAGTTGTGCCAAAAAAAGAAAGTTTTGAAAGGAGGATGCCAGTCTATTTTATACTTCGTGCGTGCCCCGAAAATAAAGGCGCCTGGCATGATTATGACCAACTTTTGTCAAAGCCTGTCTTGATGTTAAATTGAATTCGTTACAGACCTTTAAAACCTTCATGTCTATCGTTGCTGAGGGATTAAAGGGTTTGCCCATTTGGAAGGGCGTTTTCAGTTCAGTCAAATACTCAAAGGGTGTAAAAAAATGAAATCTGTAAAACACCCAAAAAGACAGGTGATTTAAATGACACATACGCCCCCCTCCACACCCAGTTGAGCGAAAAAACACAGCAATTTTAACTGTTCTGATAAAACCTCGGATGAAAAAACCACGCTTTTTTGATGCGGTCTTTTTTCATGGGGGGGTTAAGATGCCTTCAAGGAGTACTCAACCTTTTTAAAAAAGAGGCGTCGGGGTCACAGCAATGTCAAATACATTGCTAATTTTTAAGATTGAGTGCGGCCCAAAACAGAAATTTGCACCTATATTTGAATGCACTCATTTTTTTCTTTAAAAAAAAAAATTTTTTAACTAAAAACACAAAACCCCTTCGTTTTTAGAACATGCTATTGATAACAATTTTTGCGGGCCAAAACGGTCCGCTCCAGAAATAATTACAAAGTCGATGGGTTTAATTAATGAATCCAGGAAAAAAAAAGGTTCAAAAAATTTATAAAACAGGGACCAAAGTTACATTAACAAAACCTAGGGTTTTTACGGGTTTTTTTCTCACTAAAAAAGCAATGAGTAAATTTGACATTACCTCAAACTTAAAATGCAAACAAAAAAAATGTTAACATTTAAGCCTGAAGAAAAGGGGGTTTTCTATTTTGATAAAAAAGCTAGCTAAAAATTTAGGCTTTACACTAACAATTATAGATTTTAAATTACACCAACCAAAACTACTTATAGGGGGGAAATCCCCCTCGATCTTTCTTTTCATCATTACCTTTTCATTTGGGTGAGCTGGCACTGATAAAACTTATAGACGGAAGGCCCCCAACTGTTTTTTAAAAGCCTTTTGCAGGGGAAACTCATAATTTCGATATGAATTATACAATCCCTAATTTTACATTTAAAAGATTATTTTTGGGAGGGTCGGATCATTTTAAAATAAAAATCAAAAACAAAGCGGGGAAAATTTGAAAAGGATAACCGCCATTTTTTGGAAATAAAATAAAAAACGACTAAAAAAAAAGCCATGGGGAGAAAGAATCAGGAGTTACATTTGCGCCCCGTGAGGGGTAAACTTTAGAATTAAAAACCTTTCAGACGTTGCAGAAATTTTTAACAGAACCGAGAAGGCGCTTTTTAGGTTTTGGTACACTAAAGAGGGATTATAAACGAAAAAAGGTTGCCCACCAAAAAGTTTTCCCAAACTAAACAACAGCGCAATCTAGAGGCAAAAATGTTGGCCGTATGAATATAAAAAAAGTTCGAAAAACCCGACCTCAAATGGCACTTAAACCATATTTAGAAGGGGCTAAAATTTGAATTCATAAGCCCATTTACAAAATTTAGCCGCCAAAAAAGTTTCGAAAAGCATTCAAATCTGCCCTTTTTCAAAAGCCTTATGCCGGACGACAATAGTCGGGAAAAAAATGAAATAACCGGGCCCTAGGGGAAAAGCAGTACATCCTCCCAAAAAAAACAGTTGTAAAAAAAAACTTTTACAAAAATTTCAGTTCTTTTTAACAGAAAATTAGGGGAACATTCACAAAGAATTTGAAAAATTTTGTCTTTAAAGATTGGAGAGGGATGGGTTGTGGGTTAGTGATGACCTTATAAAGGAATTAATATTAGCTGGGAAAACTTAGACTTAAAACCCCTTTAAAGTTTTGTCGTCGTTCTTCACAATGGTGAGGATATTTAAAATCATAACAACAAACAACAAAAAACAATGTTGACTTAAATAAAACAATCTTTCAGAACTGAATTTGGATTTAACTACACATTTGGCCTCGTAGGGTTTTTATTATACTGAACAAATTTTGACAAGGTATATAAAAAAAATAACTGGATTTGATTAAGTTCTGTTATAAAAATATGGAGCAGTTAAACTTTATGAAAAAACTCCTCATTTCCATTGATTTGTGGGCAGACTGGGTTTGGAAAAACAAATTTATCCTCACCTGTTTCAAACATTTTTTCGTTTTAATTTTGATCAATTTTAATTTCTTTTTCCCAAAACTAAATGGAACAAAGCAATCATAATAGAAGGGTTTATATGACGATAGACATAATTTAGTTTTATCCTAGCAATAACTGATGAGTGTTTAGAACAGTTTTAAACGTTTTTAAGGGAAACCCGACCTTTATTATAGATGCCCGGGAAAAGAGACTATTAAAAAAAAAAATATTTGTCAAAAATGCTTTTAGTGGAAGACAGCTGGAAAAGTTGTGGGTTTTTTGTCAAAAATAAACTCATTTTAAAAAAACTTTAGAGAACAGTTAAAAACGTATTCTATTTTATATGAAAGACAAACCATTTTAAGAATGTTTGGGGGAAAAAGATGTTATTGAAAATGACCGGGAAAAAAACAGATTAAAAAAAAACGAAAACTGAAAAATTTAGTAAAAAGTATTGAAAAAGGATAACCCCACACGTAGTTTTTTTTGTAATATCGTTTTTTTTGCTATTTAAGTCTTCTTGTCAGAAACGTTAAATGCCAACCTGGTCCTTTTTCCCCCAAAAGGTTGAGGCGAAAGTGATCAGGAGGGTTTAACGTTCTCTGGGTTCCCTGACAGACGCCCCCAAAAGCAAGGAGTACCCCCCAGCGCTCTGGGATCATATAGCATGAAGTAAGGCCTGCTGGGTTTTTAGATCGTCCCTTCATGCACTTTCAACCCCCCTCTGCTCTGACGCCTTTTCTTCCCTTATCTGGGGGGGTGCCCGTGCGACAAGATGCAGCGAAGCGTAACCCTTTTTTCATTTTTTTTTAACTGCTGTCTGTCTAATGGCTGCGGATGGACGTTCGGCAGATTATGTTATAGTACAGACCTGGCATGATCACGGACTAAATTTTCCCGCCAGATGAAATTTTAGAGGAGAAAGACACAGAGGACGAATGTTCGCTTTGGAATGCTGTTCAATGCAGAGAGGGAAAAGGGGGGAGACAGAGAAGAAGAAGAAAAGAGAGAGAAGAGAGAGACAGAGAGAGAGGGGGACGCGCACTGCCGCGCGGGGCCCACACACACACACACACACCACACACACACACACACACAACGGACAGAGAGAGAGAAGAGGAGAGAGAGAGAAGAGAGAGAGGAGAGAGAGAGAGAGAGAAGAGAGAGTCAACGACAGACAGACAACAAAAAAGAGAAGCAGACAGACGGGATGGGGATGGGGTGTTTAAAAGCAAACGGCCACCCGGTGATCTCGAGTCATGCGTGACACACATGGCGAAAGCGAATCTTGTTTGACCTTTGTTGAACGACCATCTCTGGCCAGTAACAAAGGACCCATAGCAACCACGATACTCGTCCAAAGAGAGCGTGATGACAACATGCCGTCATCATCACTGACGTCAATTTTCCTCATGTTCTCCGTCACTCTGACAGACCTTATCGACCTCGTTCCAATCACAGGCTATCTCTATGATATAAAACGAAGTGCGCCGATAGAAAAAAAAAAGTCGGTTATAATAGAGCTGTGCATTGAACGAAGAGGCAGGTCACAGCTGGAGATCCGAGATAGAAAACACTGGAACATAGAAGATACGTTTGATGATCGCAGCTGTCTGTGAAAAGCAGAAAGTTGATGGATATGTTCATACTGAAGCTTGTCAACATGTGTGTGCGTGTGTGTGTGTGTGTGTGGTGTGGTGTGTGCGTGCGGTGTGTGTGTGTGTGATAGAGGTGTAGCCTATGTGGACTAGTCCTCACACAGTGACCCCCTCTTTGATGAAACTGAAACAGAGAGAGAGAGGGGGTGGAGATGTTCTCAACATGCAAGACTTGCTTGTCATACCTCACTGTATGAAATCACCATCAGGTAGTCATGTTATCTCACTCGAAAAACGTAGACGAATCATTACTGTTCAAAAGCAGTTCTTGCTATCAACGAGTTTTTTTTGTACTCCCAGTTCTTATAGGACTGGGAGTACATTACAATGGGAACGAAGAAATGCTGTCTGTGTGTCTGTCCCTGGTGAAAATGTGTTCCATTCGCTCCAGACAAAACGTCTGGGCCGCTCTTTCTGAAAATTTGTAGGTATGTTCATTATGAGTCACGGATGATGCCCGATTCTTTATTTTACCAAAATAGCCGTTACTAACGGCTATAACGGCCCAAAACGGTTTTTCTTCTTTATGGAATAATTCAGTGACGAAATACATTATGACGCATGTTGATTGTGACGTCAAATACATTATGACACATGTTTGATTGTGATGTTTTTCTGGAAGATAAACTGGGAGTACGTTCATATGCTTTGCAACTTTTTTTTTTTTAATCCCTAATTCTGTCTGGTAGGACGGAACCCTGTGTCCGCTATATCTTAAATGTTTTTTCTTTAGATTTGAACGGTTTCAATCAACACCGGCTGTGACATTTTAAGGAGGGGGGGGGGGGATAGAAGGGGGGGGGTGATTGGTAGGGTAATGGTGGGGGAGTGTGATTGAATTTTATATGAATTGGTTTGGATTGGATTGATTAAAATTATTTTGTTTAGTTTCTTCATTACCCTACATTGTTTTCGTTCGGTATGATTCGGTGTGGTTTAGTTTCTTCATTGCCCTACATTGTTTTCGTTCGGTATGATTCGGTGTGGTTTAGTTTCTTCATTACCCTACATTGTTTTCGTTCGGTATGATTCGGTGTGGTTTAGTTTCTTCATTGCCCTACATTGTTTTCGTTCGGTATGATTCGGTGTGGTTTAGTTTCTTCATTGCCCTACATTGTTTTCGTTCGGTATGATTCGGTGTGGTTTAGTTTCTTCATTACCCTACATTGTTTTCGTTCGGTATGATTCGGTGTGGTTTAGTTTCTTCATTGCCCTACATTGCTTTCGTTCGGTATGATTCGGTGTGGTTTAGTTTCTTCATTGCCCTACATTGCTTTCGTTCGGTATGATTCGGTGTGGTTTAGTTTCTTCATTGCCCTACATTGTTTTCGTTCGGTATGATTCGGTGTGGTTTAGTTTCTTCATTGCCCTACATTGTTTTCGTTCGGTATGATTCGGTGTGGTTTAGTTTCTTCATTACCCTACATTGTTTTCGTTCGGTATGATTCGGTGTGGTTTAGTTTCTTCATTGCCCTACATTGTTTTCGTTCGGTATGATTCGGTGTGGTTTAGTTTCTTCATTGCCCTACATTGTTTTCGTTCGGTATGATTCGGTGTGGTTTAGTTTCTTCATTGCCCTACATTGTTTTCGTTCGGTATGATTCAGTGTGGTTTAGTTTCTTCATTGCCCTACATTGTTTTCGTTCGGTATGATTCGGTGTGGTTTAGTTTCTTCATTGCCCTACATTGTTTTCGTTCGGTATGATTCGGTGTGGTTTAGTTTCTTCATTGCCCTACATTGTTTTCGTTCGGTATGATTCGGTGTGGTTTAGTTTCTTCATTGCCCTACATTGTTTTCGTTCGGTATGATTCGGTGTGGTTTAGTTTCTTCGTTGCCCTACATTGCTTTCGTTCGGTATGATTCGGTGTGGTTTAGTTTCTTCATTACCCTACATTGTTTTCGTTCGGTATGATTCGGTGTGGTTTAGTTTCTTCATTACCCTACATTGTTTTCGTTCGGTATGATTCGGTGTGGTTTAGTTTCTTCATTGCCCTACATTGTTTTCGTTCGGTATGATTCGGTGTGGTTTAGTTTCTTCATTGCCCTACATTGCTTTCGTTCGGTATGATTCGGTGTGGTTTAGTTTCTTCATTACCCTACATTGTTTTCGTTCGGTATGATTCGGTGTGGTTTAGTTTCTTCATTACCCTACATTGTTTTCGTTCGGTATGATTCGGTGTGGTTTAGTTTCTTCATTGCCCTACATTGTTTTCGTTCGGTATGATTCGGTGTGGTTTAGTTTCTTCATTGCCCTACATTGTTTTTGTTCGGTATGATTCGGTGTGGTTTAGTTTCTTCATTGCCCTACATTGTTTTCGTTCGGTATGATTCGGTGTGGTTTAGTTTCTTCATTGCCCTACATTGTTTTCGTTCGGTATGATTCGGTGTGGTTTAGTTTCTTCATTGCCCTACATTGTTTTCGTTCGGTATGATTCGGTGTGGTTTAGTTTCTTCATTGCCCTACATTGTTTTCGTTCGGTATGATTCGGTGTGGTTTAGTTTCTTCATTGCCCTACATTGTTTTCGTTCGGTATGATTCGGTGTGGTTGGGTTTGGATTGATTTGATTTGACGGTTTTTTTTCGCCAGGATGAAAATACATTAATTTGGGTTGGTCGGGTTTCAGTTCGATTCCGGTTGAAAATAGTATTTTCTTTATTTCCGTTTACTTTTTTCTCCATTTCGGTTTGACGTACATCAAAATTTGGTCGGGTTTCAGTTTAATTCTGGTAATAAAAAAAAAGGATTTTTTTTTATTTCCGTTTACGTTTGTCTCTCTTTCGGTTTGATGTGCTTCAAAATAGTTTTCTACAAGCTGCTACAGGG
>CM031616.1:12449031-12454031 GCA_018398815.1 Conus ventricosus | reverse complement strand
TCCTTCATTCTTCAGGTTCACTTCGTTAATGACATCGACAAATCATGATATAGTGAAGCAACCTGCTGTGTATTTGTATAGAGGGTTTAAATTAAACGAAGAAATTCTGTAATGTCTCAGTTTGTTTACATTCCTGAATGGCAATGGATTATACAATAGTGGTTCTTCCCAGAGTAAGCGCTCCACTATGAAAGGCTTCCCCTCTTTTCCCCGTCAGAAGTACAAAGGGTCTATTTGTTTGCTACACGTGCTCATACATTCTGGAACTTTGTTTTTGCTATGCCAATACTAAATGAAAAAAGAAGACAGTTTTAGGTTTGCTGAGTCACAAATATTTCTTTAGTTCGTGTACCTCTGATTGGTCCTGCGCATGCGTGCGTACACAAACGCACGACACGTCACACAAATACGTGCGCGCGCGCGCACATACATGTACACACATACGCGCGCTTGCATGCGCATACACACACAAACACTTCACACGCGCGCGTGCGCGCGCACACACACACACACACACACACCACACACACACACACACACACACACACACACACACACACACACACACACACACACACACAAAAGAACGCACGCACGTACGCAGGCGCGAGCGCTCACGCGCAAACACACACACACACACACACACACACACACACACACACACACACACACACACACACACACACACACACACACAAAAGAACGCACGCACGTACGCAGGCGCGAGCGCGCACGCGCAAACACACACACACACACACACACACACACACACACACACACACACACACACACACACACACACACACACACACACACACACACACACACACACAGTTTCCAGTCCATAATTCTGTGTGGTAAAATCTTGATGACTTATCCATTTCCTCCACTTCCATCACCTGTTTTCTTTAAGAGCTAAAACCACTACAACAACACAGGAATTTGGGGCCTGGCACATAACTACAACAACACAGGAATTTGGGGCCTGGCACATAACTACAACAACACAGGAATTTGGGGCCTGGCACATAACTACAACAACACAGGAATTTGGGGCCTGGCACATAACTACAACAACACAGGAATTTGGGGCCTGGCACATAACTACAACAACACAGGAATTTGGGGCCTGGCACATAACTACAACAACACAGGGATTTTGGGCCTGGCACATAACTACAACAACACAGGGATTTTGGGCCTGGCACATAACTACAACAACACAGGAATTTGGGGCCTGGCACATAACTACAACAACACAGGAATTTGGGGCCTGGCACATAACTACAACAACACAGGAATTTGGGGCCTGGCACATAACTACAACAACACAGGAATTTGGGGCCTGGCACATAACTACAACAACACAGGAATTTGGGGCCTGGCACATAACTACAACAACACAGGGATTTTGGGCCTGGCACATAACTACAACAACACAGGAATTTGGGGCCTGGCACATAACTACAACAACACAGGAATTTGGGGCCTGGCACATAACTACAACAACACAGGAATTTGGGGCCTGGCACATAACTACAACAACACAGGAATTTGGGGCCTGGCACATAACTACAACAACACAGGAATTTGGGGCCTGGCACATACACGCACAGAGACCACCATAGGAACATAGCCACCGAATCTGAAACAGACTGGAAGTTCCCTTTCGTGAGCAATGGTGCCCCAAAAGGCGGTGTTTCTGTGTGTTAAAGATTGAAACATTTTCTAAGAGAAATGGAAGACTCTCCACCTCCGAATTGTAAGACCCTAACCCTAACCTGATCCCATCCCCAGCCCTAACCCCCTAACCCAAACCTAGTCTGCTCCTAACGCTAACCTGATCCCATCCCCAGCCCTAACCCCCTAACCCAAACCTAGTCTATCCCTAACCCTAACCCCAACCTGATCACATCCCGAACCTTAACACCTCCCAATCCAAACCTAGTCTGCTCCTAACCCTGACCCTAACCCCCTAATCCAAACCTAGTCTGCTCCTAACCCTGACCCTAACCCCCTAACCCAAACCTAGTCCGTTCCTAAGCCTAACCCCAACCTGAACCCATCCCCAACCTTAACACCCCCCTAATCCAAACCTAGTCTGCTCCTAACCCTGACCCTAACCCCTAACCCAAACCTAGTCTGTTCCTAACCCTAACCCTAACCCCCTAACCCAAACCTAGTCTGTTTCTAACCCTAACCCTAACCCCCTAACCCAAACCTAGTCTGCTCCTAACCCTAACCCTAACCCCCTAACCCAAACCTAGTCTGTTCCTAACCCTAACCCTAACCTGAACCCATCCTCAACCTTACCACCCCCTAACCCAAACCTAGTCTGTTCCTAACCCTAACCCTAACCTGAACCCATCCTCAACCTTACCACCCCCTAACCCAAACCTAGTCTGTTCCTAACCCTGACCCTAACCTGATCGCATCCCGAACCTTAACACCTCTCTAACCCAAACCTAGTCTGTTCCTAACCCTAACCATAACCTGAACCCATCCTCAACCTTACCACACCCTAACCCAAACCTAGTCTGTTCCTAACCCTAACCCTAACCTGAACCCACCCTCAACCTTATCACCCTCTAACCCAAACCTAGTCTGTTCCTAACCCTGACCCTAACCTGATCGCATCCCGAACCTTAACACCTCCCTAACCCAAACCTAGTCTGTTCCTAACCCTAACCCCAACCTGAACCCATCACCAACCTTAACAACCCCCTAACCCAAACCTAGTCTGTTCCTAGCCCTAACCCTAACTTGATCCCATCCCCAACCTTAACACCCCCCTAACCCAAACCTATTCTGCTCCTAACCCTGACCCTAGCCTGATCGCATCCCGAACCTTAACACCACCCTAACCCAAACCCAGTCTGTTCCTCATCCAAACCCTACTCTGATCCCATCCACAACCTTAACACTCCCATAACCCAAACCCAGTCTGCTCCTAATCCCAACCCTAACCTGATCGCATTCACAGCCATAGCCAAAACCTAGTCTGCTCCTAACACTAACCTTATCTTTAACTCTGATTCTGAGCTAACCCGAACTTTAAACAAACAAACAAAAAACCTGATGAAAACTTTGATTGATGAAGTGCGCCACAGTGTCAGGCAGTATGAAGTTGTCCTCTCTCTCTCTTTTCCCCGTCAATAAAGGGAGAGAACGTCTACCGAACCCGAAAGCTTCTAATCCTCATCATCAATTAACATCAACCATGAACTTGCTGCCGCTCGTGCAGGCAAAGCCCCCACTGCGATCAGGGAAAGTTATCTTTCTTGGATGATCTGCATCACGTGACAGTCATGTGATTTCTGCACGAGATGACGGGGAAGCCTGGACGACGAAGGAGGGAGGAGGGAGGGGGGGGGGGGGGGTAGCTGGCGGTGAAGGCTTCGTTCGTCTTCAGGTTGTGTCCATGTAGACGGGGGATTGGCGTGACTGACAGTCTGTGTGGGCTGGTCGTGTCTGTTAAGATCAAGGTTCAGTGAGAACTACTAGTTCGCTGGAAGCATAGGGTGCGTCGAGGCGGGATAGGGGCGCTTGATAAGGGTTAAGCGAAATGCACGTGAAACACTAGCTCTCTGTGCTTTCAGTTAATGGGAATAGATTACGACATCAATTTGATTCCTATTCAGATGTGTCCGTTTCTCTCTGTTTGTCTGTCTGTCTGTCTGTCTGTCTGTCTGTCTCTCTCTCTCTCTCTCTCTCTCTCTCTCTCTCTCTCTCTCTCTCTCTCTCTCTCTCTCTCTCTCTCTCTCTCTCTCTCTCTCTCTCTCTCTCTCTCTCTCACACACAACACACACACACACACACATTCACCTTGCTTGTACGGAAGACGAAGTGAATTGTTAAACCGAAGGAAGCTGGACTAGAGGCTAAGTTGGTTTTAACTTTCTGTTTCATGTCTGTCCCTTTCATTGTGTCGGACACACACACACACACACACACACACGCACACACACACACACACACACACACACACACACACACACACACACACACACACACACACACACACACACATACGCACAAACACACACACACACACACACACACACACACACACACACACACACACACACACACACACACACACACACACCCGTGCGCGCGCACACTTACATATTATCACCGTTCTGCTACTTATATAGAAGCTACCACAAGACCCTCATAGAGACTAGACTGTAAGTAACATTTGCAAGATCCTTCAGTACATCAATCTCCCCTGGCCCCAAGCAACATATCTTGAAAGCTATCTACGGATAATGATCAGTCACACCCATCTCGCCAGTGTTGTGGGTATACTGGTTCCACATGTAAATTATAATTTTCAGCAATATGAAAGCTTAGAAGGTAGTGCCCTGGGTATGTCAGACCAAAACCAGCATCACTGAACACCACCGACGTGACTCGGTAGCGGTGTAGCTTTCTCTTGTGCGTTGCCTTATATGGACTTGATGTCACAAACCCCCTGCCTCATACGTTCTGGTGGTTGTTCACAGAATAACTTACTGTCTTCATGTAATATGAACTTACCTAAACGTTTTGAAAAGACGCTACTTGACATATCTTATGTAAAACTTGGTAAACGGTATACTGATTGATAATAACATTATTTGACTTTTCTCAAACATTTCGTAACTTGTAGATACGAGTACAGCAATCTTTGTATGAATATACGTGATGTTGTTTTTGTGTGTTTTCTTCCTTCCCCATTCTCTTTTTTTTTTTGGCCATACTTTTCACCTTTCCATCTTTTATTGGCGTCCTGCCCTTCTCATTTCTTTTTTTTTTTCTTTTTCTTTTTTAATACAAACAATGCATTTTCAAAGTAGCCAACGTTGTTGTTTTTCTTTTGTTTTAGTAGTTGCTTGCGTCATTTTTGGATTCCGATTTGTATTTCAGTTTAGAATTCTTTTCATTGTTCAAATTGTTCATTCACTTTTTTAACTCCCTTATTATCTTTTTGTTGTTTTTTTTTATTTGTTTGTTTG
>CM031616.1:12409031-12441531 GCA_018398815.1 Conus ventricosus | reverse complement strand
TCTCCACCGCTTCCTTCTCCAATCCATCTGCTCTCTCCTTCCCCTTCCGCTCGCTGTTTATACATCTTCTATTTTCTCCTTCATGTTTATTTTTGTTTTAAAACTTTAGAAGTGGAGTCTCTGGAGGCAGTTTGTTTTCTGCACTTTTTGCATCTTGTCTTGCATGTTTGATGGTTGAATCGGATCGAGCCTTCTCTCTCTCTGTCTCTGTCTCTTTCTGTCTCTGTCTCTCTCTGTCTCTCTCTGTCTCTCTCTGTCTCTCTCTTGTCTCTCTCTCTCTCTCTCTCTCTCTCTCTCTCTCTCTCTCTCTCTCTCTCTCTGTGTCTCGCTCTGTCTCTGTCTCTGTCTCTGTCTGTCTCTGTCTGTCTCTGTCTGTCTCTCTCTCTCTCTCTCTCTCTCTCTCTCTCTCTCTCTCTCTCTCTCTCTCTCTCTCTCTCTCTCTCGTGTGTCTGTGACATATTAATGAATGCGTGCACACACACATTGTCAACCTCGGGTGATGTCGATGGAGGAAGGACTAGCGCACAGCCCAAACACACTCACAGCTTGCTTACAATCTCATTCATATATCATGCATTCGTCACATCAAACCACTAGTAAAGTCTATAACTTTACTACACATGTTCATAGAACGAAACATCAATGCATATGGAATCAAACAAAATAAAACATTCTCTCTTTCCTGAACTTCACAAAATCATTTATCTAAAACATCATTAACTAACCCGGGTATAAATAGATTTCTACTTTACCTGGCCAGGTGCTCTTAACTATTCACGAATCACTGTCTTTTTCTTTTCCTTTTTTTTTCTTTTCACTGTCACTTTCACAACACGACACAACTGCTGGCACCGGTCAAGTTAGACTGCTGGCATCGGTCAGGCTGGACTGCCGGCGTTGGTCAGGTTGGACTGCCGATGAAAGTGGCGCTGGCCAAGTATGAGGTCGAACCCCCGGTTCAGATGGAACAGTGAATATCAACATCGATCTGTTCTCCTTTCTTTCTTCCTGCATTAACGCATTGCACTCTCTCTCTCTCTCTCCTAGTCTGCTCTATTAAATGGACATGGTTGCTTTTCTTTTCCTTTTCTTTTCTTTCTTTTTCTCTTCATTAGTTAGCAACTCTCTCTTTCCACATCTCTCTTTAGTCCTCCCTTTGCAGACTATATCTGGTGCTAATGCTCAAACTTCACTCCTCTCATCTCTCTGCCTTTCTCCTGCAGACTCTACACCCCAGAACCTCTCTCTCTCTCTCTGTCTCTCTGTTCGTTTTCTTCATTCTCCCCTCTCTCTCACTCACGCATTACTTTATGCCCTCACTCCGTGTCCAAGGGCCAGTACCTTTGGTCAGTATTTTTACCCCCTGATCCCCGAATTTTTCTCCCTCAAATCTTTGGATTAAATCAGACGTCACGCCACCGCCTTCTCTCGTGGTGGTCAATTGGTCTTTAATTGTTTGTAATTTCCCCCCCACCACACACTACCTTCTCCCTCCCCCTTTTCCGCTTTAACCTGCGCGTCCACAAAAATTGGCGCTGGTTCCACAAATTGTAGTGACCCTGAGCCGGCGCTACGACTCGTCCGCTAGCATGAGGCGTCGGCCCAAAAGCTGCTTATCCGTCGGGCCCGGACAGACCGTCTTGTGGGCCTCTCCCTATGTTTAAATTGGCGGGATCCAAAACCAGGGGCCCGTCTAGGGGCGCCCAGAATTTTTGGTTAGAGCTTATGCCCAAACCCTGGACCCGACTTGGTTTGTTCATTTTTGACCGTGACATTCCCCCTTGCAAAAGACTAGCACCGCACCCTTCAAAACCCGGTACAAAAAAACAAAACCAAATTTTTTCTGCACACACAAATCAAAGTTTAAAAAAATACTTACAACCAAGGGTTTTTTTTAAAATTATAAAAAAAATTTTTTTGTGAATCCACTCCAGATTACATTGACGGCGCTCTTGCGTTTTTCATTCATTTTAAACGACCTCTGTGCGCACCTTCAATCCCCTACCCGGTTGGCCTACTTCTCTTCACATTTCTTATGAAAACACAATTTAAATGATCCGATCCATGAACTTTCACGAGGAATCTCCTTCCCCCTTTTTGTAAATTGCATACTCCCAAAAGCGACTGTATGCCCCAAGCTAATACATTCCATGAACAAGTCTCCAAAAAAAAATATGAAAATCTACACAAAAAAATGAACCATAGCCAACTGGGGGGAAACCATATCCACTCAAAACTGTAATCAACTTTTTTTCAAAAAAGCCCCCGGATATGCGACTTCCTCTGTTTTGCATTCTAACTACACGGCTTAAAATATCAGCTCCCTTCTGTCACCTGGATGACTGCACTCGATACCGTGGGCTGCGGGCCCTTTTCCCCCAACGCAGACCCTGCTTTTTTTTCAGCTGGCCTCCGCAGAATTTGAGTGGTTGGTGATCTGCCTATCACAACTCTTTCCCCATACAGGTTTTGGGGAAACTTCTGCAGGGCCCACACGACCAAACACCCTTTCCACCGTTGCGACCCTCTTCACATTTGTCAAATTTCCCTGCTAGCATACCTACAGGGGAACTCGACCCTTCATGCTCCTGCAACAATTCCGCCCCATCCCCCACCTGATGCTCTGTCGCAACGAAAGGGTTTTTGACATATCATTTGTTCAAGATGGCGGGAACCTATTTTCCAGCCCGCTGCATGCTTGCTCTGCAGCGTTGACATCGCCCACTCCCGGTTTCCCCTGCCTTGACCAAATCACTGGAGGACTCGTGATGGTGCGAATTTGGAACAAACTCCCTTAAAACCCAAAAAAACCCTAGCAACTCCGCTTCTTTTTTGGTCTTTGTCTCTCTTTTCATCATTTCCACCTTTCCCCTTTCTGGCTGTTTTGGTTTCGCCTCCGACAAAAAAAACCTAGGAACTCCGGTTGGAAAACCAAAACCTGGCACTTTGTTGTCGGGCTGGGGTTTGGCTTGTCTAACCTCTCAAAACTGCTCTAGTCCCTCAATCTCCCCCCAGTTCGGATGCATAAATGTCATCCATAAAATTCAAAAAACCCCTTCCCAATCCCGTAAATAAACCCTATCATCCGAGAGAAGACTGCGGTGCGTTGACCATCCAAAAGGAAGTCTCCCCACTGGTATACATAGAGTGGAGAATGGGGGATTTCCCTTTTGAGTCCTCACTCAAGGAAATTTTCCCGAAAACCCTTGCTCAGATCTACCCTGGTAAAATATGGTTTTGCTTGTGGCGATCTGAGCGAACGGTCTTCCATGTTCGGTTGACCTCTGCATCGACCTTGGTGACACTGTTCAAGTTTTCTAACACAAAAGAGGCTCCCCTTTTTTTCCCTCACAAAGGACACGGGGCACTATCATGTTTTGGGGGAACGGTTAAATCCCCCCCAAGTCCAAACATCTTTTCTTACCTCTCCTCGATCACTTGCTTGGGGCTAGGGTGGGGTGGCTTTCCATGTCGGGTTTTTGCGTGTTAATCCACCGTACATGCTCAGATTTTCCCCTGCCGTTTTATCAGTCGGGGACCCCCTTTTTCTGTTCTGGGAGCCCCCTAATTCCTCCGTCTCCTATGTCCCCCTTCATACGTGAAAAAACCCTGTATGACTCTTCTCCTGGAAACTCAGGAACAAAATTCCCCCCTTCTTCTGCGGGGTCTCCTTCACCTCCTAAATGATTGCTGCGCGCCTATGTGTGGTCTCACCTGAATATTTTGCGGAGCAAATTTGCTTGGAAAAGTTTGTTTTCCCCTTTAAACTCGTTTGGGTAGTCCGTTTACCTTTTTAAATGAGGGAAATGGTCCTTCCAATGTCAGCGTTGTTGTGATCCGGGGGAAGCATAACGGACTTGTCTCCCACCTTAGGTTTTGCTTCCTCACCTTCCTGTATATTGCTTCTTTGGAGACCCTGTTTGCAAACTCTCCCTTGCGACCTTCATTTCCTCGACCTATTTTCGTAGGTCCCCCACATAAAAAAAAGTGGTTTTGACCTCTTTGAACCTGTTCTCCGGGCCACAGTCTTTGAGAAGCCACTGGGCCCCGAACGTCCGCCCCGTAAGCAGCCAAATCGAAAAGCCCATGCTTTCCTGAGGGGCTTCCCTGTGGCGAACGTGCCGCTGGAATGTAGCGGTCCCAATCTCTGGCCTTTCCCCACAGAGCTTCTTTAAATGCCCCTTTGCACACCATTGAATCTTCTACCAACATTGCATTTTGGGGGTGGTATGGGGTATGAGAAGTGTTGATCCCTAGCGCCTGTTGACCTCCTTCATCACGCTGAGGTGAACTGTGACCCCCCGTCACTGAGAATTTGTGCGGGACCCCCACACAGAAAAGATTCTACCACCCTTTAGCAACCTGTTGCGTTCTAGCCTTTCAATGCAAAAGCTTCTGGGTTTCTGGTCGCGGTCCACCAGCGTCAACACATACCGTGCCCCCCTTTTGGGCAGGGCGCGATTGGGGCCCAATCGATCAAAACCACCCTCCTGAATGGTGTGCAATTTTAAAAGGGGGGGGTTTTGAGGGCCTTCCTCTTCACCCCTCTTGTGGGACTTTGCCCATCACTGATGCAAAACGTTTTTTGTTGCCCTTGCTCCGGCCAAAGAAAGTCATCAAAGTTCGGTCACTGTTTTGCTGGTGCCCAAAGCCCGCCTGAGGCCCTGACCCGGGCTGAAAAGGAAAAAAGGGGAAATTTAAAATGAGTGGACCTTACCGCTTTTGGGAAATCGGGAAACAAACCCCTTTTAAAGAAAGCACCTTCTAACCCCGCTCTCCCACCTCTGGCCAAATCCCAGATTCCACCCAGGGCCCGTCCGCCTCCCAAATCATCCGCCCCTACCTGTTTCTGCTGGCAAATAACTTTTTCAACTTTTTCCTTCTTGCTCCGGGGGAACTTGCCCCTTTGCAGAACAACTAGGACCCTTCCCTTGCCCTGGAATATTTCCAATTTCAAATCTGGGGGGGTTTCCCATACCAAACGGGCAAACAAATCGCCTGGAAGTTAAGGGGTACGATTTTATTTAGCAAATGGGGAAAAACCCCCCACAGTGTCGATTAAGGTACAGGTTGGATTTTCCCCGTCAAAACCCCCTTTTTCGACCACGTTTTTGTACTACCCCCATGAACAAACCCGTGTCTCGTAACACTTTTACCCCCTTGGGGCCAAACCACCCTTCTTCCACTGGAACAAACCCCTCGCCCATGCCCCCCATCCGACACTGAGCTGTCCAGTGCTAGCCATAGGCTGCTCCCCCCTTTCAGACTGATCCTTTTGGTTCACGCAGGTCGTTTCCCTTGCGACCCCTTTTCCACCTCTTGCAGGCTGCTGCCCTTCTGGAACCCATGCGACAGTCCCTCGCCACATGTCCCTTCTTGGAAATGAAACACCAATGTCCCTTTGCCCTTCCTTCGCCCCCCACTGGGTTTTCAGCTTGCGAAAACTCCCCTTCTCCTTGCACTCTTCTCACCTGTCCTGCACCTGTTTTTTTCCCCGCACCTTAGTGCCCAAACGAGCCTTCTAACACCCCGCGAAAATTAACAAAATCTCCTGCTGTCCTTTGGGTGTCTCTCTTTCAAAAGTAAGTTAACTAGGGCCCCAACCTTACAAAATTGTTCCTTCAAACTAGCTCTTTCAACTCCGAAAAACCTTTTTTCGTACCCCCTCAACTCTAACCTTTATAAAATTTTGATTAAACGTGCACCAAAGGGTGTACGTTTACCTGCTTTTAAACTGCGAAAGAAAATTTTTTTCTGAACCTTTCCGGAGGCAAATCCCTTTATCAATGATTCCTTCCAACCAAATCAGATTGGGGGTCTGCTGGAATGCAGTGAAAATCTGAATGCCCTTTCCCGTCAATACGCTCAAAATGACTGCCCACCTTTTGGAGGGGCCCAAACCCCGACTGGTCGCAAAAAGTTTCGAAACGAGATGTTGCATCAATCGAAAAGGTTCCTTTAAGAATTTTGGGAACTTGGGTCGGGGGGAAAATGCGCACGGAGTCCTGGAGAGAACTCCCCCTCCCGGGTTCCCCTTTTTTTTTCTCACTTTCTCTAAATCTAAGAACCTTTAAACTTTCCCCTTTCCCGCTTCATTTTTTGTCTCCTGCGTTCCTTAGTCTCTCTGTTTCTGCGCTTCCCCCATTCTTCTGTTTCCTGCGCTTCCTTTTGTTTTTGTTTCCTGTGTTTCTTTATCATTGGTAGCCCGAACCCTTTAATTTTTTCTATTTCTTGCGCTTTTCTGCAACACGGCGTCTTTCCGCCGTTCATCCCTTTTCCTCTTTTGTTGGTTTTCAAAAAAAGGGCCCCAACTCATCCCCCATAACCTAAAATCACGAGCACCTCACGTTGTTCTAGGGGGGTTTTTTTCTTCCCCCATTTTTACCTTTTTTTTTGTTTTTTTAAAAAGATTTTTTTAATACGCAGCCAAATGGGGGTTACGACACGAGTGACGTTAATAGCACAATCCTTGAATGTAAATTTCTTGGGGCAACGTAGTTAGTTTTTATAAGCGCCCAGCGCGACCCAACTTGAGAGCGAATTTTAGGCAATCTGTGCGAAATAAGTACTCTGGGCTGAAATGCCAAGAGTATTAAATATCTTGGGGCAAAGCCAAGCCTTTATTGAAAATATCTTTGGGGAAATTTCGTAAGACAACCCCCCTTTTCTTAGGTTCAATACTTGATCCACCCAGTCCTCTCTGAGAATTGAACAATAAAAAAGGGCCAGAATACCTGGCAGGCTCGCCAATAATTGTCAACCCCGGGTGATGTCGATGGAGGGAAAGGGCTAGGCACGCCCAACACACTCACGCTTGCTTTCAATCTCATTCATATTCATGCATTCGCACATCCAAAACCCCAATAAAGTCTATAAATTTACTACAATGTTCTTGAACAACATCAATGCTATGGGAAACAACAAAATAAAACATTCTCTCTTTCCTGAATTCAAAACATTTTCTAAAAAACCCTTACTAACCCGGGTATAAATAGATTTTTTACTTTACCTGGCCGGGGTCTTAACTATTCACGAATCACTGTCTTTTTCTTTTCCCTTTTTTTTTCTTTTCCGTACTTTCACAACAGACACAAATGCTGGCCCGGCAAGTTAACTGCTGGCATCGGTCGGGGCTGGACTGCCGGCGTTGGTCAGGTTGGACTGCCGATGAAAGTGGCGCTGGCCAAGTATGAGGTCGAACCCCCGGTTCAGATGGAACAGTGACTATCAACATCGATCTGTTCTCCTTTCTTTCTTCCTGCATTAACGCATTGCACTCTCTCTCTCTCTCCTAGTCTGCTCTATTAAAATGGACATGGTTGCTTTCTTTTCCTTTTCTTTTCTTTCTTTTTCTCTTCATTAGTTAGCAACTCTCTCTTTCCACATCTCTCTTTAGTCCTCCCTTTACAGACTATATCTGGTGCTAATGCTCAAACTTCACTCCTCTCATTTCTCTGCCTTTCTCCTGCAGAGTCTACACCCCAGAACCTCTCTCTCTCTCTGTCTCTCTGTTCGTTTTCTTCGTTCTCCCCTCTCTCTCACTCACGCATTACTTTATGCCCTCACTCCGTGTCAAGGGCCCGTACCATTGGTCAGTATTTTTACCGCCTGATACCCGAAGTTATCTCCCTCTAATTCCATTGGATATTCAAATCATGACAGTCACGCCTACACGCCTTACTCTCTGTGGTGGTCAGTTGGTCATTTAATTGATTAGCTAGATTTCGCCCCCCCCACACCCCTACCTTCTCCTCTCCCTTTCCTGCTTTAACCCGCGACGTCCGACTAACAATGGCGCTGGTTCCACAAATTGGCTAGATGAGCCTGAGCCAGGCGCTACGACTCGTCTCGCTAGACATCGAGGCGTCGGTCAAAGCTGCTTAGTCCGTCTGGCCGGACAGACGTCTCTGTGGAGCCTCTCCCCTATGCTTAATTGGCTGGATCCGAACCATGGGCCCCTCTACGTGGCGCCCAGAATATTTGAGTTAGAGCTTATGTCCAAACAACCTGGACCACGACTTGGTTGTTCTATTTTTGACCGTGACACACTTAGATCTACAGTGTGTGTGTGTGTGTGTGTGTGTGTGTGTGTGTGTGTGTGTGTGTGTGTGTGTGTGTGTGTGTGTGTGTGTGTGAAAGAAGAGAGAGAGAGAGAGAGAGAGAGTGAGAGAGTAAATGTTTTGTTGTCACAGGCTTAAAACACAGTTCAGGTTAAAGGCTCACCTCTGCTACTGGTAATCATGTAAAGTCAGTACTACCTACTGCATGTGGGGGGTACACGAACAAGAAACCCCGACAAAGGGAGGGACGGGCGCTGCCAGGTTCAATTTTTGCCTCAGTTTCAGTTTCATTTCCATAAGAAAGTGTCCCTGCGTGCGGACTAGTCCATATACACCACACCACATCTGCTCACTTTGGTGACCACACTGCGTACAGTTCACAACTGATGGGTCAATGAATTAATGACTGAGATGAGAGGATTTAAGATGAGGTTATAGACACGACTCAGCAGATGTTTGACCTGCGCATTAGCTCAAAATTTGCCGACGAAACGCCACATAGAGATCATACCGGACCCACCACAGCCCGGGTTAGCAATCATCGTGCCATCTGTCGACCTCCCCCGGGGCGGACGCGAAAGGTATGCTACTGGAGAAAAACCACACAGTATACATGGAAAGAACATCATCTCATTTGCTTCCTATAAATTCAGAACACTTAGGATGGCTGGAAATGTGAAAGAAATGACCCATGAAATGGACAGGCTCTCCTGTCACATTCTTGGCCTCTGCAAAATAAGCTGGAAGAGGCGTACAGACAGGGTGTTCCGCACTGTGGTGGAGAAGTAGGCAAACATGTGTCTGGAGCGGGGTTCTCAGTGACCAAGAGCATCAAGAACATTGTAATGGGATGCTACCTTATTTCATCAGAGGTCTGGTTGTTGAAACTTCGTCTTCGTTTTCACGCCTGTCTCTTTTTGTTGATTATTGATTTATGTGTGGAGCTTCTCTTTCATTGACCATTAATTCATCTGTGGAGCTACGTCATTCGCCCACTTCTGTGAACGTCCTTATGATTGGTATATAATAAGACCAACATTCATCTGTTCAGCTATTGACATCTTTTTTTTTTAACTGTAGGAGAAGTCACCTTTTGTTCTTTTGGAAAATCTATTTCATTTTTCGGTAAAGAGACGGTAAGGTGGGTTCCCATGTGCGGCAAGCATTTGGCGTAAATGAAAGAACTCACAGCAACCAAGCAGTTGGCCCCGGCAACCCCCCATAGAAAAATCCACGTCGGTAGGTCAACACCAAAAACCAGCATACGCAGACCAGTTGGATAATAAAGATAAAAGAAACGTTTTGGCGGTGCTGAACGGTGGAGGCACGGGAAGAGTAGCCGTAACTTCACACAGAGACATCTATTGTGGCCATAACATTATCAGTGCTACTCCATACAATTTAGCCTTTTAGATGTTGAATTGCTGTGAAACTCTTTGCAAGCATAAGAAGGAAAACATATCCTCAAGACTACATCAACACATATCTGTAAAGTTTGGTACAACGTGTCAAAACTGACCGCGATGTCCTGTCCTCTCTCTCTTCTCTCTCTCTCTCTCTCTCTCTCTCTCTCTCTCTCTCTCTCTCTCTCTCTCTCTCTCTCTCTCTCTCTCTCTCTCATATATATATATATATATATATATATATATATATATATATATAATATATACATACATATATATCTCTGTGTGTGTGTGTGTGTGTGTGCGTGCGTGCGTGCGTGCGTGCATGATGCGTGCGTGCGTGCGTGCGTGTGTGCGTGCGTGCGTGTGTGACTGTGTGTACTAAAAAAAATCGGTTATTGAATCCATTATCATGTATACATCTTTTCCTTGCCTGCCCCGTCTGATAAGAAAGAAAATTGTGGAATTGTGAGTAGAAATACTGAAGCTGCTTGAGTTCGCTCATGCAGAGACGTCCAAGCATGTCAACATGCAGAAATTAAATCTGCTGGAAGAAGTGATGCAATGCATCTGCTCTCTCCTTTCTGCTTCTTCTTCTGCTTCTCTTCTTCTTCTGCTTCTTCTTCTTCTTCTTCTTCTTCTTCTTCTTCTTCTTCTTCTTCTTCTTCTTGTTTCATAACCACCATTATCATTATCATCTAGAGCATAGTAATACTGATAGTCCTCTTCTTCTTCTTCTTCTTTTTCTTCTTCTTCTTCTTCTCCTCCCTCCTCCTCCTCCTCCTTCTCCTTCTCCTCCTCCTCCTCCCCCTTCTTCTCCTCCTCCTCTTCCTTCTCCTTCTCCTCTCCTTCTCCTCCTCCTCTTCCTCCTCCTTCTCCTCCTTCTTCCCCTTCTTCTTCATCATCATCAGCAGCAGCAACAGCAGCAGCATTTTCCTTTCCATCTCTTCCTCTTTTCTACAGTGGTCAGCTCTTAAATCAGAATACGCCATTATGATACTGGAGATATTACACCATCAAATAAAGTCCTCATGTCACAGAAAGTCATAAAAACAGACACAACTCAGGTGTTTTTGTTTTAAATCTCCCAGCACTTTGTGACGTAGCCAGTACAGGAGAGACAGAGACCAAGCCAGCAGTCCCACATAACAGAATGAGATCCGACACCAGTAATATCGCTTGACGCCCCCAACAATGACGAACAGACCCAGTCAGGCGTCCCAACCTTATTGCCCTCGGCTCAGACAGGGAGGGAAGATCCCGACACGTACACGGAGTCAAACTCCATGAATCTGGGAAGCAAGAGGGCCAGCAGAAAGCACAGAGACACGACAAGTCCATCTGTGAACTAGTGTGATTTAATGCCGGAGAATCGGCCATCTTGCAGGACATACGGGTCCCGGCTGCCTTAGGAAGCACCCTGACTCGTTTGTCTTCCTGCTTGCCCAGACAGGGGGGGGGGGGGGGGGGGGGGGGGGGCAGAACAGTGTGACGTGACTACCAGAGGGGAAGGTGTGGGGAGGAAGGGGGGGGGGGGGGCAGGAAGGAAGCAGGGTGGAGGAGATGCGAAGTAGGCTAGGGCAATATTTGGGGAGAAAAGACGATTTGGTAACTCCTTTATT
The DNA here is from genome assembly GCA_018398815.1 of Conus ventricosus. Lineage (NCBI taxonomy): Eukaryota > Metazoa > Mollusca > Gastropoda > Neogastropoda > Conidae > Conus > Conus ventricosus. Next base: position 12,430,446 of record CM031616.1, on the reverse strand, counting down.
TCTGTCTGGCTTGCAGGGAGAGAAGTGGAGGGAAGTGGGGGATGGATAAGGGAGAGGGAGGAGTGGAGTGAGATGTGAGAGAAGGGTTGGACAGCTAACATTGAGGATGGTTTAGAGTGCGTGTATGAGATTATGGGCATCATTGTGTCTAAAGTGATGTGTATGTGTAAACATGAACCACACAGCCTCTTCACTAGCTGGTCTACGCTTATGTCTTTGACATGTAATTTGCACTGATTTCGTAACTTTATACATTGCAGCGGTGCAGGAGTCAATGAGTAATGGATGGGTGGATAAATGAATAGGATTTTTCACAGGTGCAATTTAATTAACCTTTTTTTTCTTATTCAGAAGGGTGGTTTGTGGGACCTGGAATAAAATTTCCAAATGTTAAATGCACACTCAGGCATGGCTTACTTTGTTTTGGGGACTGTTTCCAAAAGTGCTCTGCTTGCCACTCTATAAAATGATGAATTTCAAACAGATTTAAACATTACTTCGATCGATTGAGAGCCCAAGAAAAGGAAAGTGTATTTACCCTTTAGTTCTATTATTATTTTTATCATCATCATCATCATCATCATCATCATCATCATCATCACCATCATCGTCATTATCATCATCATCATCATTATAATTATTATTATTATTGTTGTTGTTATTATCATTATTATTATCATCATTATTATTATTATTATTATATTATTATTATTATTATTATTATTATTATTATTATTATTATTATTATTATTATTATTATTGTTGTTGTTGTTGTTGTTGTTACTAATGTTTATCATTAATATTAAAAGGTACCACAGCAGAAACATGAACGTTGAAACTGCTGCAGTCTTACTGGGCAATGGGGGAGTGCTTCGTTGTGCTCTTGAGATATCCTGATGCCTTCTAGATATTACCGGTGTTTTGATAATCCTCTGAATGGTGCCATGGAGTGCAAGATTTGTGTTGTGTATGTGTGATCTGGGCACAAATACGTCCTAGGGAAAGAAACTAAAAGAAAAAGGGCGTCTTGGACAGAAAGAAAAAATACTCCATGTGCAAGCACAGCAAACGACATGGAAAAAGTGATTCAAAACAAAAATAACTGCCATCGTGACAGAAGCAACATCTCAAAAGAGTAAAAGACAAAATATATACAAATGGAATTGACAAGAACGGAGAAGAACACAGAACTGATACAGCAGACAGACTGAAAAAGGGTTTGTTTGTTGTTGTTTTTTTAAGCCCTGAGGTTATGGACAATCTAGAAAAGAATCCATTCTAAATTACAGTACTTTTTAGATATTTAATGCTACGTCATAGCTTATATCTAATTTTGAAGTGATGGCTTTAACTCCATTCTGTGCATTCTGTTGATACCTGCCAAAGCGGACACCCCTGTAATTGTCCGCTTGACACGTTTTGTCATCAAGTCTGCATGATTAAACACTGTAGACGACACGCGTCCCAACAAGCTGACCTAGACTTTCATCGACTAGCTGGCTTCCAAACCACTGACAAAACACAAGCTTTATTGACGGGCTGAGAAATAGCATCCAGGGTCTTTATTCAAATGTGCATGCGTCAGAGGGGGGAAGGTCTGATCCCATTCCAAGGAAAAATCGTTTTACAGGAGAGCGACAGGGAAAGAAGAACCGAGAGGGAGAGGGGGGGGGGGGGGGGGGGGGGGCATATTCCCACAAATAGGACGAGGCAGTAAGAAGCTGTAATGCAGATGGGATCTTGTCTTGTGTGTTGAGGAATGGCGTAACTGCCAGTGACATCATCGGCACGCAGATGTTAGCTGAGAAATGGGCGCGCAGCTTTTCGGCTTATCGGAAATGCATCTGGCACGCAATAATCTGGACTGAATGAGGTTGTGTGAAGCCCATCTCGCTGCTAGTGGATCTCTCCTCTCCTTTTCCTTATTCCACGCTTCCCGATTCCTCCTCTCTTTCCCCACTCCCTGACTCCTCCTCTTTCTCCTACCCTTCTATCTCTACTATCCGCCCCCCCCCCCCCCCCTCTCCACTCTACCCCCACCCCATTTTTTTTTGTTTGTTTGTTATAAAATCCTTCCTCCTCCTCTTCCTCCTTCTCGTCCACATCCTGTTTTTCTTCTTCTTCTTCTTCTTCTTCTTCTTCTTCTTCTTCTTCTTCTTCTTCTTCTTCTTCTTCTTCACTTCCTCCTCCTTCTCCGTCTCCTCCTTCTTCTCCTTCGACTTCCTGTTCTTTTAATCCACTGTGATCAGTTTATTAAACCATACATTTTGACGTATTACACCCTCAACAAAAAAAAAAAAAAAAAAAAAAAACTCAGACTTCCATTTTCAGAAAGAAAAATTATCCTTAAAAGAAATGGAACCACTTCACATCCGAGATCAATAGAAAACTGAAGATTGACAGCAGTCTGTGATGCAGTGGATAGAGGAGAGAGATCAAGCCAGGAATTCTCCGACCAGAACAAAATCCGACAATAGTAATAAGAATTTACACCCCCAACAATGACAAAAAGGCGTCCCAATCTCTTTGCCCTTGGCTCAGACAGGGAGGGAGGGAAGATCCTGGCACATCATGAACGGCCACAAACTCCATGAATCTGGGATGCAAGGAGGTCCATCAGAAGGGAGTGGAACATGACAAGTCCATCTGTGACTGCTGTGATTTAAAGCCAGATAATCAGCCATCTTGCAGGACATGCGTGTCCAGGCTGTCCAAAAAAAGCACCTCCACTCATTCCTCACGTGGCTTTCCCCGGCTGTGAGGCTACTAGGACAGTGTGCGCCGACTACTGTGGAGAGAGGAAAAGGAAGGGAAGAAAGGAAAAGAGAATGGGGGTAAGAATGGGGGTAGGGGTGCGAGGGGGGAGGGTGAGAGAGAGAGGGACGAGTGAAACGGGGCAGCGTTTTGGACGGAAAGACAACAGACGCTTCTCCTTTTTGTCTGTGTTCCTGGGGTAGATTAGGGATGGGAGGAGAAGAGAGAGAGAGAGAGAGAGAGAGAGAGAGAGAAGAGAGAGAGAGAGAGAGAGAGAGAGAGAGAACCAATACTGGGGAATATTTAGAGTGTGCGCAACTATTTATGGGCCTTGTTATGTCTAAAATGATGTTCATGTGTAAGCTGAAACCACGCTTCCCCTCTTACAGCTGGTCTACGTTGTATACTTATTTGACATGTTATTTGCTCTGGTTCAGTAATGCAATACGGCACAGCATTGCATGGATCAAGGGTGAATAGATGGGTGGATCAAGGGATGGAATTCGTACAGCTGAAATTTCGTGCATTTTTTCTTCTTTTTTTTTTTCCTTGTGGCATCAGTTATCGGATCAGTGAAGCACCTAAAGTGGTGACTTTTTTCCCATGCATGTTTCTCATTCAGAAAGGTGGTTCATTAGATTTGGATTGGACATTTCAAGTTGTCAAAACACGTGTATTGTCCGTTTGCCAGTCTGTGAAATAAGAAGATTCAAAAACATGTATGGCAGCACTCACAGTCGGATCATAAATCAGCACTGATTCTGACTGAGTGAAAGTCAAAGACCACGAAACCTCCACTACCCATCAATATTACTATTATCACATCATTCAGATCAAAACCAATGTCCCAAAGGTGCTGCAGCAGAGACTTGAAGAAGGATATTGCTACAATCTAAGAGGACAATGGGGAATGCTTTGCAGTTCCTATCCCGTCTCCTATCCCGTATTATGGTCCTCGCTAGGTATTGAGTGCATGTGTTTCTATAATCCACTAAACACTGACAAGCTTTGAAAGGGTTTAAAGTGTACATCTGATCTGCATACATAGAAAACGAACAAACAAACGACAAAGCACTTGGGATGTAAAGAAATAAAATCCGTTGTACAAATCTGACACGGAAAAATGTATTACAACAGTAATAACAAAACAATTCAGACAGCAGTGCTAGAGAATAGGAGAGGACACTATACAGATGAAATGGACAAAAGAGGAGAACGTACAGTATTTTAAAAAGACATGACAACAAAAGAGAATGAAATAGCGCGTCATAAGATACATACTTTTCAGTCGAAAAGAAAATGCCGTTAAAGAAATACATTGAAGAAACTGATACTGAAATGTTTTTTAAAAAACAAAAATAGTTTAGAACTTGGTTATGGCTCACTTCGATTTTGAAATATCGTCTTCTCCTTCTACGTCCTCCTAATCTTCTTTCTTCTTCATCATCATCATTATAACGATCATCATCATCATGATCAACATCATCATCTTCTTCTTTTACTCCTTCCTCTTCTACTACTACTACTACAACTACAACAACTACTACTACTACTACTACTACTACTACTACTACTACTACTACTACTACTACTACTACTACTCCTTCTATCCTCCTCCTCCTCCTCCTCCTCCTCCTCCCTTCAACCCTCCCACTCCCTCCCTCCAATCCTCTTCCTCCTCCTCCTCCTCCTCTTCATCCTTCTTCCCTCCTCCTCCTCCTCCTCTACCTCCTCCTCCTATTCCTTCTTCTTCTTCTTCTTCTTCTTCACCGTAGTCACCTTATAGAATTAGAAAGGTTGAAGTAGAACATTTCTGATACCTCAGCTACATTCAAGTTCCCACGCCAGAAAAATGTTTTTAAAAAACAGAAGCTCTTCATGTTTCCAGGTAAATGAAAAGAACGAGGATCTCCCAGCACTATAACATAACCAGTAGAAAGAGAGAGAGAGAGAGAGAGAGAGAGAGAGAGAGAGAGAGAGAGAGAGAGAGAGAGAGGAGAGAGAAGAGAGAGAGATCACGCCGGCAGCTCCCTGAACAAAATGAGATCCGACAACGGTAATATCACTTGACGCCCCCAACAATGACGAACAGACCCTGTCAGGCGTCCCAACCTCACTGCCCTCGGCTCACACAGGGAGGGAAGATCCCAGCACGTGAACAGCTACAAACTCCATGAATCGCAGAAGCAAGGCGGGCCAGCAGAAGGCAAAGAAAGATGACAACTCCATCTGTGACTGGTGTGATTTAATCCAGATAATCGGCCATTTTGCGGGACATACGGGTCCTGGCCGTCACAAGAAGCACCTCGACTTGTTCATCATCAAGCTTACCGGGACTGCCCCCCCCCCCCCCCCCCCCCTTCCGAACAGTGTTACGTGACTACTATGGAGAGAGGAAAGAGGATGAGAAGAAGTGAAGAGGGGAAAGAGGGGAGGGGAAAAGGGGAGGGGGGGATGGCAGGGAGAGATGGGACTGTAGTTGGTTTTCTTCTGTCTGGCTTCCTGGAGAAGAAGAGATGTGGATGGTTAACAAGGTGGGGGAGGGGGGGGGGGAGAGAACGCAAGGGGAGAAGGAAGGGGTAGAGAGGGAGGGTGGCGTGAGGGGGAGGAGGGCGGGGAGGGGGGGGGGCTGGGGAGCCCCCATTCGGGACGATGTAGCGCGCATGGAACAGATTTTGGGCGTCGTTGTCTCTGAATGTTCGTTCGAAGATATGAACCACGCTGTCCTTTCCATGGTCGATTTACGTTTGTTTACCAGTTTGACGTTGTTTGCACTGGCTGAGTAAAATGACACATAGAGTATTGCATGCAGCAAGGGCGAATGGGTTGATAGACCAAAGGACGCAATTTATGCAGAAGTAATTTCATTTATTTTTCTCAAGCAAAAATTCTTAACACATTAAGAGTCTGTGTAGTAGTCAGTGAAGTGATGAGTTTTCAAACTGATCTGTGTCTGCCTTTGCAGTGGGCTAGCAAATCAGCAATTGTTATGACTGATCTAAAAACCCAGGATCAAGAGACTGCGATCACCCATTATTGTTAACGTATCCTCATCCCCTTCGAAACCGACGTAGAAGTACATTGGTAGACACATGAACACGTATTTTGCTGCGGTCTTAGTGGGCAATGGGGAATACTGCAGAACGCCCATCTTCTCTCCAGGTATCCTAGTGTTTCCTAGGTAGTGTGTGTGTGTGTGTGTGTGTGTGTGTGTGTGTGTGTGTGTGTGTGTGTGTGTGTGTGTTTGTGCGTGCGTGCGTGCGTGCGTGCGTGCGCGTGCGTGCGTGCGTGCGTGCGTGAGTGTGTGAGTGTGTGTGTGTGTGTGTGTGTGTGTGTGTGTGTGTGTGTGTGTGTGTGTGTGTGTGTGTGAGTATGTGTCTGTGTCTGTATGTGTGTGTGTGTGTGTGTGTGTGTGTGTGTGTGTGTGTGTGTGTGTGTGTGTTTTCATAATCTTTAAAACATCGAAAAGGATTGCAGGATTTTAAAGTGTGTTTCTGATCTACATACATGTGCAAGCAAATGAATAAATGAACAGAAAAAAAACCATTGGATGAAAAGAAAAAACAACATGTGGAAAGATGTGCAAAAACAATAATAACCAGAAGAAATTCATTCAGAAACAAGAGCTCAAACGAATAACAGAGGTAAATATAAAGATGGAATAGACAAATGGAGTAGAGTAAAGCAGGTGAAATATTTATAAGACTGAAAGAAATTGTTTTGAAAAATAATATAGGAGACATACTTCGTGTATCGAGAAAAGATGCCTTGAAAGGTTTGCACTTTTCAAAACAAAACGAAATTGCGAATGTCTAAATCACAAATGATGGCTTTGACCCCTTTTCTTTTCATTCGGTCAATCCCTAGCGAAACCAAGTCTCATTGACCATTTATTTTGACGTGTTACGCGTTCAGTTGTACCTGTCCAGATACCATACAAAATACACACACAAGCAAACTGACCAAATCCCCTCATCGACTGCTGGGCTTCAAAACCACTGGTCAAGTACAGCCTTTTTTTTTTGGATGGTCAAGAAATTGCATCCAGGGTTTATTATTCCAATATGCGTGCGTCAGATACAGTAGGTCCGATACCATTGGCAATAAAGATCGTCTCGCATTGGAGCAACAGGGGAAAGAGAAGAGAAAAAGAGAAAGATGGAAGACATATTCCTGCAAATAGGACGAGGCAGTAAGAAGTTGCGATGCAGATGGGATCTCGTCTTGTGTGTTGAGGAATGGCGTCGCTGCCAGTGACATCATCGGCATGCGGCTGTTGGCTAAGAAATGGATGCACAGCTTTTCGGCTTATCAGAAACGCATCCGGCATGCAATAATCTGGACTGAATGGGACCGGGGTTGTATGAAGCCCAGATCACTGCTAGGAGATATTGTTCTTCCCGTCGCTCTACCTCACTACCCTACACGCTCCCTCCTTTTTCTTCCTGTTTCCTTCTGTCGTTCCTTCCTTCGCTCCTTTCTTTCTTTCTTTCTTTCTCTTCTTCCTCTTCTCTAGCAGAAACAGTGATTGTATGTCCAGCTCCATCAGGCTGTTCCAGACTGATAGTGAAACGCCATGTCATCACCATTAAGCACCTTCACCCTCAACGCCATGCCATCACCATTAAGCACCTTCACCCTCAACGCCATGCCATCACCATTAAGCACCTTCACCCCAACGCCATGCCATCACCATTAAGCACCTTCACCCTCAACGCCATGCCATCACCATTAAGCACCTTCACCCTCAACGCCATGCCATCACCATTAAGCACCTTCACCCTCAACGCCATGCATCACCATTAAGCACCTTCACCCTCAACGCCATGCCATCCCCATTAAGCACCTTCACCCTCAACGCCATGCCATCACCATTAAGCACCTTCACCCTCAACGCCATGCCATCACCATTAAGCACCTTCACCCTCAACGCCATGCCATCACCATTAAGCACCTTCACCCTCAACGCCATGCCATCACCATTAAGCACCTTCACCCTCAACGCCATGCCATCACCATTACGCACCTTCACCCTCAACGCCATGCCATCACCATTAAGCACCTTCACCCTCAACGCCATGCCATCACCATTAAGCACCTTCACCCTCAACGCCATGCCATCACCATTAAGCACCTTCACCCTCAACGCCATGCCATCACCATTAAGCACCTTCACCCTCAACGCCATGCCATCACCATTAAGCACCTTCACCCTCAACGCCATGCCATCACCATTAAGCACCTTCACCTCAACGCCATGCCATCACCATTAACCACCTTCACCCTCAACGCCATGCCATCACCATTAACCACCTTCACCCTCAACGCCATGCCATCACCATTAAGCACCTTCACCCTCAACGCCATGCCATCACCATTAAGCACCTTCACCCTCAACGCCATGCCATCACCATTAAGCACCTTCACCCTCAACGCCATGCCATCACCATTAAGCACCTTCACCCTCAACGCCATGCCATCACCATTAAGCACCTTCACCTCAACGCCATGCCATCACCATTAAGCACCTTCACCCTCAACGCCATGCCATCACCATTAAGCACCTTCACCCTCAACGCCATGCCATCACCATTAAGCACCTTCACCCTCAACGCCATGCCATCACCATTAAGCACCTTCACCCTCAACGCCATGCCATCACCATTAAGCACCTTCACCCTCAATGCCATGCCATCACCATTAAGCACCTTCACCCTCAACGCCATGCCATCACCATTAAGCACCTTCACCCTCAACGCCATGCCATCACCATTAAGCACCTTCACCCTCAACGCTCACCATAAATTTTTTTTTTTTAATGAAACCCAATTTCGAGACTGATCTGCAGAGTTTTGTTCCTAATGTACCTTTCTAGCTTCAACCCTGCTGATGCTCGTTCACATCTGCACTCACATATGCAAGCATGTTGATGCACACAGGCAGGGTTGTGCTTGTTCCATTTTCAAGTTTAAAATACTTTTTTTTCATCGGCATATAGAGCTAGGATTGCAACATGGCCTGTCCATCCCCCATGTGAAGGAAATATACAGATGTTTAGCAACAATTGGATGAAAGATAATGACCAGCAGTCGTTTTGTGTCCTCAAACAACGTTTCTAGAGCAGCAGCATCCTTAGGAAATCCAGCATGGTTGAAATATTCCGGATTACAATATGCAGTTCATACCTACATAACCGCGTTGTATCCTTTGAGGGCACGCAATAATTGACGTTGTTGACTAAAGGCGTGTTTCAGGGGTAACGCACCGCCATCAGCCCACTCCGAAAACTCAATCCCCAGTGGGTGAAAAGAACGCAGGCCCAAACTCAGCCTCCAGGGAGTACATCCGGACCAACCCCTCCCTTGTTCTAAATGTTCTTCTCACTTCCCGCCCTTCACAACATTTTCAAAGTTTCCCAAACGGCTAAACATCTGACTCAAAGCATATTGCTCCTGAATTTGAGAAGGGAGCGATTGTGGATCTGAACCAGAAGAATCACTCCCTCCACTGCCTTTTAAGGTTACCCCCTTTGTAAGTAAGTGATTAGATGCAAGATCAAGAGACACACACTGACTGGTTTTAGACGGGCACGGGAACAACCTCACTACCCGTATGTGACAGGGAAGTGGAAAAGAGCACGTGCATGAGCATGAGCATTTACACTGAATGGTGTAGTCTAAGGCCATGCCCCAGACGACTCACGGGGAAGTTTTTGAATCTTTTTTATTTCCTTCAAAGTTCAACATAAATATGACCATTTTTTATCTATTATACAGTTATAAAGGTTTTTTTTTTACGCACAAACACACACACACACACACACACACACACACACACACACACACACACACACACACACACACACATATATATATATATATATATATATATATATATATAGAGAGAGAGAGAGAGAGAGAGAGAGAGAGAGAGAGAGAGAGAGAGAGAGAGAGAGAGATAACCGTAAAGCAGAAAACTGACGCTCTTCTGTCCATAACATTTGTCTACACACACACACACACACACACACACACACACACACACACACACACACACACACACACACACACACACGTATTGTAATTATATATGTACGTATGTATATGTATATGTGTGTGTGCGTGCGTACGTGCGTGCGTGGGTGCGTCCGTGTGTGTGTGTGTGTGTGTGTGTGTGTGTGTGTGTGTGTGTGTGTGTGTGTGTGTGTGTGTGTGTGTGTGTAAGCGTTAGTATCATCCTCCACGATTCGTCCAACGCTGTAAAGGTTGTTGTTGTTTTTTTTTTTGTTGTTTTTTTGCTATTGGTAGTTTGTAATCAGCTATAAGTAGGGCGGCCAATTTTCAGCGTCCCAGTGCCTCCTTCCTCAACCCCGGTCCTGGAACACCCTCCTGACGCAGTGCAGCCCACAAAGAGTTATCCTTCTTGGAGCAGGGTGGGTCATGTGACGGTCCTCAATCTGTTGTAGAGGATGACGTGGAACCCTGGCGATGTAACGAGGGGAGAGCACGCTGCCTTTCTGCTGCCCTTGTCTTGACCTAGTTCTGGTCTTCTGGTCTCTTGCGTCGTGTGAGTTAGGGATTAATGAGAGGTTCTGAGAAAGGGGTCATGTGAATCGTGTAAATCAACGTGAACAGTTTTAATGGAAATGTTTGGAGAGAGAGAGAGAGAGAGAGAGGGGGGGGGAGACAACACAGCGAATGGGAACAACTGCGCTTGATATGCATGTTCATGTGCGTGCATGGATCCATGGATATGTCCGTGTGTGTGTGTGTGTGTGTGTGTGTGTGTGTGTGTGTGTGTGTGTGTGTGTGTGTGTGTATGTGCGTGCGTGCGTGCGTGTGTGTGTGTGTGTGTGTGTGTGTGTGTGTGTGTGTGTGTGTGTGTGTGTGTGTGTGTGTGTAGTGTGTGTGTGTGTGTGTGTGTGTATGTGTGTGTGTGTGTGTGTGTGTGTGTGTGTGTGTGTGTGTGTGTGTGTGGTGTAGGGGGGGGTGTGTGTTGTGTGTGTGTGTGTGTGTGTGTGTGTGTGTGTGTGTGTGTGTGTGTGTGTGTGTGTTATCCTCTCTCATAAGAAAAATGGCCTCTGTAAAGCTCTAAAATTGGAAAATAGACCCGGACAAGACGACCCGCTCCTATATGATAAATTATATTTGTTATGTGATGTATTAGTCTGTCCTGATATATGTGATGTATTAGTCTGTCTTGATATATGTGATGTATTAGTCTGTCCTGATATAGACTTAAACGTAATTCTTAGGTGAATGTTGTCAATGCCTGCATCAGCGTTTGGGAAGTTGTAATGTCTTGACCGAGATGACATCGCGATGTCAGTTTTATTTAACAACAAAAAAGACATTACACTGGCCTATATTCTTCTTAGAATTTCGCTTCCTGTTGTATACCATGTTTTTGCCAAGGCTTGTTCGTGACTTCTCCATCAGGCCAGACTGAGAGTGGTGAAATAAGGGGCAGACAAACTCATGTGTCATAGGCCCTGTCATGGGAGGCATTGAGAGACATCTGTGCATGGAAATGCTATCTAATGGTGGAAGTGACAACATGAATCTGCTTCTGCTTCTGCTTCTTCTTCTTCTTCTTCTTCTTCTCCTCCTCCTCCTCCTCCTCCTCCTCCTCCTCCTCCTCCTACTCCTCCTCGTCGTCGTCTTCTTTGTCTTCTTTGTATTCCTCATATTCCATGTCATCATCGCAATCATATCCGTCCTGATTAGGCAATGATTATCATCATCGTCACCAACATCACGTTCCTCTGAATCTTCTTCCGTTGTCATCATTTTGTCTTCTTCTTCTTCTACTTTTCTTCTCTTCTTCTTCTTCTTCTTCTTCTTCTTCTTCTTCTTCTTCTTCTTCTTCTTCTTCTTCTTCTCCTTCCTTTTCTTCTTCTTCTATCTTCTTCTTCTTCTTCTTCTTCTTCTTCTTCTTCTTCTTCTTCTTCTTCTTCTTCACAGTCATCTGCTCATAAAATTAAAAACGAACTGGAGAAATTACACCCTTCAAAAGTTATTTACATAGAGTTTCTGTCTCAAAAAAATATTATGCAGATCTTAAGAAAATCTCCCTGCACTCCGTGACGTAGACGATAGAAGAGAGAGATGAAACCAACTGTTCCTGGGACAAATGAGATCCGACAACGGTAATATCACTTGACGCCCCGTACAATGACGAACAGACCCTGTCAGGCGTTCCAGCCTTATTGCACTTGGCTCACACAGGGAGGGAAGATCCCAGCACGTAAACGGCTACAAACTCCATCAATCTCGGAAGCAAGGAGTGTCATCATAAGGCAGAGAAACATGGCAATTCTATATGTGACTGGTGTGATTTAAAGCCAGATAATCGGCCATCTTGCTGGACATACGGGCCCTTGCTGTCACAGGAAGCACATCGACTCGTTCGTCATCCGGCTTGCCCATTCTGAGAGCCAGGACGATGTGACGTGACTGTTGTGGAGAGAGTATAGGGTAGAAGTGGGGAGTGGAAATTGATGGAGGGATGGGCCGCTGGGAATGGGGGGGGGGGGGGGGAGAAAGGACAGGGAGAGCTGAGGTAGATAGGGTTTTATCGTGGATGAAAAAACAATATGTGATTGTCCTTTTTTTCTATTTGGCTTGCTAAGGGTGAGGTGGGGGTGGAAGGATGTAAAGGATGGAGGGGAAGACAAGCAGGTGGGGTGTGGGGAAGAGACAGAGAGGGGGGGGGGGAGGTAGTGAGGGGAGGGCTGAGGATCTAACACAGGAGACGACTTAGAGAACATGATGCAGATTATGGGCATTGTTATGTCTGAAGTAATGTCCATATGAACACATAAAACACGCTGCCTCTTCCAACGGAAGTCTATATTGCCCAGGCCTTATGCAAAGCACACGTACCAACAAGCTGATCACGTCTCCTCTTTAACTTGTTGGCTTTAAACTCACTGGCGAAGCACATGCTTTATTGATCACATGGGAAATAGCATCGGGGGGGGGGGGGGGGTCTTTTTTCACATGCGCGTGCATCAGAAAGGGGATGTCTAATACCTCTGCAATGTAGATCTTGTCACAGGGGTCCGTGAGGGGAAAGAGGACATACTCCTACAAACAGGACAAGGTCCCGTCTTTTGTGTGTGTGTGTGTGTGTGTGTGTGTGTGTGTGTGTGTGTGTGTGTGTGTGTGTGTGTGTGTGTGTGTGTGTGTGTGTGTGAAGGAATGGCGTAACTGCCTATGACACCGTCATCGTTATGCTGCGGTTGGGAAATGGGAGCGGAGCTTATCAACTTACTGGAATTGCATCCAGCACACGATATGATGACCTTAACGTGGTCTTTGAAGCCCCTTTCACCTGCTTGTGGATTTTTCCTCCCCTTTCCTTACGCTGACCCCCCCCCCCCCCCCCCCCCCCTTCCTCTGTATTGCCTTCTTCCTTCGTTCTTTATTCTCTCCTTTCCTTCCTTCATTCTGTTTCATCTTCCTGCTTCTCCACCTCCTCCTCCTCCTCCTCTTCTTCTTCTTCTTCTTCTTCTTCTTCTTCTTCTTCTTCTTCTTCTTCTTCTTCTTCTTCTTCCACCTTCTCCTCCTCCTCCTCCTCCTCTTCCTCCCCTCCTCTTCTTCCTTCTTCTTCTTCTCCTTCTTCTTCTTCTTTTTCTTCACAGTGGTTTGCTAAAAACAAAATCAGAAAATTGGAGGTGTTGCACCCTCAAGAAGATATTTGCATCGAGTCTGTGTCTCAAAAAACAATATTATACTCATTTCAAGATTGAAAAACAAAAATCTCTGAGAACTCTGTGACTTGGCCGTGAGACGAAGGAAATTAAGGCAACTGTTCCTGGAACAAAGTGAGATCCGACACCAGTTATATCACATGACGCCCCCAACAATGACGAACAGACCCTGTCAGGCGTCCCAACCTTATTGCCCTTGGCTCACACAGGGAGGGAAGATCCCTGCACGTGAACGGCAACAAACTCCATGAATCTCCGAAGCAAGGGGGACTAGCAGAAGACAGAGAAACATGGCAATTCTATATGTGACTGGTGTGATTTAAAGCCAGATAATCGGCCATCTTGCTGGACATACGGGTCCTGGCTGTCACGGGAAGCACATCGACTTGTTCGTCATCCGGCTTGCCCTGAGAGCCAGAACAGTGTGACGTGACTGTTGTAGAGAGAGAGTTTTGGGGAGGAGAAGTGAAGATCGGAAATTGATGGAGGGATGGGCAGAAGTGGGATAGAAAGGGCAGGGGGGGGGGGGAGGTAGACAGGGTTGTATTTTGCAAGGAAAGGCACTGGATTGTTGTCCCTTTTTCTGTTTGGCTTGCTAAGGGTGGCGGGAGCTGGAAGAATTATAAAGGACCATGAATTATCATAAATACTTTTATCGCGCCTATCCTCGGCTAGAGACCAAGCTTTAAATTCCACACTCGTTTACACAACGGGCTGCCTGCCTGGGTAGTGCCGACTAAAGAGATGCCAGCTAGTGCTTCATTCAGTCGTTTCCCGTGTCATCCAGTCAGTAGTGTTCAATGTCGTTCACTCAACTGCCTCACTGCCTTCATTCTTTCCATTTCTCACGCACGGTGCATGCTATGTGTAACCTGTCATCCATACCAACGGCCAAACTGGCCTTCTCTTCCGAAAGTTGGTGATGGGATTTTACGTGTGTGCAAGATGTTATGCGTGCGTTCACACACGAAACCTCGGTTTATAGTCTCTTTTGAAGGACAGTATGGGAAATGGAGTCAGAACCAATGTTAACTCTGAGGAAAAAATCCTCCTGTACTGAAACGGCCCAGCAGAGATTCGAACCCGCAACCCCAAGATCACTAAGATTACGAGTCCGGCGCTCTACCACTGAGCTATTCCGGCCCCCATGGATGGAAGGGAAGACCAAGAGATGAGTGTAGGGAAGAGACAGAGAGGGAGGATGGCGTGAGGGGAGGGCTGAGGATCGAACATCGGACACGATATAAGGAACATGCTGCAAGTCATGGGCATTGTTATGCCTGAAGTGATGTTCATGTGACAGAAACCATGCTGCCTCTTCTGCAGTGGATCTATGTTTGATTACTTATTTGACGGTACTTGCACTGATCAGTAACGTGATACATGACAGCATTGCATGGATCAAGGTGATCGGAGGGGTGGACCAAGGGATGTTATTCATACAGCTATAATTCTATGTAGTTTTCTTATTCTGTAAGACGGTTCATTAGATTTTGAACCGGTCTTTTCAAAATTTCTTTACATATGTACTGTCTGTGTTGTGTTCGCTTAAATAATACATTTTCACTCTGATCTGTGGCTGCCTTTGCCCTGGCCTGGCAAATAGACAAGAATCCTGACTGAGTGAAAGCGCAAGACCACGAAACCGCAATTACCCATCATCATTATCATGTTACTGTTTCCATACTAGCCAATGTCATAGAGATGCCTTGAATGATAAATGAACAAAGATGTTGCTGCTATCTAAGAGGACAATTGGGACTGCTTCACAGTTCCTTTCTCCACTCCAAGTATCTTGGTACATGCAAGCTGTTACGTGTGTTTCTATAATCTGCTAGACACTGACAAGGATTGCAGGGTTTCAAAGTGTGTATCTGATGTGCATATGTGTACAAACGAAGGGGAAACTAACAAATGAAAGGCATTTTATATGAAAAGGAAAAGAAACAAATAAAAAACAAGTCCAACGTGGAAAGATGTGTGAAAGCATAAAGAACCACAAGAAATACAGAAGCAAATGTTCAAAAGAATAAAGAGGTAAACATTCAGATAGAATGAACAAGAATGAAAAAGAGAGTAGAACAGATGAAACTGACATGACAGCATCAAGGAATATTAAACATTATGAGGCTGCAAGTACATATTCAATTCTAAAACTGCCTTCAGAAGTACACTATTCACACACAAAAAGTTAAGAATGACGTCATTGCTTATGTCTGATTCTGACTTCATTCTGTGCTTTCTATTGCACCCTACCAATGCCCAAACCTCATCAACTGTCCGCACTGACGTGTTGTGCATCAACTCTATATTGCCCAGGCCTTATGCAAAACATATAACAACCAACTGACCAAGCCCCCTGATTGACGTGGCTTTAAAACCTCTGGCGAAGCACACCCTTTATGCACATGAGAAATTGCATCAGGGAGGTCTTTTTGCGCATGCGCGTGCATCAGAAAGGGAATGTCTAATACCTCTGCAATGTAGATCATGTCAAAGGAGAGTGAGAGGGGAAGAAGAACATGTTCCTACCAACAGGACAAGACAGTGAGAAGCTGTGATGCAGAGAAGATCCCGTCGTGTGTGTGGAGGAATGACGTCACTGCCAATGACTTCATCGTCATGCAGCTGTTGGCTGAGAAATGGGAGCAGAGCTTGTCAACTTACTGGAAGTGCATCCAGCACGTGATATTGCGGCCGTTGTGTCGTGTGTGAAGCCCTACTCACTTGCTAGTGGGGTTTTTCCCTGACTTTTCTTACTATGTCCTCTACCCCCACGCTATCCTTCTGTACCGCCCTTCCGTTGTTTGATTATCCTAACCTACCCTTCTTTGTTTCAGTTTTGTTTTTGTTTTTCCTTTTTTTCTTTCTGCGTTCTCTGTTTCCTTTCATCTTACCTTCCTTCCTTCCCTCCCTCTGGTTTGTCCTCCTCCTCCTCCTCCTCCTCACCCTCGTCCTCCTCCTCCTCCTCTTCCTCCTCCTCCTCTTCTTCTTCCTATTCTTCATCTTCCTGTACGTCCCTTCTTCTCTTCTTCTTCCTCCTATTCTTCCTTTTCTTCTTCTTCCTCCTCTTCCCTCTTCTTCTTCTTCTTCTTCTTCTCCTCCTCCTCCTCCCCTCCTTCTTCTTCTTCTTCTTCTTCTTCTTCTTCTTCTTCTTCTTCTTCTTCTTCTTCTTCTTCTTGTTCTTCTTCTTCTTGTTCTTGTTCTTCTTCTTCTTCTTCTTCTTCTTCTTCTTCTTCTTCTTTCGCCTTCTTCTTCTTCTTCTTCACAGTGATTTGCTCATAAAATCAGATAGTTGGAGGTGTTACACCTTCAAGAATATATTTACTCAGAGTCTCTGTGTCATAAGAAAAGTAATACACTCATTTGAAGACATGAAAATAAAACATCTCCTAGCACTGTGTGACTTGGCCGAGAGAAGAAGGAAATTAAGCCAACTGTTTCTGGAACAAAGTGAGATCCGACACCAGTAATATCCCTTGACGCCCCCAACAATGACGAACAGACCCTGTCAGGCGTCCCAACCTCATTGCCCTCGGCTCACACAGGGAGGGAAGATCCTCGCATGCAAACGGCTACAAACTCCATCAATCTCCGAAGCAAGGGGGACCATCAGAACACAGAGAAACATGGCAATTCTATATGTGACTGGTGTGATTTAAAGCCAGATAATCGGCCATCTTGCTGGACATATGGGTCCTGGCTGTCACGGGAAGCACATCGTCTCCTTCGTCATCCGGCTTGCCCTTTGAGAGCCAGAACAGTGTGACGTGACTGTTGTAGAGAGAGTTTTGGGGAGAAGAAGTGAAGATCGGAAATTGATGGAGGGATGGGCAGTAGGGGAGAGAAAAGGCAGAGGGGG
Organism: Conus ventricosus; assembly: GCA_018398815.1. NCBI lineage: Eukaryota > Metazoa > Mollusca > Gastropoda > Neogastropoda > Conidae > Conus > Conus ventricosus. The sequence goes on along the minus strand of CM031616.1, from coordinate 12,413,116 downwards.
GAGGTAGGTAGGGTTGTTTTGCAAGGAAAGGCACTGGATTGTTGTCCTTTTTTCTGTTTGGCCTGCTAAGGGTGACGGGAACTGGAAGCATATAAAGGATGGAGGGGAAGACAGAGGTGGGATGTGAGGAACAGATAAAAGTCACTTCATATGAAAAGAAACAAGGCCAGTAAGCAAGTCCAGCATGGAACGATGTGTAAAACAATAATAAGTAAGAAGCAAGAGCTCAAAAGAATAAAAGTGGGAAACATACAGATGGAATGAACACGGCTGAGGAAGAATGGAACAGATAAAACTGGCATCACATTAACAGGGAATATCAAACATCATGCTGTTGTAAGTACATTTTCAATTTCAAAAATGCCTTCAGAAGTACACTTTTCACACAAAGACGTTTAGAACTAAGTCACTGCTTATGTTCATTCTATGCATTCTATTGGACCCTACCAATACCAAAACCTAGTAAATTGTCCACCTTAACGTGCAATGCATCAACTCTGTACTGTCCAGGCCTTATGCGAAACACACGTACCAACAAGCTGACCAGGCCTCCTCATTGACCTGTTGGCTTTAAGCCCACTGGCGAAGCACTGCTTTATTGATCACATGAGAAATAGCATCAGGGAGGTCTTTTTTCACATGCGCGTGCGTCAGAAGGGAAATGTCTAATACCTCTGCAATGTAGATCATGTCAAAGGAGAGTGAGAGGGGGAAAAGGACATGTTCCTACAAACAGGACAAGACAGTGAGAAGCTGTAATGCAGAGAAGATCCCGTCTTGCGTGTGTGGAGGAATGGCGTCACTGCCGATGACTACATCATCATGCAGCTGTTGGCTGAGACATGGGAGAGCACAGCTTACCAGCTTACTGGACGTGCATCCAGCACGCGATGTTATGGCCTTGATGTGGGTGTGAAGCCCTTTTCAGCTGCTAGTGGATGTTTTCCTCCCCTTTTCTTACTCTGGCCTCTTCCCCGCACACCCCCATCTTTTCGTATTGCCCTGTCACTGTTTGATTATGCTAATCTCCCCTTCTTTGTTTCGGGGGGTTTGTTTTTGTTCTTTTCTTTCCTTCGTTTTTTACTTCCATCCTACCTTCCTTCCTTCCTCACTTTTGTCTTCTTCGTTTTCTTTTTACCTCCTCCTCCTCCTCCTCCTGCTCCTCCTCCTCCTCCTCCTCCTCCTCCTCCTCCTCTTCTTCTTCTTCTTCTTCTTCTGCTTCTTCTTCTTCTTCACCTCCTCCTCCTCCTCCTCCTCCTCCTCCTCCTCCTCCTCCTCCTCCTCCTCGTCTGCATCCTCTTCCTTGTTCATCATCATCTCCTTCTTCTTCTTCTTCTTCTTCTTCTTCTTCTTCTTCTTCTTCTTGCTGCTGCTGCTGCTGCTGCTGCTGCTGCTTCTTCTTCTTCTTCTTCTTCTTCTTCTTCTTCTTCTGCTTCTTCTTCTTCTTCTTCTTCTTCTGCTTCTTCTTCTTCTTCTTCTTCTTCTTCTTCTTCTGCTTCTTCTGCTTCTTCTTCTTCTTCTTCTTCTTCTGCTTCTTCTGCTTCTGCTTCCTCTTCTTCTTCTTCTTCTTCTTCTTCTTCTTCTTCTTCTTCTTCTTTTTCTGCTGCTGCTGCTGCTGCTGCTTCTTCTTCTTCTTCTTCTTCCCCTTCTTCTTCTGTGGAGAGACTGGTTACATTTCCACCTCTGGCAGGTAATTTCGGACCCAAAACAGAACTCCAAAATATCACACGTTAGCACCCTTAGCCTCGAAGATTCACCACAAATTAAAAAAAAACATTAACCCTCCTGGCCCAAATACAATCTGTGGCGTTATCTTCTGAATGTATCTTTTCTGTTCTCAACTTCGCAATGCTTATAGGCAACTCTGCCATGCACGTGAGCGTGTCAACTAGCGCATGCCCACGCGCGTTGAGTTTTCAAGTTGAATTTGCCTTTGACTTTCATCGGTGTATGGAGCTAGGCTTCTTCAACGTGACCTCTGCATCCATCCATCGTCACGTCGATGTGCAAACGTTTCACAAGAGACAGATGAAATATGATGACACAGTATTTTTTGTTGTTTGTTTTGTTGTTCAAAGCACATTGTCAACATGAGGTTTTTGAGGATAGTGCGTACAATATGGGTATTCCGACTAAAAAAAAAAAAAAAAAAAGTTTCGTCCCCATATTATGACGCTGTATTCTTTGATAATTTACGTCATCGGCCCATTCATATCGCTCATCTCCGGATCCCTATACATATGATTTTAGTATTTGAATTAAACAGAAAGATATAGTCAGACAGATAGATAGATAGATAGATAGATGTAGAAAGAAACTCGTGGAGAGCGTGGCAGCAGAGAGTCCTCAGAAGAGAAGCCCCCTTCAAGCAAGTGTTTCGGCCCTTATCTCCTGACACTCTAGGGGGGTTGGGCCACACCCGGTTCATGACTCCGGATGTCCCTCTGCTGCCCCTTTTTTCCCCCATCTTGGGACGAGCCATGGCTGGGATTCGAACCCATGACCCTCTGGACATGCTCATTTTCTACTTAATGACTCGCGCTTTAACCACTGAGCCACAGGGACACCTGATATTTGTAGGGAAATTAAGCCTTATGAAGTTCACTTTTGTTCCTCCTTGACCAGATCCAGCTTGAACACCTCTCTGCCGCTTCTGCCATTGCTTTCAGGGCTCTGTTTTTTCCTTCCCTGCAACTGAGAGCTGTTTCATGAGGCTGTATGCAGACGTTCCTACAAACCCCCTAGCTCCAATTTCTGCAGTGAGGACTTTGACCTGATAGCCTTCTCTCCTCAGGCTGTTTGCCAGATCAGCATACTTTTCAGTCTTGTAGATTTGAGCTGCCTCCATTCTGTTCTCATATGGCACCGTGAGCTCGATCATGATCAGCTGCTTGGTTGACTTAGAGTGGACTACTATGTCTGGTCTCATGCCACTCTTGCTGATGATCTCTGGTGACTCTTCCATTCTGGGAGGTCTGCAGTGCACTCCCAGTCATCTGCCCCATCCAGCAGACTCTGCCTGCATGTTTCGAGTGGCACTGTTGTTCTTGGCCATGATTTGCTGCCTCCTGCCGTGAAGAATGTTGCGGGTGCTTTTGGAGTCCTGATTCTCCCTTTTGTGGTGTTGGTACTAGCCCAGACTACTTGTACAATTTCTTTGAGCACTTGGTTGTGCCTCCATGTGTACCTTCCTTGAGCCAGGGCTACTTTACATGAGCTTAGAACATGCTCCACTGTTTGTTTTTTTATGGCAGAGGGGGCATGCAGGATCGTCTGTTTTCCCCCACTTCACCAGGTTTGCATTTGAGGGCAGAAGGTCATATGCAGATCTGAGAATGAGCTGATCCTGAGAGGGGCCATGTGCCAAATGTCATTCCAAGTTAGACTTCTTTGGAGTGCATTCTCCCACGTTGTCCATTGCCCTTGCTGGCTCTGCTGGACTGCTTTTTGGAGAGTCTTTTTTGGTCTTCTTCTTTTCTCATCTCCTGAATCATCATGTCTCTTTTGGCTTTTCCTTTGGCCTTTGACCACCATTCAGTTTTGTCACCCCAGTCCTGTCTGTTGGTCTGTGTGTGTCCTGTTATTTCTCTGATCTTGAGACTTTCTTTGCAGAATCCATCGCCTCTTGAACTTTCCATTTTCTGCCTGTCTTCAGCTGGGGCTTGATTGCTTCTACCACCTTGTCTCCTGAGTCCTCCAGCATGCTTTGAAGTCTGATCTTCCTGCTTTGTATTCCTCCAGGATGGATTTCAGGGGTAGTTTGAGCTTTGCTTGGCGACAGTACAGCGCGATGTCAGTCAGACAGGGTGGGACACCAAGCCATTTCCTTGTGAACTTGTTGATTTTGGCTTCCATTGCCTCCACTGTGCTGGTGCAGATGTCGTATATCATCAGAGGCCATAGAGTCTTGGTATCAGCATGAACTGCAGACACCAGACCTTGTATTTGCCAGGGAGCCCACACTGGTCAATGGTCTCCAAGCCTTCTTCCGCCATCTGCTTGGTTTCTTTTGCTCTTTGTGTTCTTTCAGCGTATCATCATACCATCTTCCAAGGCTCTTGACTGGTTCTTCTGTGACTGTTGGA
>CM031616.1:12399031-12401531 GCA_018398815.1 Conus ventricosus | reverse complement strand
GGCATGTGAAAAAGGAAAAAGGAGAAAAACATCAAACTGAGAGAATATTTACGAAGCAAAGGAGAAGAGCGTGCTAAAAAGCTTCTTGAGAAAAAAAATAGCAAAACATCATTTTAATCACATCACAGCACAAGCAAAACAGCAATACTGGTCTATCTCTTGTAAGAATGAAATATCCAATCATGAAGATTTCCAAAAAGTGTGGGAAAAATTAAGAACAATGAAAAATGGAGTAAAACTTGCCAAAATGTCCTGTCAAGCTTCCAAACTCTGATTTCCCTTCTAATTTAGAAAAGGCCGAAGCTTTTGTTGACATTTTCGCCAAAAATAGCAGCAAAGATAGTTTATTTACAGTAAATAGACTGCACAGAGAACAAGAAGACGGAAAGTCCATGTACAACGATCCAGACCCAGTAATAAACCACTATCTAAATGCTCCCATAACAATTCAAGAAGTAGAAGAATGTCTTGCAAATCTGGGCACCAGAAAAACATCAGTGGGTTTAGACGGTGTCTCTAATGAAATGTTACGTCATGTGCCACCTAATGTAAAGCGCTTTATCTCAGTATTCATTCAAAAATGCTGGGAAGATGGCAATTTGCCTTCATTATGGAAGCATTCTATCATAGTTCCTATACATAAACAAGGAAAATCTCGAAGTAACATAAACAGCTACCGCCCAATTGCCCTAACGTCGCATACATGCAAACTAATGGAAAGAATTGTCCTAAACAATTGCTTTATTTTGTAACAAACATCAAATTATCCCTATAAATCAAGCTGGTTTTCAGAAAGGCAGATCAGCAACAGAACATCTAGTGAAACTCACAACACATGTCAAACAACAATTCGCAAGTCGAAAAAATATCCTGGCAACGTTCTTTGACATAAGGAAAGCATAACGAACAAGTATGGCATGAACGACTTTTGTATAAACTGAAAACTATTGGAATAAATGGAACCATGTATAACTATGTCAAAGTTTTTCTTCAAAGTAGAATTATTCAAACAAGAATAGAGCATGCATATTCCAACACTAGAATGCTGGAAATGGTCTTCCACAAGGATCAGTATTATCTCCAATTTTATTTAATATCCTAATTGCAGATATAACAAAAGGCTTATCCAAAGACATAGTTTTAGTACAGTTTGCTGATGACATATGTCCGTGGATGAAAGTCACTATGAAAAGAAAAAAACCCATTAAGATCCTTAAATTACATAAAGATCAAATATCAACATGAATTAAACAAAATCAGTAGTTTCTTACATGAAAATGGATTGACACTATCGACCGAAAAAACAAATCTAATGCTTTTTAACTCAGGATATGACCCAGAGAAACTTCCACAATTTACCCTGAATGGGTCTGTCTTAAAATACGTCAAATCTGTTAAATTCCTAGGAGTATATTTAACATCAAAACTATCATGGAACCAACATATTCAATATATATTGAATAAAGCAAGAAAAGGTTTAAACTTTCTAAAGATCATAAGCAAACAAAAATGGGGACAAGATAAAGAGAGTTTAACATTCCTATCTTTTGCTCTTGTGCGGTCTAGATTGATTTATGCTCAAGAAGTCTTCTTCAGTGCTCCACAGCATTTACTTAATAAGTAACAAAGTGTAGATTGCAAAGCATATAAACTTGCTCTTGGATGTTCCCACACATACATGTAACATCGGGACGTATAATGAAATTGGAATCTTACCTTTGAACGAGTTTCGAAAAAATTCCTTCCTCTAAATTTGTTTTAAAGAACCTTTCACAGAAAAGTTTCTGTACAAATGAAGTATCTCTCAATTCAGATACAGATTTTGCTAAAAGAGCAAAATACATAAAATCAACTAAATCTATTCAATCATACACATCTACTCTTCTTAAAAAAATCAACATTAACTAAAGTGAAATAGCTATCAACTCGTCTTTTTCACTTTTCCCAAATGGAAACAAACCAAAGCAAATTATGACACAAACTATACTGAACTGAACAAAAACGACCCTCCATATCTTTTAAAATATTATGTAAATTCTCATTTGGAAAATCAATATAAGGATCATCTTCAAATTTGTACAGATGGCTCAGTGTTAGATGACCATAGAACAGGAGCAGCTTTTATAATTCCAAAATTAAAAGTAGAGAAATTATATCATCTTGGCATACACTTGTCAATTTTTACTGCAGAAGTAGTTGCTATTTTAATGTCCCTAAAGTTGTTTTTAAATTCTTCCATAGAAAATTGTCCACTTTTACTGTGCAGTGACTCAAAGTCAGCTCTTTCTGCCTTACAGTCTTTAAATCCAAAGTTTCGTTGTAAGACAATTACAGAAATCAATTACGTGACACATCTCCTATCAATGAAAAGAATAAATGTGACGTTCTGTTGGGTGCCCTCACATTGTGGAATCTCAACAAATGAGAAAGTTGATCAAGCTGCCCGGAGAGCAGCTCGAAATATTGAAGGCACGACTGCACTGAGCATTCCGTTAGATCT
>CM031616.1:12391531-12396531 GCA_018398815.1 Conus ventricosus | reverse complement strand
GGCATACGGGACCGGGTAGGCTTTCACATGTACGGGTTTTTGCGATGTTAACTCCACCGTACATGTCTCTAGAGTTGTCCTGCCTGGTTTATCAGTCAGGGACGCACTATACTGCTTTAGGAGCCCCCTAACTTCCTCCTGTCTCCTACCGTCTAGCCCTTCATACAGTGACACATCCCTGTATGACTCCTCTCCTGGAAACTCAGGCAACAAAATCTCCCCTTCTTCTGCTGGGTCTCCTTCACCTCCATCAATGATTGCTGCTGCGCCTATGTGCTGCGTCTCACGCTGAATATATTTGCGGAGCAAATTTGCATGGAAAAGTTTTGGTTTCCCATTCACATCAATTCGGTAATCCTGATCTACCTTTTCAAAAGATGGTGAATGGTCCTTTCCAATGCATCAGCAGCTTGTTGTGATCCGTGGGAAGCAGTAACAGGACTTGATCTCCCACCTTGAGGGATTGCTTCCTCACCTTCCTGTCATATTGCTTCTTCTGAACGACCCTAGCCTCCTGCAAACTCTCCCTTGCAACCTTACATGTCTCCTCTAGCCTATTGCGTAAGTCCACCACATACTGATAAGTGGTTTTGACCTCTCTCGACTCCTGTTCTCCCCGGGCCACAGCTCTTTGGAATACACAATGGTCCCCTGACTGTCCGCCCATACAGCAGCTCAAATGGTGAAAAGCCTGTGCTCTCCTGAGGGGCTTCCCTGTAGGCGAACAGTGCCGCTGGAATGTAGTGGTCCCAATCTGCTGGCCTTTCCTCACAGAGCTTCTTTAAGATGCCCTTCAGCACACCATTGAATTTTTTCCACCAAGCCATTGCATTGTGGATGGTATGGGGTAGTGAGAAGCTGTGTGATCCCTAGCAGCCTGTTGACCTCCCTCATCACGCCTGAGGTGAACTGTGACCCTCTGTCACTGAGAATTTGTGACGGCACACCCACGCGAGAAAAGATGTCTACCAGCCCTATAGCGACCTGTTGCGTATCTACGCCTTTCAATGCAACTGCTTCTGGTATCTGGTCGCGTAGTCCACAGCGTCAACACATACCTGTGCCCACCTTTGGAACAGGGCGCGATTGGGCCAATCAGATCAACAGCCACCCTCCTGAATGGTGTGTCAATTAAAGGAGGCTGTTTAAGAGGCGCCTTCCTCTTCACCCCTCTTGTGGCTGACCTTTGACACACGTCACATGACATGCAGAAACGCTTGATGTCTGCCATTGCCCCTGGCCAATGAAAATCATCAAAGATTCGGTCAGCTGTTTTGCTGGTGCCGAGATGACCCGCCATGAGCGACTCGTGACCCACTGACATGACAGTGTCACGATAACATGCTGGTACCTCTAACTGCGTTGTCACCTTACCTGTCTTCCCCTTGGTGAACACTCGGTACAGCAACCCGCCTTTCACAAGAAATTCTGTCTCACCTCCTCTAACCACCTGTTTCTCTCCACCTCTTGCCAACTCCCAAGACTTCACGAGCGAAGGGTCTTGTTCCTGCGCCTGCCCTAAACTCATCAGGCGACACATCTATGCCTGACTTCCTTGCTGGAACGACTAACGGTTTATCAACCTTTTCCTCCTTCTTGCTCCGTGTTTGGACTGCTGCCCCTGTAGCAGTCAACAACTCAGGATCCCCTGGATCCCTTGCACCTGGAATATTTCCAATGATCAAATCATGAAGGGGTTTCTCCATCACCAGCGCAGACAACTCGCCTGAGAAGTAAGGGGTACGTACTTCTATCTTAGCAACTGGAAACTCCCTCACAGTGCCATCGATTAGAGTACAGGTCTGGATTTGCCCTGTCAAATCCCCTTTCTCGACCAGCGTTGTTCGTACTACACCACATGAACAACCAGTGTCTCGTAACACTTTCACCTCTGCTGGCCAATCCACCCTTCTTCCACTGGTAACGAACCACTCAGCCTAGTGCCCTCCATCCCTGACACTGACTGCTGTCCAGTGCTAGCCATAGGCCGCACTCCACCCTCTTCAGATTGGATCCCTTTTGGTTCCACTGCAGGTCGTTTCCCCTGGCGACCCTATCCACCCTCTTGCAAGGCTGCTGCCTTCTGGAACCTCATGCGACAATCCCTCGCCACATGTCCCTTCTTGTGACAAATGAAACACCTATTGTCCCTTTGTCCTCCTTTCTGCCCCACCACTGGGTTTGCAGACTGTGCAGAAAACTCCCCTAGTCTCCTTGCACTCTTCTCACCTGTGCCTGGCACCTGTTTCTCCTGCACCTTAGTGCCCAAACGTGCCTCTCTATACACCTCTGCTACTTCAGCAACTCCCCTGCTGTCTCTGGCTGTCTCTCTTTCAAATGTATGGTTAACTCAGGGCCGCAACCTGACAAAATCTGTTCCTTCATAACCAGCTCTTTCAACTCAGCGAACTCCTTCTTCGTACCACTCAACTCTAACCATTTCTCAAAATAGTGATCTAAACGTGCACCAAACTGAGTGTACGTTTCACCTGCTTGTAATCTAGCTGATCGAAATTTCTTTCTGAATCCCTCCTCTGTGAGGTCAAATCCCTTCACAACGACTCCTTCACAGCACCAAAATCGGATTGTTGGTCTGCTGGTAACGCAGTGAAAATCTGTAATGCTTTACCCGTCAATAGCGCTGACAAAATGACTGCCCACTCTTCTGAAGGCCAACCCTGACTGGTAGCAAACGTTTCAAACGACTGATGTACGCATCAATCGAATCTGTTCCTTCAGAGAATTTTGGCAACTTTGGGCGCGGGGCATAACTGCGCACAGGGTCACTGGAAAACTGAACTACCATCATCGGTGGTCTCCCTCTGTATTTTCACTCTCTCTAACTCTAATTGAATCCTAATCTTTCTGTTTCCTGCGCTTCCCATAGTCTTTCTGTTTCCTGCGTTTCGCTAGCCTGATTAGCGTTAGCCTGAATCCTTAATCTTTCTGTTTCCTGCGTTTCTTTAGCCTTTTCCTGCTCTGCTATTTCTAATGCGACACGGCGTCTTTCCGCTCGCTCATCTCTTTCCATCTTTGTTGGGTTTCAACGAATGCTCGCAACTCTTCTCCCGAGTAGCCTAAATCACGAGCGACGCTCACAAGTTGTTCAATAGGGGTGTTCTTTTCTTCCGCCATTATATCTCTTTTTTTTTTTAACAAGATTGTATTACTACGACAGCCAAACTGGTGGTTACCGACACGAGTGACGCAATAGCACAATCCTATGAATGATAATATTAGCTTGGGACAACGTAATTAGTTTTTTATAAGACGCCTAGCGCCTGACCCAACTATGAGAGCGAATTATAGGCAATCTGTGCGAAATAAGTACTCTGGGGCTGAAATGCCAAGCCTAGTGTTAACTATCTTGGAAGCAATGCCAAGCCTAGTATTTAACTATCTTGGGAACATACAGTAAGACACTACCTTGTCTTAGGATTACAATACTTGAATCCCACCCAGCTTCCTCTCTGAGAAGTTGAACAATTATAATAAATGGGCCAGAATATCCTGGCAAGCTCGCCAATAAATTTCAACCTAGGGGTATGTCAGTGGAGGAAGGACTAGCGCACAGCCCATACACACTCACAGCTTGCTTCCAATCTCATTCATATATCATGCATTCGTCACATCAAACCACTAGTAAAGTCTATAACTTTACTACACATGATCATAGAACCAAACATCAATGCATATGGAGTCAAACAAAATAAAACATTTTCTCTTTCCTGAATTTCACAAAACCATTTATCTAAATCATCATTAACTAACCCGGGTATAAATAGATTTCTACTTTACCTGGCCAGGTGATCTTAAACTATTCACGAATCACTGTCTTTCCTTTTCTTCCTTTTTTTTCTCTTCTTTTCACTGTCACTTTCACAAGCACAACACAACTGCTGGCACTGGTCGGTTGGACCGCCGGCACTGGTCAGGTTGGACTGCTGGCACTGGTCAGGTTAGACTGCCGGCACTGGCGTTGGCCTGTGGTTCTGCTTGACAAAGTGACGCTGCCAGGTATGAGGTCGAACCCCGGTTCAGGTTGAACAGTGACTATCAGACATCGATCTGTTCTCCTTTCCTTCTTCCTGCATTAACGCATTGCACTCTCTCTCTCTCTCTTCTAGTCTGTTCTATCAAATGGACATGGTTGCTTTTCTTTTCTTTTCCTTTTCTTTTTTTTTCTCTTCATCAGTTAGCAACTCTCTCTCTCCACATCTCTCCTTAGTCCTTCCTCTGCAGACTATATCTCGTGCTAATGCCTCAACTTGGTTTCTCTCTCTCCTCCTCTCATCTCTCTGCTCTTCTCTCCTGCAGAGCTTACACCCAGAACCTCTTCCTCTCTGTCTGTCTGTTCGTTCCTCTTTCACTCACGCATTCCTATCTTATCCTAAAACCCATCTGTCAAAGGGCGAGTACCATTGGTCAGTATTTTTACCGCCTCGTACCCGAAGTTACCTCCCTCTAATTCCATTGGATATTCAAATCATGACAGTCACGCCTACACGCCTTACTCTCTGTGGTGGTCAATGGGTCATTTAATTAATTAGCTTGATTTTACCCCCACCACACACTACCTTCCCCTTCCTACTTTAGCTGGCGGTGTCTGGCTTTGACTGTGGACACTGGTCGTAAATTGGCTAGATCAGTCTGGTCCAGACGCGCGATCCGTCTGGCCAGACCTATTGAGACGTTGGTCAGCCACTCCAACTGTCTACGGGGCCGGTGCTGTCTCTGTGGAGGATTAGGATTAGCCTCCTCGCTGTGCCCAAATTGGCTGAGGCGATGCTTGAAGGCGTCGGCCCGACACATGAGGCCGTCTACCTGGCGCCCAGGATATTTGACTTTGAGCTTATGCCCAGTTGAGATAGCTGGCGACCGACCACGAATTCGGTCTTCTATTTTTGTCCGTGACAGAGAGAGAGAGAGAGAGAGAGAGAGAGAGAGAGAGAGAGATAAAAAACTATTTCAGGTTAGACGGCTATCTCACCTGTTGTGTG
>CM031616.1:12363558-12371058 GCA_018398815.1 Conus ventricosus | reverse complement strand
CAAGCAATCGATCGATTACCAAAAACGAGATAGAAATGAAGACAAAACATTCAAGTAAATTTTTAAAAACTCCAGAACCATACGCTACGTAAATTACAGAATTTCAAACAAGTTCTATAAGAGAAAAAAGAACATCGAGTGTGAGAACAAGGAGAAAAATCATTTACAATAAACTGGGCAAATCAACTAGACAAATCATGATGGAATGTTGCTTTTCACTCAGTCTGGAGCCAGACAATGGCACCAAATACCCATGGCATCCAAGGACGGCAGCAAAACAGCATGGCCTTTGGCCCAAAGAGAGCTGGACACGCAACGAGTTGAGATCGCCATCGCAGTCATTCCGTATCATGTGTCTCAGAACAAGGCTGCAGTCTGTCTTGAAGCTGCAGACCCAGAACTGATTCCGAAGGATCACATGACGAAAATGACGAGGGCGAAAACAGCATCAGTCCAGCAGAAACGTCATGCAGAATGTCAAAGGCAATGGAAAGTGATTTCTTGCGTGGCTGCCTCCCATTTCATTACCGAAAACTTGAGTGAGGAACCGAAAATGGATTTAAGTGTAAAAGCTTTTGCATGCCATCCTGCTATTGAACATTCGGTGCCTATAGAGTCAGGGAAAGAAACAAATGTTTGGACAATATAAACACACGCACGCACGCATGCACGTACGCACGCACGCACGCACGGGCGGACGCACGCACGCACACGCTAAAACAAACGAGATGATGAGTGCTGACTCTTTCAGTTGCACAATGACCCCATCTTTACACATGCCTTTCCTTTTTCTTTCATTTTCCCTTTTCTGTTTTTCCTCTTTTGGTGTGATCCGTCATTTTTCTTTTTCTTTTTTTTCTAGAAAACTAACGTGGGTCTTGCTCAGCTTCGGTGATGACAGCAGTTATTGCCAGGCTGTGATCCGTGTGCACAAATACATTTTCCTCTGATCTTGTTTCACTGTGTAAAAGAATCATCCTTCTCTTTCCTCTCTCTTCTATTATTTCTTACCATCATTTCACTCTGATCCCCCAGTTCTTACCCTCTTTCAGTCTGGATCTCATGTTTTTCCTTCTCCAGTTCTTACCCTCTTTCAGTCTGGATCTCATGTTTTTCCTTCTCCAGTTCTTACCCTCTTTCAGTCTGGATCTCATGTTTTTCCTTCTCCAGTTCTTACCCTCTTTCAGTCTAGACCTCATGTTTTTTCCTTCTCTCTTGGGCCCATTTTGACGCTCAGAAGACGTTGGATGCTGTCCGTAGCCTGGAGATCAGGCCGCTACAGAAATCACAGCGAAAAGAAAACATAGGTAAAATTTAATGGCTACCAGACTAAACACGTCACTCAGTTAAAGAAGGCTACTCATTGTGTGCGTAGCTTTCGTCGGCAATCCGGCCGACTTCTTCAGCGCACCTGCTGGGTTGAGAACTGGCTTCAGTGCGCACCGCCGTGAGGTAAAATTGTTTATTAAACCAGACTGGAAGAAGAGGTTCTTGAGAAGCTTCATCAAGAATATGAAGAAGGATGAAAACAGCATCGGTCCACCAGAATCCGCAAGACAGAGCATTGGAAAAGACAGGTAAACAAGTGATTTGTCGTATGACTCGTCCAGCAGGAAGCTTGTCAACAGGAACTTGTCAACAGGAAGCTTGTCAACAGGAAGCTTGTCAACAGGAAGCTTGTCAACAGGAACTTGTCAACAGGAAGCTTGTCAACAGGAACTTGTCAACAGGAAGCTTGTCAACAGGAACTTGTCAACAGGAACTTGTCAACAGGAAGCTTGTCAACAGGAACTTGTCAACAGGAAGCTTGTCAACAGGAACTTGTCAACAGGAAGCTTGTCAACAGGAAGCTTGTCAACAGGAACTTGTCAACAGGAAGCTTGTCAACAGGAACTTGTCAACAGGAAGCTTGTCAACAGGAAGCTTGTCAACAGGAACTTGTCAACAGGAAGCTTGTCAACAGGAACTTGTCAACAGGAAGCTTGTCAACAGGAAGCTTGTCAACAGGAACTTGTCAACAGGAAGCTTGTCAACAGGAAGCTTGTCAACAGGAAGCTTGTCAACAGGAACTTGTCAAAAGGAAGCTTGTCAACAGGAACTTGTCAACAGGAAGCGTGTCAACAGGAACTTGTCAACAGGAAGCTTGTCAACAGGAAGCTTGTCAACAGGAAGCGTGTCAACAGGAAGCTTGTCAACAGGAACTTGTCAACAGGAAGCTTGTCAACAGGAAGCTTGTCAACAGGAAGCGTGTCAACAGGAAGCGTGTCAACAGGAAGCTTGTCAACAGGAAGCGTGTCAACAGGAAGCTTGTCAACAGGAACTTGTCAACAGGAAGCTTGTCAACAGGAAGCTTGTCAACAGGAAGCGTGTCAACAGGAAGCTTGTCAACAGGAACTTGTCAACAGGAAGCGTGTCAACAGGAAGCTCCAACACCCGGGAAAGGCATTACATGTGGAAGCTATGGAATCGCATCCTGTCACAGACGTTGCCCTGTCAATGCACTCTCAGAATGGAAAACAGTGCCTGCAAAGAAAATGAAAACGAACGTGGGAAAGAAAACAAGAAACAGACAAACGAACAACAACAAAAAACATTGTGAGGAGTGTTAAACCATTCAGCAGCTTCACCTTAGAGTTGATGTGGACCTGTATTCCCTATGCTGTCTGCTGGTTTGGTTTTTTTTTTCGTTTTTGTTTTTTTGGTTTTTGTTGTTGTTGTTTTTTTGTAGTTTTTTTTTAGTCTGTTTTCTTCTTCGACCTTGTTCCCTCTTTGAAGGACTTGTTAGGAGGGGTAGCGGGAAGGGAGGAGGGGGGGAAACGTGGGAGTAGGAATAGGGGGGGGGGGGGGTTCTCCCATGCCTGAGCCCTCTTTGGAGTTTTTTTTTATTTGTCTGAAAGTACCCTTCCTCTGAGAACAGTTACATTCGTGGTTAGGCACCTGCTGGGTTTTGCAGAGTTGGTAGGCAGACTGATATCCTTCACCCAACACCTCTTCCACCCCAATCCCCTCCCATTCCACTTGGCACGGAAGTTCGTCAGGGAGTTTGGTTATAACTACACAGCCAATTGTTAACACCCTCCCCCCCCCCCCCCCCCCCCCCCCCCCCATTTCAGTCTCCAGTAGGATTCTATCTTTATTTCCATGAGACTCAGGGAAGAGTGACTGTTTTGGGAAAAGAAACCAATGAGGTTTTCAGATACTCCAGAACTTTATCGTTCTCCTATTTTTCATCATTGCCATCACACCAGATACTATTTGTTATACGAGCATTTAAATATTGTCGTTCAAAGGACGTGTTTTGAAGACTTTTTTACAACTTTGTTTTTAATCCGGATGTTAAAAACATCAGTCTGAGTGGGTGATATACTCAGCAAGGCTTCTTTCTATTTTCCTAAAGAGAACAATTGGTGAGTTCTTCATTTTATTATTAGATGTGATCGCTCGCGCGCGCGCGCGCGCCCGTGTGTGTGTGTGTGTGTGTGTGTGTGTGTGTGTGTGTGAGTGTGAGTGTGTGTGTGTGTGTGTGTGTGTGTGTGTGTGTGTACGTCGCGCGCGAGCGCGAGCACGCGCCTTCGGGTGCGTAATTGAGTGATTCATACATAAGTATTCTTGAGCACGAAATCCGCCTGATAGACACATTCAACGATTCAAGAGATGAGTTATCGTTATCTACATTGATACATACATGTGTACATCGTAGTCACTTTATTCATCGCTGTGATTTGTGATTTTCATACTTCTATTGTGCATCATGACTTGACAATAGGGGTGGGGGAACAGGGAAATCGTTTTTGGATCTATGCGTCCAGGGTTTTTTTTCCAGAAAAATACTTATGTTATATATATATATATATATATATATATATATTATATATATATATATATATATATATATATATATATATATATATATATATATATAATTTGCATTTCATAAACAAAGTAATCTTGTGCATACGTCTGCTGTCTATACTATACTGGGGTGGCAATATGGTGATAGTTGTCATTAAAATGTAGAAGTACATTTTGTGTTGTACTCATTTGTATGCTTCTTCTTCTTCTTGTGCGTACGCAGGCTGATACTCCTGCGGACGCCCCCTGTATAGGGAGAGGAGTTTTGTGTGTATAACTGTTTTTTTTTATCCCGCCATTAAGGCAGTCATACTCCATCTTCGAGGAAGGTACATGCTATGCGTAACGTGTCATCCATACCAACGGCCAAACTGGCCTTCTCTTCCGAAAGTTGGTGATGGGATTTTACCTGTTTGCAAGATGTTATGCGTGCGTTCACACACGGAACCTCGGTTTATAGTCTCATTCGAAGGACTGTATGGGAAATGGAGTCAGAACAAATGTTAACTCCGAGGGATTTGACGTGTGTGCAAGATGTTGTGCGTGCGTTCACACACGGAACCTCGGTTTATAGTCTCATTCCAAGGACTGTATGGGAAATGGAGTCAGAACCAATGTTAACTCCGAGGGAAAAATCCCCCTGTACCGAAACAGCCCGGCGGAGATTCGAACCCGCAACCTCAAGATTACGAGTCCAGCGCTCTACCACTGAGCTATTCCGGCCCCCATTTGTATGCAAAATGCTATTCTTTGAATATTTTTCAAGCATGAAACAAACAGAAAAGAATTGACTTGATGTAGCATGCTCATGTTTCTGCTTTGCTTGGCGACCCCATTGCATTCTTTTAGCCCAGCCATCATTATGTGTGTCCCATAATGGCTGTAAGCGATGTGAGTTTCTTGCCTTTTCAGGTTTGTTCAGTTTGTTTTAGCCTCCGGGGGCCGGAATAGCTCAGTTGGTAAAGCGCCACACTCGTAATCCAAGTGTTGCGGGTTCGAATCTCCACCGGGCCGTTTCGGTACAGGGGGATTTTTCCCTCGGAGTTAACATTAGTTCTGACTCCATTTCCCATACAGTCCTTCGAATGAGACTATAAACCGAGGTTCCGTGTGTGAACGCACGCACAACATCTTGCACACACGTCAAATCCCATCACCAACTTTCGGAAGAGAAGGCCAGTTTGGCCGCTGGTATGAATGACACGTTACACATAGCATGCACCTTCCCCGAAGATGGGGTATAGCTGCCTTAATGGCGGGATAAAAAACGGTCATGCACACAAACCTCCACTGCCTTTGTTGGGTGGATTGCATTAATACTTACCTGTCCATATAGGGAGTGTCCGCAAGAGGCGTAGGCAGAAGAAGAAGTTTTAGCCTCCTTTCTTGCTTCTAGTTAATGAATTATATGCATATTTCGTCTAATGGTTCCCCTTTTTTCTTAAACTTATTATTTACATGCCACTCAGAAAGAAGTAAATAACAATGCACAGTCTTTTTGTTTTGTTTTGTTTTGTTTTGTTTTCTTAACAATAAAGTCAGTTACTTGACGCTCTGTCATCCCTTTGACGTTTTGTTGTGTCTCCACGATCAGGATGACAACAGCATTCCTGCTTCACTGGCAAACAAGCCAGCCAGCCAGCCTTGAAAACAGCAACACAAACAAAACAAGGGAAACAACTCAATGTCCAGGGGGGGGAGGTAAAGTGCAAGGCAGGGGGGATTCACTGACATCAATCTGCAAACTCGCTTCATCCACCTCCAAAATGGCGGGGTGTGGCTAATGCAGGGGAAGGGAAGCGTCAAGGGAGATGACACTGACTGTAAAGTTTATGACAGCAGGAGGGGAGAGAAGCGAAATTGGGAGCCATAAGGAAACCCACGCCTGCCGCTGATTCGTTTTCCCTGCAGCCTTCCTTCCCCTGCCAGCTCCATCGCCACCTTCTCCTGATCATCATCATCATCCCTTCCCCCTGTGCCCCCACCCCCCACCCCCTGACTCCTGTCCGCCTTCCACAGTCTTCGATGCTTTCTGTGAAAGCTTGTTCCTGTCAAAGATTCATTTTCTCAGTACCCTTTTAACATGCGTCTTAATCTCTTTTTCAAGTCCATGGATGCTACCGGCTGAGGACTGTATGGAGGTTTGAATGGAAGACAGTCCACCCAGGCTTCTCTTCAGAGCAAATATCCTGCTAGAATATTTATTCGTTTATGATATTCTAACTGTTTGGATTAACCATGTTGGCTTACGCTCTCCAAATTAGTTCAAATGAATGTGAAGAAATCAGACGCGCGCGCGCGCGCGCACGCACACACGCACGCACGCACGCACGCACGCACGCACACACACACACACACACACACACACACACACACAAACATATATACAGAGAGAGAGAGAGAGAGAGAGAGAGAGAGAGAGAGAGAGAGAGAGAGAGAGAGAGAGAGAGAGAGAGATGAATGAGAGAGAGATATACAAAAATAAATGACAACAATTCCAAAAGAGTGTCTATAAAGTAGAAAAATACAAAGACTGAATTGCCACGAAATTGGGGCTATTATTCATTCAAAACATCGCCTCTCCTCTCTCCTTTCCCACGTCACCATGACATCTCCACCCGGCCAGTGTGAGCACCCCATTAACCACCCTATTCCCCAACATGGATCAACAGAAATACGATTTCGAACAGACAGCAAAGCACACATCAGGGGCGGTCTAAACCAACACCCTAACGCCTTGTGGTGAAAGGTACT
This sequence comes from Conus ventricosus, assembly GCA_018398815.1. Classification (NCBI taxonomy): domain Eukaryota; kingdom Metazoa; phylum Mollusca; class Gastropoda; order Neogastropoda; family Conidae; genus Conus; species Conus ventricosus. Next base: position 12,364,452 of record CM031616.1, on the reverse strand, counting down.
GAGAAATAACTCCTTGAACCTGCCCCTCTTACTGACAGTGTCAAAGACTCTGTGAGAGAAAGGCGATGTGAGAGTCGGGGAGGGGTGGGGCGTGGTAGATGATGGGAGGCGAGGATGGGGAGATGAGGAGGGATGTGTTGGGTAACGATGGGGTGGTAGTAGGGGTGGGTGGGTTGAGGTGTGGGATGGTGGGAGAGTGGGGGGGGGGGGGGGAGTTAGGGAAGAAAAGCTGCAACAGTGGCGATGGGTTTCTTCATGATTCTCAATTTCACGTCTTTCCCTCCACCTGTCATAAGTTTTACAGACAGAGTCATCTCCCTTGACATTCTCCATCCTTTTTATCAGCCACCAAGCCATTTTGGGGGCGGATGACGCGCGTGTGCAGATTAACGTCAGTAAGTCACCTTCACGTGCCTCGTTTTCTCCAGACGTTGAGTTGTTTTCCTTCGTTTGTCTGTGTTGTGGTTTTAAGACGGGCAGAGATCTTTTGCTTGTTGTCAGTGATGCAGGGGTGATGATGTCATCTGTGAGCATAAAGACAAACCAAACTGTCAAGGGATGAAACACTGGCAAGTAGATGTCTTTATCGTGGAAGTATGTCTTCTTGTTTGCCTCTACGGCATATAAATAATGTGTGTTCTTTAAATAAGATATGCAAAAAGTGATTTTTTAAGATCAATGAAAGGGTAGATGTGAAACAAACGATCAATTGCCAAACCAGATTCTTTTTTAGTGAAGATGATGTATACAAATATTCAAGTAAGTAAAAGAACTAAAAAAAAAAGAAAAAGAAAAAAAAAAAAGGAAAACAAGCCCACAACTAAGTACTACGTAAATTACAGTATTCATGAGCAAATTCCATTAAAATACATTGAATATCACCACAAGTACAGA
>CM031616.1:12346058-12356058 GCA_018398815.1 Conus ventricosus | reverse complement strand
GCGATTTCAACTTTTTGCATGTCACTCTCTCTTTTTGCCAAGGGCCATGATATTTTTCTGCTGTCCTGAGATGGAGTGGTATTTGGTGCCATAGTATTGACCCAGCCTGAGTGAAAACCAACATTCTGTCATCATGTTCCTAGTTGATTCTTAATGAATTCTTTGCCTGTGCTGATATCGAATGTTGTGGTGCTTTGTTCTGGGCTTGTTCTTTCTTTTCATAAATTGAACCTATTATTTGTATACCTTAGTTTCATTTCTTAAATCTGATTTTGTTATTGATCATCTGCTTGCATTAATGATTTGTTTTAAAAGTATTTTCTTACTGAATTTTTACAAATGTTTTGCACATATTTTTTTACTTGAACGACACTTATGATTTATATATCATACAGGACAACAGAAAGGCTACAAACTCGCACGATAAAGACTTTAACTTGCCAATTTGTCATCCCTTCGACATTTTGTTTTGTCTCCATGCTTAAAGATGACTGTATCACTCCTGTATCACTGACAAACGAGGCAGGAACTTCTGCCAGTCTTAAAACAGCAACCCAGACAAAAGAAGGAAAACAACTCGAGGTCCGGAGAAAACGAAGTGCGTGAAGTTGACTAACTGAGGCTCCCTGGCACGCTGTCGTCATCAGCTCCAAAAAGGCTTGTTGGCTAATGAAGGGGAGGGGAAGTGCCACAGGAGATGAGTCTGGTTGTAAACTCTCTGGCGGAGAAGTGGAATTGAGAACCATGAAGAAACCCAAGGTACTGCTGCTGCTGCTGCTGCTTTTCTTCCCAAGCTCTCGATCCTCCACCCCACACCCTAACCCAGCCAACCCCCTACTACCACCCCATCCTCACCTGACACACCTCTTCCTCCTCCTCTCCCCATCTCCTGTCATCCTCCCCACCTCACCTCTCAACGACCCTCGCCCCGCCTTTCGCCTGTGGAGTCTTTGACTCGGTCTGTGAAAGGGTGTGGGCTGAAAGATTTATTTCTCAGTACCTTTCACCACAAGGCGTTAGGGCATTGATGTAGACCACCCTGATGTATGCTTTGCCGTCTGTTCGTTCTCTTATTTCTTTTGATCCATACTGGGGGGTGGGGGTGACATATGAATGGCTACATAGACCGAGTGGGGATCCCACGGAGAAGTGGAGAAGAGATGCGATGTTCTGTATCCATTATATCTCCACTTTCGCGTAATTTAGTGTCAGTATTTTGTTCTTTCCATACACACTTTTGGAATGTTTGTAAAAATACTGTTTATCTATGTATGTATGGGTTTATTGATTGATTGAATGAGACTACTAAGGAAACTTTTAAGTAACACGGTCATATATATATATAAATACACACACACACATACATATGTATATATATATATATATATATATATATATAATGCTGAACAATTAAGTAGTGGGGGAAAGCAAGTGCAGGTTAACAATTCTTCAGTCGTTATAGTAATGACTTGGCAAAGACTTGAACTTTAAAAAAAAAATTGAAGATGAAGAAAATGGGTGAATATATATTATAACTATGAGAAGCCCTTCACTAGCTGCCTGAGGGAACCATCACAATCTCTCTCGAAGGCACATTTATTTGTATTGCCTACTCCTAGGCCTTTCGTCCGCTGGATCGGACTCATCAGGGAGACACGGCTGATTGTGTCTGTGCTCTTGGTGTCAAATAGAGACACACCACAGTCCATAATTCTGTGGTGTTCTCACCGCCAAGGGTTCAAAAAAAGAATCCAACAGCACCCCCAAAGCAGCCAGCGAAGGGTAGTAAATGGAACAAAACAAAGGTGTGGAGAGGAAAAAAGTTGCTGAAAAACTAAAAGCATTATTCAAACAGTATAAAATGTAAGGGACAATCTTTGAGCCTATGCTTGAGGATCCATTCAAGGATGCAAGGGAGGTCAAAAGATATGGAACAGTCTGAGTGGTCAGCTCTGCTGTTCAATAACCCAAGCATTGTGAGTGGCTAAGAATTGTGCAGAACAACCTTTACTTGGCCCTCTTAATATATATATATATATTATATATATTATATATATATATATATATATATATATATATATATATATATATATATATATTTAACACAGAGAGAGAGAGAGTAATAGGGAACATATAATGCAATATGATTAATCTGGAAAATTAAAAATACTATATTGAAATAATCTAGCAGTAAATTCCTCTGGAGAGAAAGCCTGGTAGTTGTTTACTATTTAAACTTCCAGAAAAATCCTCAGCTGTCACCATCCCCAGACGAAAAGCAGTCCTGACCGCATGTCCAAAGGGTACTGAGAATAAATCTGAAAAAGGAACAAGCTTTCACAGACAGCATCAAAGAGTGCGACAGGAGGAAAGGAGTCAGGGGTGAGGGCCCATGGGGAGGGAGGAAGATCAGTGGAGGTGGCAAGGGGGTTGGGTTGGAAGGGGGGGGTTACAGGGGAAAAACAAAGCAGCAGCAGGCATGGGTTTCTTCATGGCTCCCAGTTTCGCTTCTCTCCCCCTCCTCCTGTCATCAACTTTACAGCCAGAGTCATCTCCCTTGACGCTTTCCTTCCCCTTCGTTAGCCACCGAGCCATTTTGGGAGCGGATGACGAGAGCTTGAGGATTGATGTGACTAAATCACAGGAATGCACTTTGTTTTAAAACAAAACTGAAGTCGTTTCCTTTCTCTTGTTTGTGTTGCTGTTGAAGTCGTATCCTTTCTCTTGTTTGTGTTGCTGTTTTAGGCTGTCTAGTTTGTTTGTGTCAGCGATACAGGGGTGGTACTGCCATCATGATGTCAGCGATACAGGGGTGGTACTGCCATCCTGATGTCAGCGATACAGGGGTGGTACTGTCATCCTGATGTCAGCGATACTGGGGTGGTACTGACATCCTGACGTCAGCGATACAGGGGTGGTACTGTATCCATCCTGATGTCAGCGATACAGGGGTGGTACTGTATCCATCCTGATGTCAGCGATACAGGGGTGGTACTGTATCCATCCTGATGTCAGCGATACAGGGGTGGTACTGCCATTCTGATGTCAGCGATACAGGGGTGGTACTGCTATCCTGATATCAGCGATACAGGGGTGGTACTGCTATCCTGATATCAGCGATACAGGGGTGGTACTGTCATCCTGATGTCAGCGATACAGGGGTGGTACTGTCATCCTGATGTCAGCGATACAGGGGTGGTACTGTATCCATCCTGATGTCAGCGATACAGGGGTGGTACTGTATCCATCCTGATGTCAGCGATACAGGGGTGGTACTGTCATCCTGATTTCAGCGATACACGGGGTGGTACTGCCATCCTGACGTCAGCGATACAGGGGTGGTACTGTCATCATGATGTCAGCGATACAGGGTGGTACTACCATTCTGATGTCAGCGATACAGGGGTGGTACTGCTATCCTGATATCAGCGATACAGGGGTGGTACTGCTATCCTGATATCAGCGATACAGGGGTGGTACTGTCATCCTGATGTCAGCGATACAGGGGTGGTACTGTCATCCTGATGTCAGCGATACAGGGGTGGTACTGTATCCATCCTGATGTCAGCGATACAGGGGTGGTACTGTATCCATCCTGATGTCAGCGATACAGGGTGGTACTGTCATCCTGATGTCAGCGATACACGGGGTGGTACTGCCATCCTGACGTCAGCGATACAGGGGTGGTACTGCCATCCTGATCGTGGAGACAAAACAGAATGTCAAAGCAATGGCAAATTGACAAATAAAAGTAAATGGCTTCATTACTGGAACACGTTGCCTTGGAAAACAAATTGTGCATTACTGTTTAAATCTTTCTGTATGGCGTGTAAATACTATGTTTTCTTTCCAACGAAGTTTACACGGCTGAAAAAGGCGTTGGTGTTACGGGGTTGGGGTAGTCACATGCATTATGCAAATCAGTTCACTAAGTATGAGCAACAAGTTAGTAATTACCAAAACAGATGAAAAAGGAGGCTAAACCAAACACTTAAAAAAGGGGGGTGGGGGCTGGCGTATGTTTGTGCCAAAAAACAAACAGAGGAAAGATGAAAAAGGGAGATGGTTGTTTCACAGTAATATGAGATCGAGGAGAGAGATGTCTATGACCCTAAACAAAGGAATGGTACGTTTCTACATGGATTACAACCTTTCAAAGAACTGCTCATGACCTTGTGGTCTCACGTGAAAGTGAAGACGACCTACATATAAAAATACAGCACTGATTTTTTTTAGACATGGGTCAGATGAAAAACAAAAAGCAACAAAAAAGATATGGAAAAAAGAAAGAAACGTAAAAAAAGAAAGAAAATATGTAAGGAAGATACGGTCCCCGTGGAATTGACAGCTTCAGCGCTAGGACCACGTACGCGCGCGTGTTTGTGTGTGTGTGTGTGTGTGTGTGTGTGTGTGTGTGTGTGTGTGTGTGTGTGTGTGTGTGTGTGTGTGAGAGAGAGAGAGAGAGAGAGAGAGAGAGAGAGAGAGAGAGATCCAAACTTTTGTTCCATTCTCAGGTTCCATGGGAACAGTATGGCCAGTGACTGGATGGATTGCCAGAGCTTTTATTCTTAAACCCATTCTCGGTTTCTGACACAGTTTTCTGGTACTGAAATGGGAGGCAATCATGCAAGAAGTCACTTTCCGTTGCCTTTGACATTCTGCATGACGCCTCTGTTGGACTGATGCTGTTTTCTCCCTCGTCAATTTCGTCACGTGATCCTTCAGAATCAGTTCTGGGGCTGCACTTTGAGGAGAGGTCGCAGCCTTGTTCTGAGACATAATCATACAAAATGACAGGGAGGGCGATCTCAACTCATTGCGTGTCCAGCTCTCTTTGGCCAAGGGCTATGGTGTTTTGCTGCAGCTCTTGGATGCAATGGTATTTTCTGCCATTGAAATGATGCAAATGAGGGAAAATCATCCTTCTGTCGTCATGTTTCTGATAGATTAGCCCAAGTAATTCCTAACGAAGATTTTACTTATGCTGATATTCGGTGTGTCTTCAGAAAACTTGCTTGGAAGTACTGTTAATTATGAGCTACTTGGTTCTGGGCTCATTTTTCTTCCTATTCTCTTTTATTACTTGAATCTATTATCGATATTCCATATCTTCATTTTGTGTTATCTGCTTTGCTAATTGATTGCTTGCTTGCAGTAAGTCATATGCTCACATCTATCTTCTTACTGATTTTCGTTTAATTGTTTTCACATTCTGTTTGAAGAACATGTATTATTTTCATGCCGTACAAGAAACCAGGCCACGTAGTCCCGCAATCCTTTGATATTTGTTTTGTCTGCATGCTCAAAGATAATGGTACCAACCCTTTATCAGAGACCTCTGCACGTCTTAAAACAGCAACACAGACAAAAGAAGGAAAACAACTCAACGCCTGGAGAAAACGAAGCACAGAGAGCTGACTTGCTGACGTCAATTTGTGAGTTCGCGTCATCCCCCCACTTGACGTGGTACCTAATGTGAGAGCTCGAAAGTGTCAAGGGAGATGACTCTGGCTGTAAAGATTATGACGGGTGGAGGAGAGAGAAGGGAGAGTGGGAAACATGAAGAAGCCCATTCCTTCAGCTGCTGATTTTCTTCCCCAGTTCCCAATCCCCTACCCCTACACCCCCATCCACCCACCCCTTACTACCACACCATGCTTACCTGACACATCCCTATTCCTCTCCCCATGCTTGTCTCCCCTCATACTCCCCACCCCACCTCACCCCCCAGCCTTCATTCCGCCTTTCTCTCAGGGAATCTTTGACTCTGTCTGTGGAAAAGTGTAGTTTAAATGATTTATTTCTCAGTAACTTTCATCACAAGGCATTAGGACATTGATGTAAACCGCCCCTGATAGCTTGTTCTGTTGGTCCGTGCTGGCGAAAGGGGTGGTCATGTTGGCCGACTGGGGTTGCCATGGAGAAGTGTGAGGGAGAGGGGAGATGCGATGTTCTTACTGAATGATAGCCCCACTTTCGTAAAATTTAATCTTTGTATTTTCTTTTCAAACACACTTTTGGAACTTTAAAAAAATAATCTGTCTTTATCTATTCATATATTTATTTTTTTGTTTGTTTAGACTAATATGGATAATGCAAGGCAGCATGGTTAATCCGGACACTTAAAAAATAAATACACGATTTAATTTGTCAGCACATTCTACTGGAGTGAAGCCTGGTGGTTGTCTTTCTATTTCAACCTCCCTAAATTTCTCAGCTTTCAGTATGAAAGTGATCATGATGCATGTCTGAAAGGGATTGAAAAAAATACATCTTTGAAGGGAACAACCAGTCACAGAGAGCATTGAAAACTGTGAAGGGAGGGGGGGGGGACGGCGGTGAAGGGGGCAGACAGGAGGAGAGGGGAAGAGGCGAGGAAGGGGTGGGGTGGGGGAGGAGGATGGACGGCAGTGATGGCGATGGGGGCGGGTTGGGAAGAAGGGTTATAGGGAAAACAAAGCAGCAGTAGGCATGGATATCAACCAAATAGACTGTCGTGACTGTGGAGAGAACTATGTCAGGGAAACTGAGAGAAACCTTCGAAAACGCTTGACAGAACACAAAAGGGATTCATCACCAGTAGGCGCCCACCTACACGCCCAGCAACATCAGTTCGATTATGACAACATCAGTGTTTTCGACCGTGACAATAGATGGTTTCAGCGTGGGGTGAAGGAGGCTATACATATTGCCGCCAACAACCCCGCACTCAACCGGGACCGGGGCAGACACACCTTGCCATCGGTGTACAACACCCTCATTGTTCAATCACATGACCAGGGTTCGACCCGTGGTCGTGTGCACTGAACGCCAGTTCACCCAGTAGCCACACCACCGCTGAAGAAGACAGACGGAGGTCTGTCGAAAGCTCCAAGTAAGTGCTATTCCTAGCTGAGTGACCTGTGTAAATCCCGTAGTTGTTATGGATATCTTCTTGGCACCCAGTTTCGTTTCTGCCCCCTCCTCCTGTCATGTAGCAGCTTTATCTTCAGGCTGCAGACAGTAATCAACGTCTTTTGAATGAAAAAAGGGCTCCAAAAAAAAAAAGGGGGGGGGGGGGCATGAAATCCAGACTGAAGAAGGACTGGAGGATCAGAGAAGGAAATAATGAGAGAGAATGATAGAAGAAAAAATGAAAAAAAAAGGATGATTTGTTACATAATGATATGAGAACAGATGGAAATGCCTAAGACCCTGAACGAAAGAAATGTACGTCAATGCACGGATTGCAGCCTTTCAAAGAACTGTCCATGACCTTGTGGTCATCTCTAATACTAAGGAAGACCCTACACTTAAACGTGCAGCATAAATTTGTGAAACAAATGCCAAGTTTAAGATAAACGGAAGAAAGGAAGAAAAAAAGAAACAGATGTGTAGAAGATGATGTTCATGTGAAACTGAAAGCGTCAGCGCTCCTCGTCTTGTTTTGTTCTCGTGTTTGTGTGTGTGTGTTTGCGTGCGTGCGTGCGTGCGTGCTTGCATGCGTGCGTGCGTGCGTGTGTGCGTACGTACGTGCGTGCAAACGTGAGTGCATGTGTGTGTGTGTGTGTGTGTGTGTGTGTGTGTGTGTGTGTGTGTGTGTGTGTGTGATCCAAACATGTGTACCATTCCCAGACTACATGGGCACAGTATGGTCAATAACAGGATTGTGTTCCAGAGCTTTTACGCGTAGAACCATTCTCGCTTTCTGACACACTTTTTCGGTAGCGAAATGTGAAGCAGTCACGCAAACAAATCACTTTCCGTGGCCATTACCATTTTACACGACGTTCCTGGTGGACTGTTGCTGGTTTACACCTCGTCATTTTTGTCATGTGATCCTTCAGGAATCAATTCTGGGCAGGTTTGTTCTGAGACATATGATACCATACCAAATGACAGGGATGGCGATCTCAACTCTTTTAATATACAGCTCTCTTTTTGGCCATTGACCATGATGTTTGCTGCAGTCCTTAAATGCAATAGTGTTTAGTGCCATTGTATCGATCCAAGCTGAGTTTAAAAAAAACAATATTCTGTCATCATCGTTTTAAACAGGCTGGCCCAATTTATTCCTGATGTGTATAATTTGTGCTGATATTCAAAGTCTTTCATAGAATTTGCTTAGAAATATTGTGAGTTATGTGGTGTTTCCTTCTGGACTTTCTTCATTTACTTGAGTTTAACCTGTGTTTGCCTTATCTTCATTTTTACCTGGTCTAGTTAGTGATCGTTTGCTTGTACTTAATGGTTGTTTCACACCTGTCTTCACACCGACGTTGTTGTTGTTGTTGTTGATGTTTTTAATATTTTGCACATTATTTGAAGAGCACTCTTTATTTACATGCCGCACAGGAAAACAGGCGACATATTCTCACAATAAAGACGCTAACGTGGCATTTTGTCACCTCTTTGACGTTCTGTTTTGTCTCCATGCTTGAGATGATGGTTCCACCTCTGTGTTACTGACAAACAAACCAGAGACCTCTGCCTGTCTGAAAACAGCAACACAGACAAAAGAAGGAAAACAACTCAACGCCTGGAGAAAACGAAATACGGAAAGGTAACTTACTGACGTTAATCTGCACGCTCACGTCATCCGCCCCGAAATGGCGTGGTGGCTGATGAAGGGGATGGAAAGTGGCAAGGGAGAAGACTCTGGGTGTAAAGTTTATGACAGGCGGAGGAGAGAGAAGGGACACTGGGAACCATAAAGAAATCTATTCCTGCCGCTGCTGCTTTTCTTCCCTCGTGCCCGACCCCCCCCCCCCCCCCCCTCCCCTCCGCCGCCCCCCAAAGCCCCAACCCTTTCACCCCCTCCACCCATCCCATCCTTTCCCTGCATCCACATCCTCCTACTCCCTTTGACCGCCCCATCTCACCCCTTTCTTACCTTTCTCTCACAGAGTCTCTGACGCTGCCTGCTTTAAGTACCTTTCAGCACAATGCGCTAGGTTATTGATGTATAGTCTACTGTCTGTTCGTACGCTTGTTTCATTTGATCCATGAATACAGGTGGAGGGGGGCGGTGTTCTTGTAGGCTGAGTGGGGAATGCCAGGTAAAAGTGGATGAGGGAGAGGGAGTGGTGATGTTCTGAATAAATCATATCCCCACTTAAATGAAATCCAATGTTAGTATGTTCTTCTTTTTAGTCTTACTCTTAGAATTTTTTTCTCTCAATATCTGTCTTTTATTTGGTTACTTATTTATACTCATATGGGGAATGTAAAGCAACGTGGTCAATTCAAATGGTTTGAAGAAATATACGGTATAATCTAGCAGCAGATCAGATATTCCTCTGTACAAACGTCTGCTGGTTGTCCACAAAAAAAAAATCCTCAGCTGTCAGCATCCCTGAACTCCAAAGTGATCATGACACATGTCGAAAGGGTACTAAGAAAATAAACCTTTTTTTAGCAACAAGCGTTCACAGACGTCATCGAAGACTGTGAAGGGAAGGAGAGAGAGTCAGCAGTGAGGGTGTAGAAAGAGGAAGGAAGAGGTGCAGAAATGGCGATTGATTTGGCTGGGGTAGGATGGTTGCAGGAAAGCAAAAAACAGCAGCAGGCATGGGTTTCTTTACAGCTCCCAATTTCGCTTCTCTCCCCTCCTCCTGTCATAAACTTTACAGCAAGTGTCATCTGCCTTGACGCTTTCCTTCCCTTTCATTAGCCAGCGCGTCATTTTGGAGATGGCGGACGCAAGCTTGCAGATTAACGTCACTAAATCACCTGCACGCACTTCGTCTTCTCCAGACGTTGAGCTGTTTTCGTTATTTGTGTCTGTGTTGCTGACTTCAAGCGGGCAGAAGTTTCTGCCTCGTTTGTCAGTGATACAGGGGTGGTACCGTCATCTTTGAGCACGGAGACAAAACAAAATGTCAAATGGATGACAAATGGACAACTGAATGTCTTTATCATTAGAAGACGTATCCCTGGAAAAGTGATGCGTTGTTGTTTGCGTTTCTTCTATGTGGCATGAAAACAATATCTTTTCTTTGGAGGAAAATTCAAGAAGTTC
>CM031616.1:12323558-12341058 GCA_018398815.1 Conus ventricosus | reverse complement strand
ACGCAAGGAGGCGAACGAGCCACGCAAGGAGGCGAACGAGCCACGCAAGGAGGCGAACGAGCCACGCAAGGACGCAAGGAATCACTTTTCATTATCTTTCCAAATGCTCTGTGGTGGATCGCTGCTGTGTTCTCCTTCGTCATTTTCCTGGTGTGGTTCTTCAGGAATCTATTCTGAGAGTGGTCTTAAGGTAGTCGCCAGTCTGGGGGGGGGGGGGGGGGGGGAGGGTTCTGAAGGGCCGACGGTCAACTGGTTAGAGCATCAAGCTATGGAGCGGGTGTCGTGAGTTCGAATCATACGAGGGCTCGGGTTTTGACGGGTAGAAAACCCTTTTTGTCCACCCAGCAGTAAATGGGTATCTGATTCAATTCGGGGAAAGTCCGAGTGGCAAAAGGACAGGGTTGAGCTCAGCCTCCCTGAATGCCAAGTCCCAAACACGGTTAATCTCCAACAACTCACAGTCCCTACGGCCATTAGACGATGGGGCTTTAGCCTTTATCCTAAGCTGTCTCGGTCTGAGACAAGGGTCCAGTATCGACTTGGATGAAGATCTCTCCTGATGATGAGTCGAGTGCTGATCTGACGGAGTGCCAGAAGGTTTTGGTGCCTTTGAGGTGTATTTCCCTGGCGATGAGATTCTTTTTTGAATCTTATTACGGTTACCATTTACAATCCGCTGCGAGAATAAAGAATAAACTCAACATAAAGACCATGAATAAGATGCTATTGAGTAAAGGAGTCATGCAAATGAAAATTATATTTGGCGAATGGTCCATCTATCTCCACATTGCTCGTTTTTCACGATTTTTTCAGTCTCCTATTCCCAGAGTTTATGGGCACAGCAAGGTCAATAACAGAATGGCATTCCAGAGCTTTACACACCATTCTGCTTAATGTTATTGCCGGATCTGCAAAACCTATCTGTTGACAAAAATGATATGGAGGAATCCAGAAAGAAACCGCTTTCCCTTGTTTTTCCGAATGCTCAAGAGGTTCCTGGTGGACTGTTCTCCCTGGTCATTTCCCTAATGGGGTCCTTCAGGGATCAGCTCTGGGGCTCAGGTTTGAAGACAGCTCTCAGTCTGGCTGTGAGCCGTGTGATCCCAACTGACTGGGATGGCAATCCTTACCAGTGACGGGGCCGGAGAGTCTTTCCCTGCGTCTTCATGGCTGGTCACGCTTGTTGAAGACATTCAGATTTTTATTCCTTGAAGTTATACACACTTTGCTATTTAAAATAGACAATTGTGTTGTAATACGAATTGTTCTGTTTCTTTGAAACAGTTCACGTGATAACGTATGCTCAGAATGTAATGAAATATGTGTTTGTTAATGGGAGCCATTGGTTCAATCGGGGAGATGCACACAAATCATATCTGAAAGGCATAAGGAATAAAAGCCAAAGAAACAACCGATTATACACCAGCAAGTAAAAAACATGAATTACGAGAGTTCAAATTGTGTAAGCAGTACTTCCATAGAGGTTTATGCTATTAGTGTATATCGAGAGATATGTTTGTTATAGACCATCTTCTTTTGAATGTGAAATACGAATAGTAAGGGAAATCTTTTACTCTCTGTTAATGTGTTAACTACAAAGGCAGTTTTTGTGAGAAGATTCTTTGTTTGCCGTGGTATATTCCTGACAGGAACTTGGTTCCCAGACCAGGCAAACTAGAGCAGTGTGAGCAAAACGGATTTCGTCTTCGACATCGACTTTACTTAATGGACATGGACAGCTTACCTCGTTACCTCTATAACGGAAATATGCACGGGTATTTGGATCAAAGAAAATCAAAATTTGAAGCAAACCGTAAATATATATCAGTTCAATTTTTGACATCAAGAAACAGTTCGAATTTTATACAGAAACCATATCTAGTTCTTATATCCAAATGGTAATCCTACGTTCCTGTTTGATGTCAATGTATCATTCTTTTGTGGGCATTTTATTGTGGGTAATGTGGTTGTGGTGGGGTGGGGGTGGTATCTGCCTCAAAAGTCTCAATACTGCCAACTCCCCGATTTGCCGAATCATATACAAAACCATAAATGCCTAGTTAAACACGAGTTGCAGTTATCCAGTTTAAAGTCACCTTTGTCATCGAGTATTATCAATGAATCACACGCTTTATGTCACAGATCGAGTTTGATTAATTTCAGCTCAGAAATGATAATCTTACAACAGAATGTGTTGGAGAGCAAAAACTCCCTAACTCCATATAATAATGCAAGTCTGTTTTAAAAATATTTTTATGTAATCACCAAAATATGAAGCAAAATTTCGAAAGAGAGGGGTTAGCTAGTTACCGCCAAGGAAACAGACAAACACAGCACAGGACAAGACACGTTTGTCTGTGTCCTTGGCGGTAACTAACCTCCTCTCTTTCGAAATTTTGCTTCATTTTACGCCCTCAGTCACTCTGTTTTAAACCAAGATGTGAGTGTTATACGTCAACAATTGTGGACAAAATCTCACGACAACAGATGAACAGTCTTCAAGACCGCCTTACGCAACTCCGTGAAAAAAAAAAACCGGCTGATTGTAGATGAGCAAATGCAGACAGTCAGATATTCGTATATATTCCTTTCGTGTGAGGAGCAAGAAAGGTTTATCCCCAAAATGGCCTAACTTTACCAGCAAAGGTGTGGCTTGGTGGATGCCATTGGTGATTCTGCAGAGCGAGGTTAACGCGCCTGTTTCCTTTTTTACGTGACATAAAAAAAGGTTCCGTTGACATAGCCAGTCGAATCTGGAGCAAACTTCAACTCACTCGGTAAGTACTGGCGTGCTCAAGGTGATTGAACATTTGGTAGAGACCTGGAAGAAAAGTATTAGGGGAAAATAATGGAGGAAAAAGAAGGAGTGTAGCAGATGAACGCCCTGTGCGATTGAGAGTCATACTACTCCCCATCTTGTTTACTTTCAGTGTGTGTATGTGTGTGTATGTGCCTGCGTGCGTGTGTGTGTGTGTGGGTGGGTGGGTGCGCGCGCGCGCGTGTGTGTGTATGTGTGTGTGTGTGTGTGTGTGTGTGTGTGTGTGTGTGTGTGTGTGTATGTGTGTGTGTGTGTGTGTGTGTGTGTGTGTGTGCGTGCGTGCGTGCGTGCCAGCTTGCGCTCACGCGTCTGTATGTGACTCTATCGATACTTTCCCGGCATTCCCCCTGCTCAATACCATCCCCCACCCCCACCCCCACCCCTCCTTCTCCCTGCTTGTCGTTGTCCAATACTCCTCCTGCTCGACTTTCCCATTCCCACCCTCCTGCTCAAAATTCCCTTGCTCGTTACTCCCGCGCCAGGAACGGACAGATGCTCATATTCTGGGGAGGGGGTACGAAAGGAAAGCTTTCTCAAACCACGACTAAGAACCACACGTGCGCCGCTCTCTCTCTCTCTCTCTCTCTCTCTCTCTCTCTCTCTCTCTCTCTCTCTCTCTCTCTCTCTCTCTCTCTCTCTCTCTCTCTCCTCACACACACACACACACACACCACACACACGCACACGCACACACATGCACGCGTGCACACACACACACACACACACACACACACACACACACACACACACACACACACACACACATACACACTCCACACACATACATACGAATGCACGTACGCACGCATGCGCGCTTGTGTATACACGCGCGCGCGCGAGCACGCATACACACACACAACAACCACACACACACACACACACACACACACACACACACACTCACCACACACACACACACACACACACACACACACACACACACATACACACACACACACACACACTCGAACTCACACACACACAACACACACACACACACACACACACACACACACACACACACACACACACACACACAGGGAGGGAGGGAGGCAAGCGTCGGGGGGGAGGGGTATCGAGCAAGGGAAGTACTGAACACCGGGGTATCGATCAATGGGAGTATTGAGCAGCGGATCTGTTGATAGCAGTGGGGGGAGGGCGGGGGGGGGGGCATATAGGTGCGCGTGCGCACTCGCGCGCATGTCTACGTGCGTGTCTTTGAGTGGGTGGTGGGTCTGTTTGTGTGTGTGTGTGTGGCGTGTGCGTGTGCGTGCGTGCGTGCGTGTGTGCGTGCGTGTGTGTGTGTGTGTGTGTGTGTGTGTGTGTGTGTGTGTGTGTGTGTGTGTGTGTGTGTGTTTATCCAAACATGTCTCCTTTCCGCACTTTATGGCCAACTGGGGGTCAATATAAGGATGGCATTCCAGAGTTCTTACACTTCAACTCATTCTCGGTTTGGGACCCAGCTTATTGGTAATGGAATATAAGCCAGTCATGCGAAAACTCACTGTCTCTTCTGCATGACGTTTGTGGCAGACTGATGCTGTTTTATCCCTTGTCGTTCTGGTGGTGTTGATCCTTCAGGGAATTTCTTCCAGGGCTAGAAGAAAAGGGGGCAGTTCCCAGTCTTGTTTTGTGATATATGATAAGAGTTAAAACTGGGATGGCGATCTCAGTTCATCTCACGGCAACGATTCTTCGGCTTAGTGCTGCAATGTTTGGCTGCAGTCTTTGGCTTTAGTTGCATGTGGCGCCATTGTATTGATCCCCAAGTGTAGCAAAACCCTGAATGTGGTTATGATATTTCTGGTGGTTGAGCCAGTTTGTTTCAATGAAATCTTTACTCGTGCTGATTTTCAATGTCGTTATATATAACTTACTTCTTTTTCTTAAAAACGTAGTTGGCCATAGCATTTTGGTTATGGTGAGTCGTTTAACTATTGAAATGACATAGTTTCTTTCACTGCAAGCAACATCTGTTGTGTTCTATGGGGCGAGAGCGGGGTGGGATTCAAGCAACATTTTGTATATCATTACTTTGTTTGTTTTATTTGTTTTCTTTATGTTTAACTGGTTTGGTAATCAAGAGCTTGTTGGCAGCTGTAGGTTTTGTTTCACATGTTTATTCTTACCCATTTGTTTTCTTTTGTTTAAAGGACACTTATTACCTATATTCGGTACAGGAAAACAGGCAACAACTTCTGACAATAGAGACATTTACTTCCCGTTTCTCATTCCTGTCCCATTTTGTTTCGTCTCCAAACTCAAAGACGGCAGTACCATCCCCTGTATCACTCACAAACAAGTCAGAGACCTGCCAGCTTTAAAAACAGCAACGCACACAAAAGAGGAGCAACAACTCAAGCTCAGGGGGGAAGCCAAGTGCGTGCAGGTGATTTACTGACGCTAATCTGCACGCTCTCTCGCCCCCCCCCCCCCCCCCCCCCCCCCCCCCCCGCCCCCCCAGCGAAAACGGCAGGATGGCTAATGAAGAAGAGGAAAAAGCGTCAATTGAAATGACACGGGCTGTAAAGTTTATGACAGGGGAGGGGGGGGGGGGCAGCGTAAAGTAAAACTGAGAACCACGAACAAACACGCCTACTGCTTCTGCTGCTGCTGCTGCTGCTGCTGCTTTTCTGTCCCTAAAGCCCCGACCCCCCACCACACCTCGTCCTTACCAGCAACACACCTCCCCTCCCACTCCCCCTCTCCGCCCCCCCCCGACCCCCCATCCCCGACCCCACCCCTCCATCCGTTCCTCTTCTTCTGTCACACAGTCTTCAACGCTGCCTGTGAAAGGTGGCACGCTGAGTAATTTATTTCTCAGAACTCTTCAGCACAAGGGCTGAGGGCGTTGATTCAGACCACCCAGGTGTATGTCGTGCTGTGTGCCTTTTTAACGTATTCGTTTCAAGTTTGGGGAGTGGAGGAGGAGGAGGAGGAGGAGGAGGTGAGGGGTAGGGATGAGAAGTTGCATCAGTTTAGCTGGGATGCCATGGGAAACGTAGGCGAGAGGAGGAAGGCGACCAAAGTTTCTGAGTAAACTGTGTTCCTGCACCGCAGAAATCCAGTGTTAGCGTTTTTCATCTTTGCCATCGAATTTCTTTTTTTTTTTTTTTTTTTTTTTGCTGTGTCTGCTTATTCATTTATTGACGTGTTTATTTCTTTGCCTATTTAGACCTCTATGGAAAATGGAAATGACATGGTCAGTCAGGAACAGTTAACAAAAAATATCTGAAGTTATCCGGCGGCAGTTCAGATTTTCCTCATGAGAGTAGCCTAGTGGTGTTCTACCATTTAAACTTTCGTAAAATCCTCAGCTGTCAGCATCCGAGGACTTGTAAAGTGAACATAACTGACGCCCAGAGGGTCCTGAAAAATGCATCTTTGAAAGGAACAAGCTCTCACGGGCAGCATCAAAGACTGCGAAAAAAAGGGAGAGAATCAGGGGAAGGGAGGGGTCAGGGGGAGGAGGAGGAAGAAAGGTCGGCAGGGTGGCGATGGTGTGAGGGTGTGTGTGTGTGTGTGGGGTGTGGGGAGGGGGGGGAGCAGCAGCGGGCACGGATTTCTTCATGACTCCTAATTTTGCTTCTCTCCCCTTCTTCTGTCATAAACTTTACAGCCAGTGTCATCTCCCTTGACGCTTTTCCTCCTCTTCATTAGCCATCGCGCCAATTTGGGGGTGGCTGAGGTGAGCTTGCGGATTAAGGTCAGTAAATCACCCGCACGCGCTTCGTTTCTCCCAGACTCTTGAGTTGTTTTCCTTCTTGCGTCTGTGTTGTTGTTTTCAGGCGGGCAGAGGTCTTTGACTTGTTTGTCAGCGATACAGGGGTGGTACTGTCATCCTGATCGTGGAGACAAAACAGAATGTCAAAAGGATGACGAATTGGCAGGTAAATGTCTTTATTTGTTGGAAAACGTTCCCTCAGAGAAATGGTGCATTGTTTGTTTGTTTTAATTTTTTCAGTGTGCCATGTAAATGATATGCTATATTTAAAGCAAAGCACAAAACATGAAATCGAAAAAGAGAAAAAAAAATATGTAAACCAGTCCACTAACGTCAAGGAAGTGAATACTCATCAAATGAAATGGAGACGAGCGTAACAAAATGAAAGAAAACGAAAACAGGAGAAAATTGCTTATAGGTAATTTGGGACACAGTTATGATGGCTGTTCAAAGAGGGTAAGGGATGGTCAAGCAAAAGAGAATCTGGAATGTGTCAAACCAGATAAAACTTTGTTCATCAGTACCATGGTTACCGAAACTATGCTGCATTGCAGCACATATCCTCCACTGTCACAACGTTTCAAGGATTTCAACACCTATTCACAAGGATTCCAAGTCAAGAATCGCACCACACATTGATTGGCAAGGATCCCACAATGATCAGCAGGGATCCTTGGGCACATCTGCAAAGATCCTTACATTCATTGACCACAGTTCTTAACTTTAAAGGAGAGATAGAAGTCGGCGCCATCTTGAAAAGGATACATTTATTTACCGGAAGTCGACGTCCCCAGTCCACTGCCCAAGGTGGAAACGGGAGCCGCCACCTAGTAAGGGAGATAATTTGTCACGGAAGGAAAGGCAAGAAACTCTGACACCTTGACCAAGGAGGAAGATTTCCCCGAGGGGAGGAAGTGCCAGCGACTCGTTAGGGGGCGCTTGTAAGACATGCCTCACGGTGGCCTCCCTTGGCTTCTTGGACGGGTGACAGGTTGTTTCCTCTCTCTCTCTCTCTCTCTCTTCTCTCTCTCTCTCTCTCTCTCTCTCTCTCTCTCTCTCTCGTGGCACGGACCGCATGTCTTTGCACGGGATCTGTCCTTCCGTTTACTCGGGGAGTGCAACAGTACAGTGACACCTCCATATAAAAACCTGCTGAATGAAGTCGTCCGCCAGCCGCGTCCGTCTGAAGACTTGAGTGGGTTTTGTTTTGTTTCTTTCTTTTAACATTTTTTTTGTAATTGTCTGTAGACTAGATGACACCTCCCACTCAAGATCCGCATCCTGCTGATATTTTTTTTTCTAAACTAATTTTGTTTTGTCTGTACTGGATGGACGCTCCAACACAGACCTGCCTTAAAAGCTTTGGTCTTTCATGAGACATTTTGTTTAGCTGTCTATGCTGGATGTACCTTCGAATAAAGTCTCCCTCTCTTTAAAGCATTGTATTAAAAACCTTTTTATACTAGATTTAACCCCAGCACATACTCTATTTGAAGACTCCTTTGTGGGTTTTTTTTTCCTTTTTGGGTTTTTCTTTTAATTTCTCTGTAATAGACTGGCATCCCAATTAAAGAAAAAAAAACGTTCTCTTAAAATATTTTTCTGGGAGATGTTTGCGTTTGTCTGTTCTAAAATGACCTCCAGGAAAGATCCATCCCATCAAAAACTTGCTTTTTTTCTCTCGAACATTTTTTTTTTCATTTGTTGACAATCGAATGATTTCCCAGTGACTTTCTATCCTTCCGTTAAACATTTTCCATCTGGACATTTTGTCTTTGTTTCCGCCCTCTAATCGACCTTTTGTCTTTGTTCCGCTCCCTCTATCGACACTTTTGTCTTTGTTTCCGCTCCCTCTAATCGACACTTTTGTTTTTGTTTCCGCTCCCTCTAATCGACACTTTGTCTTTGTTTCCGCTCCCTTAATCGAAATTTTGTCTTTGTTTCGCTCCCTCTAATCGCACTTTTGTCTTTGTTTCCGCTCCCTCTAATCGCACTTTTGTCTTTGTTCCGCCCCCTCTAATCGCACTTTTGTCTTTGTTTCCGCCCCTCTAATCGCACTTTTGTTTTTGGGTTTCCTCCTCTAATCGCACTTTTGTCTTTGTTTTCCCTCCCTCTAATCGCACTTTTGTCTTTGTTTCCGCCCCCTCTAATCGCACTTTTGTCTTTTTTTCCCGCTCCCTCTAATCGCACTTTTGTCTTTGTTTCCGCTCCCTCTAATCGCCACTTTTGTCTTTGTTTCCCTCCCTCTAATCGCACTTTTGTCTTTGTTTCGCCCCCTTAATCGCCTTTTGTCTTTGTTTCCGCTCCCTTTTAATCGCACTTTTGTCTTTGTTTCCGCTCCCTCTAATCGCACTTTTGTCTTTTTTTCCCTCCCTCTAATCGCACTTTTGTCTTGTTTCCGCTCCTCTATCGCACTTTTTGTCTTTGTTTCCGCTCCTCTAATCGCACTTTTGTCTTTGTTTCCGCTCCCCCTTAATCGCATTTTGTCTTTGTTTCCCCCCCTCCGCTCCCTCTAATCGCACTTTTGTCTTTTTTTCCCGCTCCCTCTAATCGCACTTTTGTCTTTGTTTCCGCTCCCTCTAATCGCACTTTTGTCTTTGTTTCGCTCCCTCTAATCGACACTTTTTTTCTTTGTTTCCGCTCCTCTAATTGCATTTTTCTTTGTTTCCGCTCCCTCTATCGCACTTTGTCTTTGTTTCCGCTCCCTCTAATCGCACTTTTGTCTTTGTTTCCGCTCCCTCTAATCGACACTTTTGTTTTTGTTTCCGCTCCCTTAATCGCACTTTTGTCTTTGTTTCCGCCCCCTCTAATCGCACTTTTGTCTTTGTTTCCGCTCCCTCTAATCGCACTTTTGTTTTTGTTTTGTCCCTCTAATCGCACTTTTGTCTTTGTTTCCGCTCCTCTAATCGCACTTTTGTCTTTGTTTCCGCTCCCTTAATCGCACTTTTGTTTTTGTTTCCGCTCCCTCTAATCGCACTTTTGTCTTTGTTTCCGCTCCCTCTAATCGCACTTTTGTTTTGTTTCCGCTCCCTCTAATCGCACTTTGTCTTTGTTTCCGTCCCTCTAATCGCACTTTTGTCTTTGTTTCCGCTCCCTCTAAATCGCACTTTTGTCTTTGTTTCCGCTCCTCTAATCGCACTTTTGTCTTTGTTTCGCTCCTAATCGCACTTTTGTCTTTGTTTCCGCCCCCTCTAATCGCACTTTTTGTCTTTTTTTCCCGTTTAACCCGACCTTTTGTCTTGTTCCCGCCCCTCTAATCGCACTTTTGTCTTTGTTTCGCTCCCTCTAATCGCACTTTTGTCTTTGTTTCCGCTCCCTCTAATCGCACTTTTGTCTTTGTTTCCGCTCCCTCTAATCGCACTTTTGTCTTTGTTTCGCTCCTCTAATGCACTTTTGTCTTTGTTTCCGCTCCTCTAATCGCACTTTTGTCTTTGTTTCCCGCCCCCTTTAAATCGCACTTTTGTCTTTTTTCCGCTCCTCTAATCGCACTTTTGTCTTTGTTTCCGCTCCCTCTAATCGCACTTTTGTCTTTGTTTCCGCTCCCTTAATCGCACTTTTGTCTTTGTTTCCGCTCCCTCTAATCGCACTTTTGTCTTTGTTTCCGCCCCCTCTAATCGCACTTTTGTCTTTTTTTCCCGCTCCCTCTAATCGCACTTTTGTCTTTGTTTCCGCTCCCTCTAATCCCCATTTTGTCTTTGTTTCGCCCTCTAACGCATTTGTCTTTTTCCGCTCCTCTAATCGCACTTTTGTTTTGTTTCCGCTCCCTCTAATCGCACTTTTGTCTTTGTTTCCGCTCCCTCTAATCGCACTTTTGTCTTTGTTTCCGCTCCCTCTAATCGCACTTTTGTCTTTGTTTCCGCCCCCCTTTAAATCGCATTTTTGTCTTTGTTTCCGCTCCCTCTAATCGCACTTTTGTTTGTTTCGTCCCTCTATCGCACTTTTGTCTTTGTTTCCGCTCCCTTAATCGCACTTTTGTCTTTGTTTCCGCTCCTCAAATGCACTTTTGTCTTTGTTTCCGCTCCCCTTAATCGCACTTTTGTCTTTGTTTCGCTCCCTCTAATCGACTTTTGTCTTTTTTTCCCGCTCCTCTAATCGCACTTTTGTCTTTGTTTCCGCCCCCTCTAATCGCACTTTTGTCTTTGTTTCCGCTCCCTCTAATCGCACTTTTGTTTTTGTTTCCCGCTCCCTCTAATCGCACTTTTGTCTTTGTTTCCGTCCTTAATCGCACTTTTGTCTTTGTTTCCGCTCCCTCAAATTTCGCACTTTTGTCTTTGTTTCCGCTCCTCAAATTCGCACTTTTGTCTTTGTTTCCGCTCCCTCTAATCGCACTTTTGTTTTTGGGTTTCGCTCCCTAATCACTTTTGTCTTTGTTCCGCTCCCTCTAATCGCACTTTTGTTTTGGGTTTCGCTCCCTCTAATCCATTTTTGTCTTTGTTTCGCTCCCTCTAATCGCATTTTGTCTTTGTTTCCGCTCCTCTAATCGACTTTGTCTTGTTTCCGCTCCCTCTAATCGCACTTTGTCTTTGTTTCCGCTCCCTTAATCGCACTTTTGTCTTGTTTCCGCTCCCTCTAATCGCACTTTGTCTTTTTTTTCCCGCTCCTCTAATGCACTTTTGTCTTTGTTTCCGCTCCCTCTAATCCGCACTTTTGTCTTTGTTTCCGCTCCCTAATCGCACTTTTGTCTTTGTTTCGCTCCCTCTAATCGCACTTTTGTCTTTGTTTCCGCTCCCTTAATCGCACTTTTGTCTTTGTTTCCGCTCCTCTAATCGCACTTTTGTTTTTGTTTCCGCTCCCTCAAATCGCACTTTTGTCTTTGTTTCCGCCCCCTTTTAATCGCACTTTTGTCTTTGTTTCCGCTCCTTAATCGCCACTTTTGTCTTTGTTTGCTCCCTCTAATCGCACTTTTGTCTTTGTTTCCGCCCCCTCTAATCGCACTTTTGTCTTTGTTTCCGCTCCCTCTAATCGCACTTTTGTCTTTTTTTCCCGCCCCTCTAATCGCATTTTTGTCTTTGTTTCCGCTCCCTCTAATCGCACTTTTGTCTTTGTTTCCGCTCCCTTAATCGCACTTTTGTCTTTTTTTCCCGCTCCTCTAATCGCACTTTTGTCTTTTTTTCCCGCTCCCTCTAATGCACTTTTGTCTTTGTTTCCGCTCCCTCTAATCGCCACTTTTGTCTTTTTTTCCCGCTCCTCTAATCGCACTTTTGTCTTTGTTTCCGCTCCCTCTAATCGCACTTTTGTCTTTGTTTCCGCTCCCTCTAATCGCACTTTTGTCTTTGTTTCCGCCCCCTTTAAATCGCATTTTGTCTTTGTTTCCGCTCCCTCTAATCGCACTTTTGTCTTTGTTTCCGCCCCCTCTAATCGCCTTTTGTCTTTGTTTCGCTCCCTCTAATCGCACTTTTGTCTTTGTTTCCGCTCCCTCTAATCGCACTTTTGTCTTTGTTTCCGCTCCCTCTAATCGCACTTTTGTTTTTGTTTCCGCTCCCTTAATCGCACTTTTGTCTTTGTTTCGCTCCTCTAATCGCACTTTTGTCTTTGTTTCCGCTCCCTCTAATCGCCCTTTTTGTCTTTGTTTCCGCTCCCTCAATCGCACTTTTGTCTTTGTTTCCGTCCCTCTAATCGCACTTTTGTCTTTGTTTCCGCTCCCTCTAATCGCACTTTTGTCTTTGTTTCCGCCCCCTCTAATCGCATTTTTGGGTCTTTGTTTCCGCTCCCTCTACATTTCGCCCCAACCCTTTTGTCTTTGTTTCCGCTCCCTCTAATCGCACTTTGGTCTTTGTTTCCGCCCCCTTAATCGCATTTTTGGTCTTTTTTTCCCGCTCCCTCTATCGCACTTTGGTCTTTGTTTCCGCTCCTCTAATCGCACTTTTGTCTTTGTTTCCGCTCCCTCTAATCGCATTTTGTCTTGTTTCGCTCCCTCTAATCGCACTTTTGTCTTTGTTTCCGCTCCTCTAATCGCACTTTTTGTCTTTGTTTCCGCCCCCTTAAATCGCATTTTTGTCTTTTTTTTCCGCTCCCTCTAATCGCACTTTTGTCTTTGTTTCCGCTCCTCTAATCGCACTTTTGTCTTTGTTTCCGCTCCCTTAATCGCCTTTTGTCTTTGTTTTCCGCTCCCTCTAATCGCACTTTTGTCTTTGTTTCCGCTCCCTCTAATCGCACTTTTGTCTTTGTTTCCGCTCCTCTAATCGCACTTTTGCTTTGTTTCCGCTCCCTCTAATGCAACTTTTGTCTTTGTTTCCGCTCCCTAATCGCACTTTTGTTTTTTTTCCCGTTTCCTCTAATCGCACTTTTGTCTTTGTTTCCGCTCCCTCTAATCGCACTTTTGTCTTTGTTTCCGCTCCCTCTAATCGCACTTTTGTCTTTTTTTCCCGCCCCCTTTTAATCGCACTTTTGTCTTTTGTTTCCGCTCCCTCTAATCGCCTTTTGTCTTTGTTTCGCTCCTTAATCGCACTTTTGTCTTTGTTTCGTCCCTATCGCACTTTGTCTTTGTTTCGCTCCCTAATCGCACTTTGTCTTTGTTTCCGCTCCCTCAAAATCGCACTTTTGTCTTTGTTTTCCGCTCCTCTAACGCACTTTTGTCTTTGTTTCCGCTCCTCTAATCGATTTTTGTCTTTTTTTCCGCTCCCTCTAATCGCACTTTTGTCTTTGTTTCCGCTCCTCTAATCGCACTTTTGTCTTTTTTTCCGCTCCCTCTAATCGCACTTTTGTTGTTTCCGCTCCCTCTAATCGCATTTTGTCTTTGTTTCCGCTCCCTCTAATCGCACTTTTGTCTTTGTTTCCGCTCCCTTTTTTTTAATCGCACTTTTGTCTTTGTTTCCGCTCCTTTTAATCGCACTTTTGTCTTTGTTTCCGCTCCCTCTAATCGCACTTTTGTTTTTGTTTCCGCCCCCTCTAATCGCACTTTGTCTTTGTTTCCGCCCCCTCTATCCCCACTTTTGTCTTTTTTTCCCGCTCCTTAATCGCACTTTGTCTTTGTTTCCGCCCCCTCTAATCGCACTTTTGTCTTTTTTTCCCGCTCCCTCTAATCGCACTTTTGTTTTTGTTTCCGCTCCCCTAACGCACTTTTGTCTTTGTTTCCGCTCCCTCTAATCGCACTTTTGTCTTTGTTTCCGCTCCCTCTAATCGCATTTTTGTCTTTGTTTCCGCTCCCTCTAATCGCACTTTTGTCTTTGTTTCCCGCTCCCTCTAATCGCACTTTTGTCTTTGTTTCCGCTCCCTTAATCGACATTTGCTTTGTTTGCCCTTTTAATCCATTTTGCTTTTTCCGCCCCCTCTAATCGAAACTTTTGTCTTTGTTTTCCGCTCCCCTAATCGACACTTTTGTCTTTGTTTCGCCCCCTCTAATCGCACTTTTGTCTTTTTTCCGCCCCTTCTAATCGCACTTTGTCTTTGTTTTCCGCTCCCTCTATTCGCACTTTTGTCTTTGTTTCCGCTCCTCTAATCGCACTTTTGTCTTTGTTTCCTCCTCTAATCGCACTTTTGTCTTTGTTTTCCGCTCCCTCTAATCGCACTTTTGTCTTTGTTTCCGCCCCCTCTAATCGCACTTTTGTCTTTGTTTCCGCTCCCTCTAATCGCACTTTTGTCTTTGTTTCCGTCCCTCAAATCGCACTTTGTCTTTGTTTCCGCTCCCCTAATCGCACTTTTGTCTTTGTTTCCGCCCCCTCTAATCGAAACTTTTGTCTTTGTTTCCGCCCCCTCAAATCGCACTTTTGTCTTTGTTTCCGCTCCCTCTAATCGCACTTTTGTCTTTGTTTCCCGCTCCCTCTAATCGCACTTTTGTCTTTGTTTCCGCTCCCTCTAATCGCACTTTTGTCTTTGTTTCCGCTCCCTTAATCGCACTTTTGTCTTTGTTTCCGTCCCTCTAATCGACTTTTGTTTTTGTTTCCGCTCCCTCTAATCGCATTTTTGTCTTTGTTTCCGCTCCCTCTAATCGCACTTTTGTGTTTGTTTCGCTCCCTTTTAATCGCACTTTTGTCTTTGTTTCCGCTCCCTCAAATCGCACTTTTGTCTTTGTTTCCGTCCCTCTAACGCAACTTTTGTCTTTGTTTCCGCTCCCTCTAATCGCATTTTTTGTCTTTGTTTCCGTCCCTCTAATCGCCTTTGTCTTTGTTTCCGCTCCCTCTAATCGCACTTTTGTTTTTGGTTTCCGCTCCCTTAATCGCACTTTTGTCTTTGTTTCCGCTCCCTTAATCGCACTTTTGTCTTTGTTTCCGCTCCCTTAATCGCACTTTTGTCTTTGTTTCCGCTCCCTCTAATCGCACTTTTGTCTTTGTTTCCGCTCCCTCTAATCGCATTTTGTCTTTTTTTCCGCCCCCTCTAATCGCACTTTTGTCTTTCTTTCGCCCCCTCTAATCGCACTTTTGTCTTTTTTTCCCGCTCCTCTAATCGCATTTTTGTCTTTGTTTCCGCTCCTCTAATCGCACTTTTGTCTTTGTTTCCGCTCCCTCTAATCGCACTTTTGTTTTTGGGTTTCCGCTCCCTCTAATCGCACTTTTGTCTTTGTTTCCGCCCCCTTAATCGACACTTTTGTCTTTGTTTCCGCTCCCTCTAATCGCACTTTTGTCTTTGGTTCCGCTCCCTCTAATCGCACTTTTGTCTTTGTTTCCACCCCCTCTAATCGCCTTTTGTCTTTGTTTCCGCTCCCTCTAATCGCACTTTTGTCTTTGTTTCCGCTCCCTCTAATCGCACTTTTGTCTTTGTTTCCGCTCCCTCTAATCGCACTTTTTGTCTTTGTTTCCGCTCCTCTATGCACTTTTGTCTTTGTTTCCTCCCTTAATCGCCTTTTGTCTTTGTTTCCCGTCCCTCTAATCCCCACTTTTGTCTTTGTTTCCGCTCCCTCTAATCGCACTTTTGTCTTTGTTTCCGCCCCTCTAATCGCACTTTTGTCTTTTTTTTCCGCTCCCTTAATCGCACTTTTGTCTTTGTTTCCGCTCCCTCTAATCGCACTTTTGTCTTTTTTTCCCGCTCCCTCTAATCGCACTTTTGTCTTTGTTTCGCTCCCTCTAATCGCACTTTTCTCTTTGTTTCCGCTCCCTCTAATCGCACTTTTGTCTTTGTTTCCACTCCCTTAATCGCATTTTGTCTTTGTTTCCGCTCCTCTAATCGCACTTTTGTCTTTTTTTCCCGCTCCCTCTAATCGCACTTTTGTCTTTGTTTCCGCTCCCTTAATCGCACTTTTGTTTTTGTTTCCGCTCCCTCTAATCGACACTTTTGTCTTTGTTTCGCTCCCTCAAATCGCATTTTGTCTTTGTTTCCGCTCCCTCTAATCGCACTTTTGTTTTTGTTTCCGCTCCCTCTAATCGCATTGTTCTTCTCGATCGTTTGTAGTGTGTGTCTGTAGGTGATTGCCCTTCAAAAATGATCGTTTGTAGTTTTGTGTCTGTAGGTGATTGCCTTTCCCAACAAAGACCCTTAGTGTGTGTCTGTAGGTGATTGCCCTTCCAACAAAGCCCCCTTAGTGTGTGTCTGTAGGTGATTGCCCTTCCAACAAAGACCCCTTAGTGTGTGTCTGTAGGTGATTCCCCTTTCCCAACAAAGACCCTTAGTGTGTGTCTGTAGGTGATTGCCCTTCCAACAAAGGACCCCTTAGTGTGTGTCTGTAGGTGATTGCCCTTCCAACAAAGACCCCTTAGTGTGTGTCTGTAGGTGATTGCCCTTCCAACAAAGACCCCTTAGTGTGTGTCTGTAGGTGATTGCCCTTCCAACAAAGACCCCTTAGTGTGTGTCTGTAGGTGTTTTCCCCTTTCCAACAAAGACCCTTAGTGTGTGTCTGTAGGTGATTGCCCTTCCAACAAAGACCCCTTATTTGTGTTTTCTGTAGGTGTTTTGCCCTTCCAACAAAGACCCCTTAGTTTTGGTCTGAGGTGTTTTGCCCTTCCAACAAAGACCCCTTAGTGTGGGGTCTTAGGTGTTTCCCCCTTTCCCAAAAAAGACCCCTTAGTGTGTGTCTGTAGGTGATTGCCCTTCCAACAAAGACCCTTAGTGTGTGTCTGTGGTGATTGCCCTTCCAACAAAGACCCTTTGTGTGTGTCTGTAGGTGATTCCCCTTTCCCAACAAAGCCCCCTTAGTGTGTGTCTGTAGGTGATTGCCTTCCAAAAAAGACCCTTGGGTGTGTGTCTGTAGGTGATTCCCCTTCCCAACAAAGACCCCTTAGTGTGTGTCTGTAGGTGATTTGCCCTTCCAACAAAGACCCCTTAGTGTGTGTCTGTAGGTGATTGCCCTTCCAACAAAGACCCCTTAGTGTGTGTCTGTAGGTGATTGCCCTTCCAACAAGACCCCTTAGTGTGTGTCTGTAGGTGATTGCCCTTCCAAACAAGACCCTTAGTGTGTGTCTGTAGGTGATTCCCCTTCCAACAAAGACCCCTTGTGTGTGTCTGTAGGTGATTGCCCTTCCAACAAAGACCCCTTAGTGTGTGTCTGTAGGTGATTGCCCTTCCAACAAAGACCCCTTAGTGTGTGTTGAAAGGTGATTGCCCTTCCAACAAAGACCCCTTAGTGTGTGTGTCTGTAGGTGATTGCCCTTCCAACAAGACCCCTTAGTGTGTGTCTGTAGGTGATGCCCTTCCAACAAAGACCCCTTCTTTCTGTGATACTTTTCCTCTGAACATTTGTGCCTTTGGCTGCCCAAGGATTGACCTACCAGTAACGATTCACCCTCCCTATCAGGTCTTTATAGGGATATTTTGTGTTGTTTTTTTCTCAGTGTACCTCCGCCAATAGACTCCGTCCATTCAAAACTCTGCAAATTTTTACTGGACCATTTTTCCTGGTTTTTTTCTACACTGACTTTCCAGTGCGATTTTCTCTCAGACTTTCGTTTCTTATACAGTTTTGTATTTTTTATACTAGATTGGCATTACATTTTGTCTTTGTATATGAAGATTGCCATATGAATAAATACCAAATTATTTCTATGATTTTCAGCACTTTGTTTTGTTGTTTTTGTTTCCCTTCCGTTTAC
>CM031616.1:12276058-12321058 GCA_018398815.1 Conus ventricosus | reverse complement strand
TTGATCGAGGAAAGCGTTTTATTCTGTTAAACGAAAAATTTTCTGAGAAAGTTTAGGGTGGTGCAAAATGTGAATGACCAGAAAGATTGTTGTAATTGTTAACCAAGAGTTTGGGGGTCAACATCTTCTAAAGTGTCGTTTTTTTTTTTTTGTTTAGGTTTTTAAAAGTTTTGGCGTTTTTTTTGGGGAATTTATCATTAATTTTGATTTTTAGAATTTTAGAGCCATATGTTTTAGTTTACTCCATTTTCCCATTTTTTTTTGAAGGTTTTTTGTATACTGCAAGCATGATCTGTGTTTTTGTTTTTGTTTTTCTTTGTACTTCACTGAAAATAGGTCCAGTCAGATGGACGTTTAACGGAAGATCGTTTTTTAGCAAAAAATAAAATGGCCCTTGGACGCCCCTTGGGGGGACACCATTTTTTACGGGTTTAAAAAAGATGATTTTTTAAATCCGGGAAAATAATTGTTGTCTTTGGTTAAAAAGGGGTGAATAAGATTTTTTGTCTTTGATAACAAATAATTCCCGGTTTTTTTTAAGGAGTTTGTGGAAATTGGTCAAATCCCTTGAAAAGTAAAACAAATACGCCCAGAAACGATCGTTTTATATTTGGGGGCCATTGTTTATAGGTTTAAGAGTGCAGGTGACAAGTGTTTTTTTTCTGAAACACTTTGGTTTGGAGAAAAATTATATTCCAAAAGGGACTAAATCTTTTTCTTTTGAAAAGGGTTGGCAAAAAAGAAAAAATTGATAGGGGCCCTGTTTGAAAGCTTTAGGGGGGTCACAATTTTAAAGAGAGGAATTCCCTTTGGGCCCTTTTTTAAGGCTTGGGGAAAATGACATTTTTCAATACACAAATTAAAAATTTAATTAGGTTTTAAATTTTCCCGCAATTCGGGCTGCCTTTTTTAAGTATTCGATTATCCAAAAATCCAATTGCGGATTTAGACGTTTAAAGGGAACAAATTCTGGTTATTTCATGAACACTTATGAAAAATTTAAACAAAGAAAAGATTTTCCATTTTTTAAAAAAAAATTTTTTAAGTAAAAAAAAATCACCGATGGTGTAGCCCCCTACAACAACAAAACTGTTGAGAAGTGTTTGTTCTTTCTTTCGTTTTTGGGTTTTGAGAGGGAGTGTTTGAAGTGCTTTTTTTTTTCCTGAGTTGTTTACTCTTTCCAAAAGTTTTGTGTTGTTTAAAGCGATTAATTGTTTTAAGTTTTTTTTCAGCACCTTTTCAGGATTTACTTTATTCCCCCCGAAGTATTATTTCCGGAAATGGTTAATCTTTTCTATCATTGATCAAAAGGCCCAAACCCAACGCCTTTCTCGGGGTTTTAAAAGGGGGTGAAAAGGGGGAGAGGCATACAGAAGACGAAGAGTGTGAAAAGAAGGGGACAGACAGATAGACAGACTGGCAAATGAGAAACAACAACAGAAGACAATAGGGGTGCGGTACCCCTGTTCTTTTTCTTGTCCTTTCCCTTTCGGAGCTGCGGGGGTTTCCCCCACAAAATTTATGACCCAGGTAAAAGGGGCAGGGGGGGAAATCATCTAGTCACTATTTTTTCCCCCTTCTTAAAACCTTTTTTTCTATTTTTTTTTCACCTTTCCCTTTCACCCCTCTTTAAATGCTCTCTTTTTTTTTTTTTTTTTTTTTGTTTTTTCCCCTTTTTCTTTTGATTTTTCTTTTTTTTCTTTTAACCCGCGTTTGTGCGGGTTTAACTTCCCTTTTCTTTTGATAGCTCTAAAGCAAGTGTCTCTCTCTCTCTCTCTTCTCTCCTCTCTCTCTCTCTCTCTTTTCCCGTTTTTTTATTCAAGTATTGCATACAACATTGATATTACGTTCTCCCCAAATAAAAATGTGAATTTAAATGGGGTACCCCAATTTACGGGGCAAATTAAAAATCGGTTTTTTCAGTAATTTTGTTAAATAACCGAAACCCCTAAATACGGAGTAAAATTGCATAAAGAAACAGAAGATTAAATGTTTTTGTTGGGTTGTAGGCCCTACTTGCTATATAGAAAAAATTGATTACGAGGTATTTAGTTCACGGGTTTTCTTCGAAACATTTTGGTGTCTTTCCCCACATTTTGTAAACGGTTTTCCCCAAGGGCATGAAATTTCAAAAGCCACCCCTTCTAGGCTATGAAAGTTGCAGAATTGCTGCCACTTTTCACTTTCTTTTTTGTTTTCCCCTTCTGAAGGAAAAACACTTCCCTTCAGAAAAAAGCAAACGAACCGGGATCCTTCCAAAAGGGCCACTAAGTAAATAAATTTTTAAAAAAAACGAACAAAGTTTTAAAACAAATACATGGAGAGCAGACTCCACTCCGACCCCGTGTCTTCATGTTCCGGTACCGTTTCCTTGTCAAACCCGTCCCCTTCTTCCACCAAGATGGAAAAAGTTCGGAATTTTCCCTCCCGTTTTTCCCCTTCCCCCATTGTTTTTGTGTCTGCCTGCGTGCAGGCGGGCTGCGTGCGTGCGTGCGTGTGTGTGTGGTCGTGGGGGTGAATGTGGTCTTAGATTAAAGTTTTTCTTTAAAAAATGTCTAAATAAGACGTTGGCGCTTTGGAAAGAAAATCGACCCGTACCTGGCAATTGCAGCTAGCTTTTTTTTTCTTCTTCTCTCTTCCTCTCTCCTCCTTTGTCGCGATGACGACGTTCCCCTTTCTCCTCCTGCTCCCTCCTTTTTTTTTCTTCCTCCCCCTTTTCCTCCTCCCCCTTTTTTGTCCTCCCCACCCTTCCCTCTCCTTCTTTCTTCCCCTTCCCTCCTCCCCCTTTTTTATCCTGTCTTCCCCCTTTCTTTTTTTTGTCATCATCATCTTTTGTATCTTGTTGTTGTCCCCTTTTTTCTTATTTTTGTTTTCAGCACACATTCGAAGATACCCGAGAAGAGGAGAGGAGAGAGAGAGAGAGAGAGAGAGGGGGGAGAGGGGGGAGAGAGAAGAGAGAGAGAGGAGACGACAGACAGACAGATAGAGTTTGGGAGATCGACAGAGAGAGATTTAGAGAGAGAAAAGGGGGAAGAGTGAATGAGTGACAGGGGAAGGGGGGGAATGGGGGGAGAGAGGGGAGTCTGGGGAAAAAATGGAGCGAATGGGAAAAAGGGGGGAAAAAGAAAGAAGAGAGAGAGAGCAAGAACAGACGACAGGCGGGGGGGCGACAGCAGAAGGAAAAGAGGGGGCGGGAAAAAAGCTTCCCCACGTCTTGCTGTCCCCTCCCCCATAACCTGTCCCCCCGTTTTCACCCTTTTTTGGTCGGGAGAGAAGAAGCCAGGGGGGGAGCCCACTAGCGACTCGCAGCCAACGACAACCCACATTCCCCCTCCCTTCGGGCCCCTTTCCCCGTCTTCTCTGCACCAGATTTCCTTTTTCGCATGCTGTATCGCCCCATCCCATTCTTTCAAAACGGGGAAAACTCCGAGTGTTGAGTCCTAATTTTGGGTGTTTGGGTTATTGGGACGGTTTTTTCTATTTTAAAACCCGCGGTTTTTTTTATTTTATGGGGTCAACCGAAATTCGAGTTCGGCAACAATGACTTGATTTTTTTCGGGTACGAATAAACGAATTCCCGGGGATTACAGTTTGAAGAAGATTCGCACGCATTCTCGATTCTAGGGTTTTTGTTAAAAAACAACCTCATGATCTTTAAAAAATAATTCTATATTGTTTGCAAACAATTAGCATATTATGTTTTTTCTTAAAAACTAGGGTTTATGGCCGGCTCGGCGCGCCGGTGTGTGTATGTGCAGTCTTGACAAACTTACATTTCTCCTTTGGGTTTAAATTAAAAGGGGGTAATTAAAAATAATTTCGAGAAAGATCGGGCACTAAAAATCAACCCCGTTTTGGATAAGTATTTATTTATACTTTGATGTCGAAAGCTATGTTTGTTTAAAAAAAAAAAAAAAAAAAAAAAAACTTTAGAAATCTAGGGGTTTTTTCGTCTCTCTCTATCTCTGTCACGTTTTTCTTCTCTCTCTCTCTCTCTCTCCTCCTCTCTCTTCTCCCGGTGTTATTTGAATTTTAAAAAAGTCAAGGGGGGATCTCGACTTCTCGTAATCTGTGAAAGCGAATGCGCAGGGTTTTGCTCATAACTCCATTGTAGTAGGGTTTGGGGTACAGTTTAGTAGTAGTGCTTGAGACGGTTTTTTGGGTCGTTGAATTTGTCTTGAATGTGGCAGGGTTTAAGTTTTTTTGGCCTTCTTCTTTTTTTCTTTCTTTTTTTTTTCTTTCTTTTTTCCCTTCCCTTCTTTCCTTCTTTTTTTCTTTTTTTTTTAATCTTGGTGTGCTTTTTGTAGCCACCGTGTGAAAAGATTCCCTCTCTCTCTCTCTCTCTCTCACACACACACACAATTTTTTTTTTAGAATGATCATGGGGAAAAAAATAAGGATCATACACACAGCGGAAGAAAATATTCAGGCATTCTCAGAATTCAACATTGCTTTATTTCTGACGTCGTTCTTCCTTTATTGTTCAAATCGTCATGTGGTTTCGCCAAAACAGGGGAAGAGATGAGAGTTCACTGTATTTTTGTGGCTTCTTGACACTCACGGTTTTTGACAAAGAGGACAGACAGAAAAAGGGTTCGAAAAGACTTGTAAAATATGAAGAAGAAAAAAGGCGAGGAGGTTTCATTGGCTACTATATTTGTCAGTCAGTCTTTCTCAGTGTGTCTGTTTTGTCTGCTGTCCCTCTGCCTATCTTCTGTCTGCCGCCTCTCCTCCCCCGTTTATTTTTTCGTCGGTTTTTCTTCCTACCCCCCACACCCCCACCATCTCTCCCCATACAACAGACAGACAGACGGGCAGACCAGGGAAAAAACGAGATGACTTTTTCTATGAGAAGAAAAAAAGATGCGTACTTTTTGAAGTTAACCCTCTCTGTATGAACCGCTCTCTCTCTCCTTTTCTCTCTTCTCTCTTTTCTTTTCCCCTGTGTCTGTCTCTCTCTTTCCCTCTTTTTTCTTCTCTCTTTCTTCTCTCTTTTTCTCTTCTCTTTTCTCTCCGCGTCTCTGTCTCTTTCTCTCTCTGTCTGTCTGTCTCTTTCTCTCTCAGTCTCTCTTCTTCTTGTCTCCTTCTCTCTCTCTCCCCTCTCCTCTCTCTCTCTTTCTTCTTTTTCTCTCTGTCTGTCCGTCTCGTCTCTTCTTTCTCTCTCTCTCAAGTAGTTCTCCCCCCTTTTTCCTCTTCCCTCCCCTACCCCCTTTTAGGAAAGGGAGGGAGAAGGGATGGGGAGCCCACGGTTCAAGGGTCAAAGAAAAGTGGGTTTGGGGAGGGAAAGGGGGGGGTGAGTGCAAAGGACCCCCCCCCCCCCCCACCCCCCAAAAAAAAATGTTTCATTCAAGGAACAAATTTCCCCGTTGCACGAACACGAAGGCGAAGTTGTTTTTGGGTTTTTTTTTTTTTTTAAGACACTCTTCTTCATCTTCACCTTTGGTTTCCTTGACTTTTCAAATAGGGAAAGACTGCTAATTTGTTTACCGTCTCTTATTTCGACTATTTCGGTAGTTGACGTGGCCCCAAAATTTTCCCGAAAAAAAGTTCCCGTGGCGCTCTTGGGAAAGGCTGGGAGTGATTGCTATCATAGAAAAAACAAACTGCGGTTTGTTTTTTTTGTTTGGTTTGCTCTATTTTATTCAGAGCGATCCAAGGCTCCCGGAGAAGGGGTGGAATATTTTGTCTGTCTTTCTTCGTTGGTCTGTTTGTTTTCTTTCTCTTTGTCTGTTGTCTTGTCTGTGGCCTCTCTCTCCTTCTCCTCTCTCTCTCCTGATGAGTTGTGCGCCTGCGCGCGCGCGCCGCGCCGAGCGTGTGTGTGTGTGTGTGTGTGGTGTGTGTGGTGTGTGGGTGTGTGTGTGCTTTTGTGTGTGTTTTTGTGCTGGTGTGTTGGGTGTGTGTGTGGGGGGGTTTTTATTTGGTTTTTGGTTTTGGCCCTAAAATTAAAAACAAAACGGCCAAAACGTTTGGCCTTTTTGTTTTTTCCGGTTTGTGTGGGGTTTTTTTTGGTGTTCTGGGTTTTTTAAAAGAGGGAAGTGTTTGGCCCTATTTTTTTTTTGGGGGCCTTGTTGATTTTACGTTCTAAGTGTATTTTGTTTTGGGTTTTAATTTTGTATTTAAAATTTTTGAAATTGTTTTCTTTTTTACTGTATACCTTTTAGTGGAAGAAAGCCCAAAAAAGAGCGAGCACACGCAAACTGGTTGTTTTTTTTGTATTAATTTTGAAACAAAAACACAGAAAGATGGGATGGATTTTAAAACCAACGGCACGCCAAAAACAAAACTTTTTTTAAAGGTTTTTAGTATTTTGCTGGTTTCAGTTTATGGTTCCCAAACCTTTTAAACCATCCCTTTAAAAAGTTTTGCGACCTGGAATTTAATTCCCCTGTTTTTTCTTGTGTTGTTTAAAGGGGGGGTTTTTTGATTTCTAAAAATTTGGCAAAAAAAATGGCGACGCTAGTGATTCCCTTGGAAATCCCAGTATTGGTCGTTAAAATTAAATGCTTTTGGTTAAACAGAAGAGAGAATTTTTTTGGAAGCAGGGAGTTTTTTAAAAAAAAGAAAAAAACAGAAAAAAAAAGAGAGTTACATAGTATTTTAGAAAAGGAAAAAAGAATTGAAAAAAAGAGAAAAATTGTTCAAAAAAGGGCCCAACGAAAAAAAAAAAACCCCGGGGGAGGAGTTTTGAAAAAAAAAGGGGGCCCAAAGCAAGACCCCAAGAACGGGTTGAAAAAGAAAAAAAAAGGAACGGGTTTTTTTGTGGAAAAAAAAAGCACAAAACAACCCAAAAAAAAAAAATTTTTAATGGAAAAGAAGAAAAAAAAAACGAAGAGAGACAAACACATGAAAATTAGAAAAGAAAGAGTATGTAAATTGTAATAAATCATGTTGTTCAACCCTAGTTCTCCAGCACATATCTGTCCAGATTTTTGTTTTACAAACATTAATTTTTGTAATTGCTTCTTTGTGTGCTCTTTTGTTACTTGAGCCTATTGGGGGGGGGGGGGGTGTATACGAGAGAGAGAGAGAGAGAGATTACGGATATTTCTATTCATTTATTAGGCCATTTCCCCTCATGAATGGGGTGCAACAAAACATTACTTCCAAATATATATGTATATATATGTGTGTGTGTGTGTGTGTGTGTGTGTGTGTGTGTGTGTGTGTGTGTGTGTGTGTGTGTGTGTATATAAAAATCTATAATTGAACAGTCATAACGTATTAAAAACAAACACAGAATGTGACTTTTCTTCATATAGATAAACGGACAGATTTCTAGTTTTACTTTCATTGTTTGATGCTAGACGTAAACCAAGACGAAGAAGACTTGGATATTTGTGGTACTTTTAATGTATATACCTCATTTTCAACTAATTTAAAACGGGACCGCACAAAACAAAATGCAACCTCGTTCACTCTCGCTTGTTCATTCAATGGACAAATTAAATCAACAGGTGCGTGTCGCTTGTACCGAAACTTATGGACAGCGTATCTGAAACGCCAAGTCTGAATTTCGTTGTAATGATTTTCAGATGCCTGTCTAGATTCAGTTTTAAATGCATTTTATCAGTATTTATTGTGCAGAAAGTGTTATACAAACAGAATCTTTCACTGTCCATGATATGAAAATCCCATTCTTGCCATCCACAGAGAACCAACGTTCCTTTAAATGCAGTAAGGAACCGATTCACTCCCTCAACGCCTTGGTTTAGCCATACGTACCCAAAACCAAACAAATACAAATTTATGACGGAATATCAGCTATCCAGTTAGCTTGGTTACGAGGATCTAAATCATTGAATGTACAATGTGCTTTTCGTGGAAATCTGGTTTCGTCCATTCAGTCTACTTAGCCAGTATCATGGACGTCTTTGACTGCAGAATTTATGTAAATGGGGTATCTATTTGTAAGAGAGAGAGAGAGAGGAGAGAGAGAGAGAGAGAGAGAGAGAGAGGAGAGAGAGAGAGAGGGAAAGATGATGATGATAATCTTAATTTCCATGGTAACAGATAAGCAAACACATGCTTTTTTTTCCATTCGGCCCTTACCCGCTGAGGGACTACCTAAGCATAACTAGCGACTAAAACTTACAAAATTGTAACGAACACACATATCTTCACAAATGCATTAAAAGTTGATGAGTTGTTCATCCATTAACATTTAAGGCGTAGATGACTTTAAAGGGAAACAAAGCGATTGAAACAACAAACAAGAATTTAAAAAAAAAAATTGATTTCAAAGAAGAAGAAAAAATCAGCACACACAGACATATAATGAGCGAAGAGGAGAGAGAGAGAGAGAGAGAGAGAGAGAGAGAGAGAGAGAGAGAGAGAGAGAGTTTACATTCCTTTTGTAGAATATTAACATACAACAAGCTGCTACGGATGATAAATAGACAACTACAATGCATCAGCAATATCAACTTTTTTTTTCTTCTACATTTACATGATGTGGTTACAAGGCAGACAAGAACGAGCAGTATTACAATCAGTTAGCGACAATGAAGTCCTAGCATCAATAGTCATAACACTTATTTATCATGATTTGTGTATATGTGTGTGTGTGTGTGTGTGTGTGTGTGTGTGTGTGTGTGTGTGTGTGTGTGTGTGTGTGTGTGTGAGAGAGAGAGAAGAGAGAGAGAGAGAGAGAGAGAGAGAGAGAGAGAGAGAGAGAGAGAGAGAGAGAGATCGAGAGAGAGAGAACTTTGCCATTGCAATGCGGTCATGCATCTCATTCCTTTAATGCAACCTCTGCCATCACCTGCGCCTATCACCACCGTCCTCTGACAGGGACTGTCAACCGGTTTCACAGCCTGCCAATGCATAGCCCACGATTCCAGTAATAAGGTGTGAGCGTTGTTTGTGCAAAAGGACCTATGTTGTCTTCTGTCGACTCTTGTCTTCAGGACTGATGGCTATTGGTGAAAGATGAAACCGCGTCATTTTTCTCGTCTGATGACTCGTATCCTACAGAAAGGAAAACGGAAGAAATGGTAAGGAGAGTGAAACTAATAAGGAAAGAAAGACCACTCCAATAACAAGAAAGTTATGAACGAAAGGAGAAAAAAAGAGCGAAGGGAATACGAAAATGAGAGAAAGAAGAAAAAAGAAGAGAAGAAAAGAATGACGCGAAGAATGAAAACGAAATAAAAACGAAATAAAAACGAAAAAAAAAACGAAATAAAAACGAAAGAAAGACAAAACGTAGAGGAAAGAAATATAAGAACGTGAAAACAGAACGCATGAATGCATTAAGAAAGACAGCAGGAGAGCAGATAAGAAGTGTAGAGCAAAGAGGATTCTGTATATTGTTTGGTATGTTGGTCCACGCCGTTTTACTATGTGTGTTTGTGATTGCAGAAACGTGTTTGTTTAGTACATGTCACAACATTCTTTTCACTAATAATTTGTAAAGAGAGAGAGAGAGAGAGAGAGAGAGAGAGAGAGAGAGAGAGAGAGAGAGAGAGAGAGAGAAGTAGACAGACATACAGATGTATAAAGACAGAGAGAGAAAGAGAGAGAGTGTGTGTGTGCGCGCGCGCGTGTGTGTGTGTGTGTGTGTGTGTGTGTGTGTGTGTGTGTGTGTGTGTGTGTGTGTGTGTGTGTGTGTGTGCTAGAGAGCGTTAGAGAGGCATACAGACAGACAGATAGAGAGGTAAAGACATACACAGAGTCAGTAGACAGACAGACGGACAGATGGAGGGAGAGATAGTAGCATGCTGACTGAAATTCAGACAGGTTGCTCACGTCTTCAACGTAAGCACTTTCCGCATCGGTTCCAATCATCACCGTCATCTGCCTAACACCGTCAACGTTCCTAGAGTTTTCACTGCCTGCCGTTGTGCAGTATATCGGTGGTAAGACGCGCTCGAGATTTGCGTAAAAAGACGCGTAAGGTCTGCTGTCGACTTCGTCACGAGTGTCAGTGACGAGGAGAAAAGAGCAACTGTGGCTGATATAGTTTACATATTATTTATTTATTCATTTATTATTTATTTTGTTGTGCATTTCCATAAACATTCTTTTGTGCTTGCTTTGTTGTTTCTTTGTGCGCTCTCTCTCTCTCTCTCTCTCCTCCTCTCTCTCTCTCCTCTCTCTCTCTCTCTCTCTCTCTCTGCATACATGTGTCTGTGCGTGTATAAGTGAGAGATAGACAGACAGACAGACAGAAAGAGAGAGAGAGAGAGAGAGAGAGAGAGAGAGAGAGAGAGAGAGAGAGAGAGAGAGAGAGATCTGGGACTGCAAGTCGACCACGTGCTCTATTCCTTTAGTGCAAACTCCTCCATCATCCGCGCCTGTCAACACCTTCATCTGGCCAGGGACTGCAGACGACCCAAAGAGGTTCCACTGCCTGCCACTGAGCACTGCTAGTCCGATGGTTAGACATGCGCGCGGTTTGTGTGAAAAGACGTTCGATGTCTTCTACCGACGCTGTCTTCAGGGCCGATGGCTATCTGTGAAAGATAAACAGAGTCATGTTTCGTCTGATCGTTTGTTGTTTCCAGCAGAACGGAGAATGCAAGAAAGAAGTAGGAAGGCGAGAGAAATTAAGAAAAATTGAACAAATGACGAGAGAGAGAGAGAGAGAGAGAGAGAGAGAGAGAGAGAGAGAGAGAGAGAGAGAGAGAGAAGAGGAGAGAGAGAGAGGAGAGAGAGAGAGAGACAGACAGACAGACAGAGAAACACACAGACAGAGTGTTTGCCTTGTTCGTATAATTGATCGTGCTCTTCATCTCTTTGGTGTGAACGATTAACGTCCCCAGCTTCTCTGCATGATATGGCTATCAATAATCCGTAGCGTCCTCATGCCCGTTATTTTGCACTATTTTGGTGGTTAGACGCCTGCGCTGTTTGTGTAAACAGACATACAAGTCTGCGGCCGTCGACCTTTTTGTTTTTTAATTACTCGTTTCTCATTTACTTTTATTTCTTCTTCTTCTACTATTATTTCTTCTTCTTCTTCTTCTTCTTCGTCTTCATCTTCTTCTATAATACAGTTAGACAGACAGACAGACGCAAAGACAGACAGACAAAGACATACAGGGAGGAGAGACAGAGTGAGAGAAAGAGACAGACAGAGAGACAAACAAACAGGAAGAGAGAGGGAAACAGGAACAAAGAAGAAACGTCTCTGATGAATTTGTATCCGATGTTTTATCTGTGTTGCCAATTTCGCCATCGATGCAGTGATGAAAGGTAATCTTGAAAATGTGTTTATTTTTCCTTCTTGAGAGAAAAATTGATATTTTTTCATCATTAATTGTCACCTCAGTGATTATCTTTTGATTGATTGATTGATTGACTGGTTGGTTGGTTGTTAACTGACCGACCGACTGACTGACTGACTGCTTTGTTGATTGATTGAGCGAGTGAGTGAGTGAGTGAGTGAATGTTATAAGCAGATGTCCTGGTAACCGTGTTCACTTCAACGGCTGGGCTGCAAAGTAAGTTAAATAAAT
Organism: Conus ventricosus; assembly: GCA_018398815.1. Taxonomy (NCBI): domain Eukaryota; kingdom Metazoa; phylum Mollusca; class Gastropoda; order Neogastropoda; family Conidae; genus Conus; species Conus ventricosus. The sequence continues at coordinate 12,309,599 of CM031616.1, read as the reverse complement.
TTCACGACCACTGGAACGAATGAGTACTTAGATCAATCAAGTAAAAATGAAAGCTTTCATTAAAAATCAAGATCGTAAAATTCTCCCTGTATTCAAATATTAGTCCGATATCACATAGATCACAAGTCATTACGGATTTGCCGCGTCACTTTCCATAGTAGCGGTAAGTCATCAAGCGCACAAGAACAATTTGCACAGCAAGGAAACAAAGCATAGCACATCTTGCGAAGGATAGGTAAAGCCACCAAAGTCGAGCTAGATATGAAGACTGACCTTTGTGATATGGTGGTCACGCTTGTGTCCGATTATGGCATTAACGTGTGGTTCCTTACATAGATCAAGACACGAAGAACACCCGTTTTCCACCCCTTTCCAATTGAGCTTATTCCTTGCGTTCCTTCACGAAAATATACATTCAAAAAAATCAGCAAGAACCTTATCATTTCATCATTATGCCCATCGCTCCCGGTGCAGCACAGGCCTTCGACGACCCTTCGCCATCGCACTCTGTTCTGGGCTGTTCTGGCCATTCCAGTCCAGTTGGTCCCTAGTTGCTTCAGCTCCGCCTCGGTGTCTCGCCTCCAGCTGTTGCGAGGCCGGCCTCTCTTCCTCTTTCCCTGCGGGTTCCAGGTCAGGGCTTGGCGTGTGGTGCTGGACGCTGGCTTCCTGAGGGTGTGTCCGATCCAGCCCCACTTCCTTCGCAGTATCTGCTTGGCCACTGGTTCCTGTCCCGCACGCTCCCACAGATCTTCTTTCCGGACCTTCTCCTGCCATCGGATTTTGTAGATGCGCCTCAGACAGGTGTTGAAGAATGTCTGAATCTTTTGTTGCATCGTCTGTGTTGTCCGCCATGTCTCGCATCCTTAGAGCAGGATTGACTTCACATTGGCAAGAACCTTATAGTTCTACTCAAAAAGGTAATGTATCTCTCAACATTAGCGGAACTTGGTCGCTTTCCTGTCAGCCTACAAACTATGCCATACACTAAGCTTCTGGTTACGTTTAATAAAAGCAGACGACATGTCCTGCATCAAATAGACATATTGTATCATTCTTTAAAATACAGAAACCTCAAGCACTCTTGGTCCAGAATCATCCAAATTATTCTTCATCAATTGAGAAAGAATTGTATGTGGGAAAAAATCAACCAACCGTTTGTATCCGGAGCACAGAATCTGCCATTAAAGAGTAATTAGACTCTAAATTCATAAACTTCTGGAAACAACAAAAAAGTAACATATCTGGACAACACTTTTAGAGAACAATTGCTGAAAACTACCGACTAAAACCACAGATAATAAACGTTAAAGAAAAAGAAAAACTCTGAACAGAGAAGTGATCGCAGCAGACTTTGCATCAGAGGTCACGATCTATACCTGGAAAGGGGTAGCTACACAAAGACTTCGCTTAAAGACAGTAAATGCTCAGCATGTGGTCGAAAATGAAAGTTATTGATTTTTATAAACTACTAAACAACATTACAACTTATACAACCTATGTTTGGCAACGACAATCTACAAACCCTTAAAGTAAAATATGTTCGTAATTGCATGACTATCGAAAGACGATAATGGATCCCTATACGGTCCCAAAAACATTATGGTGTAAACACTGATTACGATCTGTACGAGCATGTATTACAATGTTGAATCTACAGATCCTTGTAGGTTCTTCAGAGATTTAAAATTCGAGACAACCACACGCACACGCACACACGCACGCACGCACGCACGCACACACACACACAACTCACACACACACACCCACACACACACACTCACACACACACACACACACACTCACACACACACACTCACACACACACACACTCACCACACACACACACCACACACACACACACACACACACACACACACACACACCACACACATAGAGTAACTTCAGGGTGGGTAAGTGAGGTGACAGGACCAAAAAAAAGCAGAAAATCTTCATTAATTTCTGTGTCTCCAACCTGCACTGCACTCACGTTTATCAGTACTGTGATCTTGCCAAACACCTGAGAGGTTAACAGTTTTTCGTCTTTGGGTGTTCACTGTTTCGGTCATTAGACGCGTGCACGATTGGGTGATAAGACGCTCGACGTGAGCTGTCAACCACTGCACACGAGTGCGATGGTTATCTGAATCTGTAGACGTGTGTACGGAAGAGAGCTGGGTTGATTATGTCAGTTTTCAGGATTTAACCTTATTTGTTCCTGCACTAATTAGTTTCCGTCTGAATAGATATGTCTTTCTTTCTGTCCGTTCTCTCTCTCTCCTCTCTCTCTCTCTCTCTCTCTCCTACTCTCTCTCTCTCTCTCTCTCTCTCTCACGCATGCACGCACACACACAGTGACTTCAGGGTGGGTCGATGAGGTGGAAGAACCGCCCCCCCCCCCCCAAAAAAAAAAAAAAAAAAAAAAAATAGTGAAAAAATAAAATAAAATTTAAGAAGGCGGAACATCTTCATTAACTTCTGAGTCTCCAACCTTTACTGCACCCATTTTTATCGTTAGTGTGATCTTGCCAACAATCTGAAAGGTTAACAGATTTTCGTCTTTGGTGTTCGCTGTTTCGGTCATTAGACGCGTGCACGATTGGGGTGATAAGACACTTGACGTGAGCTGTCAGCGACAGCACACGAGTGCGATGGTTATCTGAATCTGTAGACGAGAAGGGAAGAGAGCTTGGGAGGTTATCATGTCAGTTTTCAGGATGTATGTACACACACACACACACACACAATCTGATACACTGACACAGAGTGATATTGTTCTTTACAGAATGGTTAGGTATTTAGCAGCGAGAGAGATTTTTTTTCAATGGAGATATGATGGTTGTGAGCTGTTACTTTTATCTTAAGATAACTTCTCCGTCGCAGTTTAAGAGCTTCTTGTCAGAAAATTGCAACTAAAGCGAAAAATGCCTTATTGCGTATCCTCCAAAATGTGTACATTCTCATGATACTCATCACTGATTTTCTTAAAACTTTTTATGCACAAGTCAAGCTGATTTCTCAATACTGGGCTGAGTTAACGGGTTTGGGTAAGGCGTCTGTATATGTACAAAAAGTTCTTTTATTCACTTGTAAGAGTCCCATGCGTCAGCATTGAAACACCCAATGATCTTGTTTACGGTAAACCAGGTCTAGATCCTATTCATATAAAGTCAAATGATATTCCATACTGATTGTAAATTCCGCGTATGAATGAAAAATGACTGCCGTTGAAGTATTATTTTAAAAAAATGTGATTGGATTTAGATGAGCGTGAAAAGAATTTGGGTGGCGAGATTAATTTTTTGCGAGCTTCTGCTTCAAAAAGGATTTGGCTATGTTAATCAAATAAAGGTGCGGAAAATGTAAGTATTTTCGTAAAAGAGTTAGAACATAGATTAGATGACATTAGATGGCAAAGTTGGAATGAACACATTCAGAAGAGCAACGGGTTTTTAGTTTGAAGAACTTTTAAGCCGTTTTCGACTTGTGAAAAGTATCTTTTATTTTACACGGACAGGCATACAAACTGCTACATCACAAAATCTAGATTTGGAATATCAGACATTACAGAAAATCGCTACCGAGAAGCAAAACTGACATAAAGTGTCAACATACTTTTTTCATTATGTAAGACTTGAATACAAGATGAACAACACATTCCGTTTTCTTGCCCTGCTTTTTAAGATTTACGACAAGAACTTATACCACAAACATTTTAAGAAAAACCAATGTTTATTTCGAACTGCCATGGCAATGGTAAATCGAAATAACGGTGAGGAATGTTTGCTTTTTGTATACGGCATTTAAACGGCGAACTCTTGCTCATAGATGAAAATAAAACAAATGGCTCATCCGTTTAATGAAATATGACCTATGTATGCGTTCGGTTTTCCTACGCTCGTTATGTAAATCTGCATTTGTGCGTATGTGTCTGTCTGTGTGTCTGTGTCTGTCTGTTTATAAAGACAAAGACAAAGGAACAAACATACAATTCATAAAATTAGTCACTGATCCAGCACCTTTCCGTCGACAATACATGTACAAAAACAAAACACATCTTGTTTATAAAGGCCAGAGATCGAAAAGATATCTTTTCTGTGGACTGCCAGTAAACATGTACAAAAACAAAACAGATCTTGTTTATAAAGGCTAGAGATCGAAAAGATATCTTTTCTAGGGACCGCCCGTATGGCTTTTCATTTGGTGTTCCTCAATGCACCGCAATGTTTGTGTTCCTCCATGCACCGTAATGTTTGTGTTCCTCAATGCACCGTAATGTTGTGTTCCTCAATGCACCGTAATGTTTGTGTTCCTCATGCACCGCAATGTTTGTGTTCCTCAATGCACCGCAATGTTTGTGTTCAATGCACCGTAATGTTTGTGTTCAATGCACCGTAATGTTTGTGTTCAATGCACCGTAATGTTTGTGTTCCTCAATGCACCGTAATGTTTGTGTTCCTCAATGCACCGCAATGTTTGTGTTCCTCAATGCACCGTAATGTTTGTGTTCCTCAATGCACCGCAATGTTTGTGTTCCTCAATGCACCGTAATGTTTGTGTTCCTCAATGCACCGCAATGTTTGTGTTCCTCAATGCACCGTAATGTTTGTGTTCCTCAATGCACCGCAATGTTTGTGTTCCTCAATGCACCGTAATGTTTGTGTTCCTCAATGCACCGTAATGTCTGTGTTCCTGTTCCTCAATGCACCGTAATGTTTGTGTTCCTCAATGCACCGTAATGTTTGTGTTCCTCAATGCACCGTAATGTCTGTGTTCCTGTTCCTCAATGCACCGTAATGTTTGTGTTCCTCAATGCACCGCAATGTTTGTGTTCCTCAATGCACCGTAAACAGTCCAGCGGTTAACACCTGGTCCACCAGATGATGGGAACGGTCCGTGTGGTGTGTGTGTGTGTGTGTGTGTGTGTGTGTGTGTGTGTGTGTGTGTGTGTGTGTGTGTGGTGTGTGCGTGTGCGTGCGTGCGTGCGTGTGTGTGTGTGTGTGCAGGTTCCTGCAGACCCCCTCCTGTTCGGACACGGTGTTGTCGGAGTGTAAGGGGGAGGTGGTGTACGCCAGTGAGGCCGTCAAGGCCAGGATGCAGTACGTCTGTGGAGACAGGCACGCCTGGAAAGGTAAGACCATCTGTCCTTCACTTTGAGGGGGGGGGGGGGGCAGAGGCGGGGGACCAGAGACGTCGACAACGACGCCGAGGAGGAGGGGGACGACAACGAGGATGATGATGATGATGGTGGTGGTGGTGGGTGGTGGTGGTGGTGTGATGGTGGTGGTTGAGCTGATGAGGATGATGATGATGATGATGATGATGAGATGAAGTGATGAGAACGCTGCTGGTGATGGTGGCTGAGCTGATGATGATGATGATGATGATGATGACGACGATGATGAGAACGCTGCTGCTGCTGCTGCTGCTACTGGTGTACGTTTTCACCATCATTTTGGCCACCTAACCAGGTTTTAGGTTAGCCATCCCAGCATGACCAGTGGTTGCATGCTTTGTGACCGACTACCAACAATATGTTTGGCTACTGCACCCCTTTTTGTGAATGGCTATTTTTAATGTGACATGCCACCCGATGTGAACAATCTACTTCAAATTTCGCCGACACCACGTCTGCTTAAACGGCGACATGCCACCCGATGTGGACAATCTACTTCAAATTTCGCCGACACCACGCTGCTTCACGGCGACATGCCACCGATGTGGACAATCTACTTCAAATTTCGCCGACACCACGTCTGCTTCACGGCGACATGCCACCCGATGTGGATAAGCCACTTCAGTATCCAGCACCACGGCTACTTAAAATCCAGCACCACAGCGAATTCAGTAACTAAGGGGTGTGTTGGCAATTTGGAACTGCAGTACCCACACTGCGTTGTATATTCAAAGTCACAAAATCTGTCTCATTGAATTTGTCCGATCGTTGGGCTTTTCCAAAGAGATCTGCTTTCATTTCAGCGACTCTTTCTACACACTGCTTGTCGTGGTCTCAACATGATCAGTCTGTGACAGAAAGGAGAATGAACGGATGGGAAAGAAACACTGACGGGATGAAGTAACTGGGCTGCCTATCAGTGACAGGGGGTAAGAGTCATGGAATGATCGCCTGGACAGAGTCGTAGATGACGATGTGTTTTAATGACGATATGGCAAGATCTTTCTAAAAGTTAGGTGCTCAAATGTACACTGACTTCCATAAAAAACGCGAAAGCAAAACAAGCTGAAGGTTAGGGGCGAATTTTATTGGTCACAATTGTACAGAGTGGAAGCGAGAATTCAACGTGATTTTATTCATTACACCGGTAATGTGTGAAAATGTCATCAGCAATATGTCTTTGTGTGGAAAATCCAAGGTCACGTGACAAACCAGCTTGAAGTCCTAATACCGTGTGTGGCCCCCCATTTGCATGGACAACTGTTTGACACCTGCGGCTCATTGAGTGGACCAGGTGGTTGATGCATCCCCTTACCCACACCAGCCCACAAAATGGACGATGGCCTGGTGAAGTTGAGCCGCTGTTGCTGGTCGTGGACGCAGGAGGTCCAACCGTCTGCCAAGTTCATCACAAAAATGTTCTATTGGGTTTAAATCGGGACTGAGGCTGGCCAGGGCAGCACATTGACGTTGTTATGCTGAAGAAATTGCTGGGTGGCCCTGGCTGTAGTGGTCTTGCATTGTCCTTTTTGGAATGTCCAGTTTGGGTGTTGCGCAAAAAAAGGAACGACAATGGGGTCTGAGCACCTGGTGGATGTAGCGCTGTGCATTGACACCCTGTCTGCGACCAGGACCAATGTTCTGAAAGATGACTGGTCCTATAGCGTGGTTAATGCAAATTGCACCCCATATCATAACGTTCGGGCCTCCCCAGGGTTCCGCTCTACCACACAGGAGTCAGCATAGCGTTCACCAGGTCGACCCCATATTCTGACACGACTGTCGGCCATGTCAATACAAAAACGGCTCTCATCTGAGAACAGTATGCGTCCCCACTGCTGCCTGCGCCAGTTGATTCGGGCTTGTGCCCACTGCAGCCTGTCCTGCCGGTGTCTTGGTGTCAGTACCGAACCTCTGTGAGGACGCCTACATGCCAGCCCGTTCTCCTGAAGACGCCGCCGCACAGTGTTGAGGCCGATTCGTTGCTGGAGATTCCCAGGCACCTGTCGAGCAGTGTTAAGCGGCTGTTTGCCGCCTGTCCCGCAGATGGGTTCGAACAAAAAGCCGACCCTCTCTTGGTGTGGTGACCCGAGGGCGGCCTGGTCGGGACGATTTATCAGCGGTACCAGTGACTCGCATGCGGTGCTGGCAGACGATAGATGGTTGAGATGTGGACGTTAAAGATGTTGGCGACCTGCCTGGCATCCACACCAGCCTCCAGATGGCCTAGGCACGAATTGCGTTCCTCTGCTCGTAGTCTTGGCATCTTTTGTTTGCGCTCAGACGGCAAGTCGTTATCTGAACCTTGTAGCGCGGCTTTATAAAGGCTGCATGCCTGCGTACTTTGTCGCTGGTTAACTTTGCTCTGCATGATGTGCACGTGCCTCACATGCAGCAACCAGTTGCCCATTTTGGTTGACCCTCCAATGCCGGGAATGATGTGTTGCTCACACAATTTTTCACTGCACGTGAGTCATGGACCCAAACAACTTGCCACAATGGTTCAATATTTTATATTCACCCCTTTTCACCCGAAAAATAGCCTTTCAATTTTTCGCGTTTTTTTATGGAAGTCGTATATTTAGTCAAGTATTCAACAACACTTTTACTTCCAGAGTTTTACCTTTTTTTGAAAAGTAGAACACTGCCTGACAGTCCTTCAAAAATCGATCTTATTTTTCTGAAACTATCAAGCCCGATTCATAAATGCATTTCGAGTTGTAAACTACGACCGGCGGCAGTGCGGTAACTTTTTTGTGTGTGTGGGTGTGTGTGTGTGTGTGTGGGGTGGTTGGTGTGTGTGTGTGTGTGTGTGTGTGTGTGCGCGCGCGTGTGTGTGTGTGATGAGGGTGGAGGGCGAGGATGTTTTTTTCTGTTTTTGCTCTCTTAGTGGCATTATACCCACGTCGTTTATTCCAGACCACCCATCTCCCCCCCCCCCCCCCTCCCCCCCCCCCCCCCCCACACACACACACGCACACTTCCCGCCCCATACATAGCCATAGTTTCCTCTGCTTGCTGCCCCATGACCAGCCGACCTGAGGGACCAATATGTATATATCAGGAAGCCATGCGGCAACACACCAGAGGACACTCTGCAGTTCAAGACAGTCACCAAGATGGTGTTCAGGTGTGCCTGTTGTGTCCCAACGTTCGCAGAACACCTGTTGCTCGCCCCACTGACGACAAGCGTCATCCCGTTCACTCAACGACGCGAACTTGCCCACAGCGCCCGTTTTCACAGAAACTCGACACAGGGCGTAAATGTAAAGGGGAAATTTAAAAAAAAAAAGGTCGTTAAAGAGGGGGGCATAAAGGGGCTTTAGGATTGACACCTTTTATGAGGTGAGTTATGACTTTTTGATGGGGTGATGGACGATACGACGACGATGATTTCGAGTTGTGTTCTAGTCAAAACTCATGACAGGGCCGCCCCTTCGTTTCATTGCACAACACACACCGACCCAAGAGGGCAACACCGCAGTCTTGGTTAGAAAATTGTTGAAACCGTAGAAAACGCACCCAGTTAAAGGGTAAAACTCGTCGTGTGTTCCAGACTTCCCACTTGACATTTTCCAACCCATTTCCCCCCGACAGCCCCATCTACACTGCTGGTTGACACCTTTGGGTCCGGCTCTTGAAATCCCTGTAAACCCAAACAAAAAAGAGTCCTCATTTTGTCAACGTTTTCCCCTGCTTTGCAAGCCGTTACCAGTCGACCTTAAAGCACCTCGCGCAAAATTATTCACCTGTACACTTCTCTGAAGTCAATGGACATAACAGCTTTGTTTGGGGTTTCCGCCATGTGGCCTTCGGGGAAACGAAAGGGGTTGAGTACGGGGCCAAAGAGTGCCACAAATGCGTGCGTGCGTGTTGGTGTGTGTGTGTGTGTGTGTTTTTGGGGAGGGGGGGGAAGGGGTGGGGGAAGGAAGAAGTTTTAATATCTATTGAGTGTATTTAATTGTATGTAAGTTTTCTACTGTATTGTACCGAAAATTGTATTGTATTGTATTTACTGTATGAAATGTACTATCTATGTAATTTCACCGTCACAAAAAATTATTTTTCTCTGCGAAAAACCACTGCCTCTTCAGGGAGGGGGGGGGAGTCGCCGCAGCCAACGCCCCCCGTTTTCCTTTCATTTTGTCGATGTTTCTCTTTAGTTATTTTTTTTTGCCTGTTTTAAGTTATTTTCCCCCAAGAATCTTGCCTGGATAATCCCCCCCCCCCCCCCCCCCCCCCCCTTTCCCTTTCTTTGAAATTTTTCATCACTTTATTCATTTAATGTTCTCCTCACTTTAATTAAATTTTCCCCGAACTGCAAGTTCGTATCGATTCAGATTCACACTTTTTGGGGCCGTTACCACGGCGGGCTAGGTCTCCCACGTTTTTTGTTTCTTGTTTTTTCTACTAATGTATCGTTCCGCCTTCCTGATCCATTTTTCCAAAACGGAAAAGAATCCACGCGCGCGCGGCGCGGTTTTGTGTTGTAAATATATAAAGTAATAAACAATGAGGTAAAAAACAAATCTGCTGTGTCGGTATAGATGCTGCACACAAAACCCCACACACACAACACACATATAAAAATATATATATATAAAATATGTGTGTGTGTGTGGTTGTATGCATCTATACATCGACAACAATTTTTTTTTAAATAATTTAAAATAAAAAATGTGTGTGTGTGTTGTGGTGTGTGTGTGGGGGTTTGGTGTGGTGGTGTGTGGTGTGTATGCGCGCGTGTGTGTGTGTGAAATCAAACCCATCTATTCCCAAAAGATTCATGGCAAGTGTCAACAGTTCAAACAAAGACACATAAATAACACGGGTTACATTCGAGCGAACAGCATTTCGGTTTGTTTTGGGTTTTGTTTTTCCTTTTTTTTTTTTGTACAGATTTTCATCGGTAGTTATATCTATGAAAGCAATAGTGGTAAGAAACATAATATGCAAAACTCCAGGAAGAAATCAAGAAGACATAAGCTCGCTCTCTCTCTCTCCCAGTCACATTGTGAGTGTCAGGAACGGAATCTTTGAGTTCAGAGGAGAGGTAAGTATTTCCTTCAATGCGTACCCTGGCTCTCGCGTTCCTCAATGAACGAACAGAGAGGCGCACAGTGCCGTACTTTCCCCTGAAATTTGTCCCTCCTTGTGATTGCTTTCTCTTCTTTTCCGCTTTTCTATGCCTGTGAAGCTTTGGGATTTATCCCCCTTCTTCTTCTGATATGGAGGTCTTTTTCATAGTTGCTTCCCTTGGCTGGGCTATTCCCCAACCTCTTCTTTTTCCCTACCTTTTTTTTTTTTTTTTTTTTCCTCGTCAGGCCCCATGTTTTCACGCTTTTTCACATCAACTTTCGTATTTGAACCTGTTCGTCACATTTTTCCTACCTTGTTCAAGTTTGGGCCATTTTTCTCCCCGTCTGTTTGCGTTTTTTTTTTTTACACCTGCCCTTTCTCTCCGATTTCCCCCCCTCCCCCACATTTTTTTTCCCCCTGTTTTCCAGTTTATATTGCTACCTTGTCTTTCATATTCTTGTATTTAGGATTTTTTTTTCTTCGTTCCCATTTTCGAACCGTCTTCGAACTTCCAATGCTTTCCCTTTCATTCTAACGCCTTTTGCTCACTTAATTTTCCAGCTTTTTTTCAATGTTTTCTCTCCTTGCCATAGTCCCTGTTTTCCCTGCATTTTTCAGTACTTTTGCCCTATTTCTCCCACTTTTTTCGAACCATGAAATTTTGCTGTGATTTGATAGTTTTGCTAACCCCCCCCCCCCCCCCCCCCTTTTGAACCGCCATTTTCTCGTTTCTCTCTCTTTTTCCGCCAGCCCTTTCCTATAATTTTCCACTGTTTTTACCTTTTCTACTCTCCCTAATTTTTTTTAATTGCCTTACCCTTTCTTCTACCATTCTACTCTCTGAACTGTTTCGTACTTTTTCTTACCATTCTCCGCTTCCAACACCTTTTCCTGCCCCCCCCCCCCCTTTTCCTGCTCCTCCTTCGCCTCCCTCTTTTCCCACTCTCCATTCTATCCTACCTTATCGCATTTACCCGCCCATTTCATACTTTCTCTCCTGCTTGAAGTTGTTCAACTTGTAGCACCGTTGTCTTCCTGGATAGTTCGGCCCATTTTGCTTCACCGTGTATCCCCAGCCTGACTTGCTTTAGTGATGTCGGTGTACATAACGCTATCTTCTCTTCTACCTGCATGAGAATTTCTGCAATGGTTTTTTGCCTTTTGGCCATTCTCTTCGATGCCTTCCAAGTCCTGGAGCGATGGCAGTTTGGAAGAGTTGTTTTCCTGCCTTCTACTACTTTCTCCAACTTTTTCTTGCTTTCCACGACCTTTTACAACTTTCCGCTGTCTTTTCCTATTTTCTGGTGCATTTTCTTTTCTACTTTACCCTGACTTTTCCCATTTTTGTCTGCATATGAAGAAACGGTTGGGGGGGGGGAATGAGGAGGGTGGATGGGGGAAGGAGCAATACGTGGTATTGGCTGAAACGCATTTGAGGCTAGCTCAGTTCTGTGCATATGTGGCCGAGTTGTATAAATGATTGAGTGAACGCATCAAAGGTTCGTTCAGAGTTAACGTAGGCTGCAGTAGTGACGGACATATCTAAGGTGTAATGGACGTGCCTCGGGTTTGTTCAGAGTTGTGCGCACTCGAAGTTTATTCAGCTGGGTAGTTAACTGGGTGGCTGCTCTTGAAGTTCGTTTTATTTTTGTGCGTTAAGTGGATGAATGCATGTCATGTTTGTTCAGAGTTGTGTGCAAACACTGTGTGTGTGTGTGTGGTGTGGTGTGTGTGTGTGGTGTGTGTGGTGTGGTGTGTGTGTGGTGTGTGTTGTGGTGTGCGTGCGTGTGTGTCTTGTAACAAGAAGAATGTATGAAACTTGCTCCTCTCCCACCCATGTCACACCTTGCGTCAGCACCTCTCTTAACACACAATATATCCACCATGTCGAGCCCTTCATCCGCGTCCCTTCTGACCCAATAAGACACATTACGCTCTTCATTGCGTCCCCTTTACACCCACCATGTCACGCCCTTCATTTGCGCCCCTTCTGCCCAAGACGCCCGCCATGTCACGCCTTTCACCCACGCCCCTTCTGCCCAAGACGCCCGCCATGTCACGCCTTTCACCCACGCCCCTTCTGCTCAAGACGCCCGCCATGTCACGCCTTTCACCCACGCCCCTCTCTGCCCAAGACGCCCGCCATGTCACGCCTTTCACCCACGCCCCTTCTGCTCAAGACGCCCGCCATGTCACGCCTTTCACCCACGCCCCTTCTGCCCAAGACGCCCGCCATGTCACGCCTTTCACCCACGCCCCTTCTGCCCAAGACTCCCGCCATGTCACGCCTTTCATCCACGCCCCTTCTGCCCCAATGAGACACCCATGTAACGCCCTTTATCCGAACCCTCTCCTTCAATTCGTCCCCCATGTCATACTCTTCATCCCTGTCCCCTCATCCCCAATACGCCCAGTATGTCACAACCCTTCATCCTCACCCCCTCATCCCCAATACGTCCACGATGTCACACCCTTCATCCTCACCCCCTCATCCCCAATACGCCCACTATGTCACACCCTTCATCCTCACCCCTCTGCCCAAACACGCCTAGCTACGTCACGCCCTTCATCCGCACCCCCTCTACCCCAATACATCTACCATGTTACCCCTTCATCCGCGCCCCTTCTACCCCCAATACATCTACCATGTTACGCCCTTCATCCGCGCCCCCTTTACCCCCAATACATCTACCATGTTACGCCTTCATCCGCGCCCCCTCTACCCCCAATACATCTACCATGTTAAACCCTTCATCTGCGCCCCCTCTGCCCCCAATACATCTACCATGTTACGCCCTTCATCTGCGCCCCCTCTACCCCCAATACATCTACCATGTTACGCCCTTCATCTGCGCCCCCTCTATCCCCAATACATCTACCATGTTACCCCTTCATCCCCGCCCCCTCTGCCCCCAATACATCTACCATGTTACGCCCTTCATCTGCGCCCCCTCTACCCCCAATACATCTACCATGTTACGCCCTTCATCTGCGCCCCCTCTACCCCCAATACATCTACCATGTTACCCCTTCATCTGCGCCCCCTCTACCCCCAATACATCTACCATGTTCGCCCCCTCTACCCCCAATACATCTACCATGTTACGCCCTTCATCTGCGCCCCCTCTACCCCCAATACATCTACCATGTTACCCCTTCATCTGCGCCCCTCTACCCCCAATACATCTACCATGTTACGCCCTTCATCTGCGCCCCTCTACCCCAATACATCTACCATGTTACGCCCTTCATCTGCGCCCCCTTTACCCCCAATACATCTACCATGTTACCCCTTTATCTGCGCCCCCTCTACTCCAATACATCTACCATGTTACGCCCTTCATCCCCGTCCCCTTTACCCCCAATACATCTACCATGTTACGCGCCCTTCATCTGCGCCCCCTTTACCCCCAATACATCTACCATGTTACCCCTTCATCTGCGCCCCCTCTACTCCAATACATCTGCCATGTTACCCCTTCATCTGCGCCCCTCTACCCCCAATACATCTACCATGTTACCCCTTCATCTGCGCCCCTCTACCCCCAATACATCTACCATGTTACGCCCTTCATCTGCGCCCCTCTACCCCAATACATCTACCATGTTACGCCCTTCATCTGCGCCCCCTTTACCCCCAATACATCTACCATGTTACGCCCTTCATCCGCGCCCCCTTTACCCCCAATACATCTACCATGTTACGCCCTTCATCCGCGCCCCCCTCGCCCCAGTATACCCACCCGTGTCACGCACGCCCTGCATCCATGCCCCGCCTGCCCCAATACGACCACCTACGTCACGCCCTTCATTCGTGACCCCGTGTCCATAGCATGCCCTGCATCCACATCTCCCATACGACATACCTTTCATTCGCTCCTCCCCACCCTCTCCTATGTGCGTCCGTTCATGTCACGCCCTGCGTCAGTGCTTGTTCCATCCGCCCCCCTACCCCGGTTTGCCCATCCACGTCATGCCCCGCTTACGCGCCCCCAGCTCACCATCACCTCCATCCATGATGCCCAATGCGTCCCTCTTCCCCCCTCATCCATTTCTCATGCTGCTTCCGCTCCATCCCATCCTCCACCCCCCCCCCCCCCCCTTCCAGTTCGCCCACCTATGTCATACCCTTCATCCGTGCCCCCTTTGCCTCAATGCGCCCACCATGTCACGCCCTTCATCCGGGTCTGCTCAGCCTAATGCGCCCACCATGTCGCGCTCTTTATCCGCGCCCTCTCTGCCCAATACACCCGCCATGCCACGTCCTTCACACGACCTCTTTGCCCCAATACACCCACCCACGTCACGCCCTTCATCCGCACCCCCACTGCCCAATATGCCCACCGTCACGCAGCGTATCCAAGCCACCTCTGCCCCTTTACTCCCACCCGTGTCACATACGCCCTGCATGCATACCTCCCCCCCCCCTTGCCCCTATTCGCCCACCCAAGTCACGTCCATCATTTGCGCCTCCTCTTCCCAAGTACGCCCACCCGTGTCACACCCTGAATTCTGTGCATCCTGTATGCCCACCCGAGTCACACCCTGCATCAACGCCTCCCATACGCCCACATGTCAGGCTCTGAAATCTTCGCTTTCTGTTCACTCACCATGTCACGCCCTGAAATATGTGCATCCTGTACGCCCACCCATGTCACGCCCTGATATCTGTCCATCCTGTACGCCCACCCATGTCACGCCCTGAAATCTGTCCATCCTGTACACCCTCCACTGTCACGCCCAGCAATCTGTCCATCCTGTACGCCCACCCATGTCACGCCCTGAAATCTGTCCATCCTGTACGCCCCACCCATGTCACGCCCTGAAATCTGTCCATCCTGTACGCCCCACCCATGTCACGCCCTGAAATCTGTCCATCCTGTACACCACCCATGTCACGCCCTGAAATCTGTCCATCCTGTACCCTCACCCCTGTCACGCCCTGAAATCTGTCCATCCTGTACGCCCCACCCATGTCACGCCCTGAAATCTGTGCATCCTGTACACCACCCCTGTCACGCCCTGAAATCTCTGCATCCTGTACGCCCACCCCTGTCACGCCCTCAAATCTGTGCATCCTGTACGCCCCACCCATGTCACGCCCTGAAATCTGTGCATCCTGTACACCCACCCCTGTCACGCCCTGAAATCTGTGCATCCTGTACGCCCACCCCTGTCACGCCCTAAAATCTTCACTTTCTGTTCACTCACCATGTCACGCCCTGAAATCTTCACTTTCTGTTCACTCACCATGTCACGCCCTGAAATCTTCACTTTCTGTTCACTCACCATGTCACGCCCTGAAATCTTCACTTTCTGTTCACTCACCATGTCACGCCCTGAAATCTTCACTTTCTGTTCACTCACCATGTCACGCCCTGAAATCTTCACTTTCTGTTCACTCACCATGTCACGCCCTGAAATCTGTGCATCCTGTACGCCCACCCATGTCACGCCCTACATCCTCCCTTTTCTCTCCTCATCAATGTCATGCTCTAAAATCCCCTGCCCCCTCCCCCCTCCCTCAACCCCCCTTCTTCCCCCTAACTTTGTCACGCCCCGAAATCAGCCTCCCCCACTCTTTCACTATCCCATTCGTGTAAGGTGCTGAAAACCCTACTACAGTCCCAACCACGTCACGTCCTGAAATTGATGCACCCCCTCCCCCTTCCTTGTACCCCAACCTAAAACATGGAATGAAATGGCTAATCGTTTGGCCAAGAATGCCACAACAGGGAAAATGTCTAACATATCTATCCCCTGCACAGATCTAAAGCCAAAACTTAATGATTATGTCAGATACCTCTGGCAGGAGGACTGGAATACACAGACGGATAACAAACTCTTTCAGATCCGTCCAAACCTAAACGAGTTCCTCTCATCCACCTCAGGTGGTCGCAAAGAAGAAACGGTTCTATGCCGGCTGCACACCGGCCATTCGTATTTTACTCATTCATACCTTTTAAAGAGTGAAGACGCTCCACGGTGCATTCTATGTCATCTACCACTTACAATGAAACATATTCTTTTAGAGTGTTGGGACTTGCATGTTGCGAGACACAAACATTTTACAGCAGATTCCATGAAAATCTTGTTCAGAGATGTTCCGCCTAATGCGATCTTTGAATTCTTGAAAGAGATTAACATTTTTTTCATCGCATCTGAGATTTAACATTTGAAAGTGTTTTTTTTAACCAAATTATGGGTGTGTTTTAAGAAGATGTATTTTAAAGAGTTGTGTGAATGAATGATATTGCGTGTTGGTTTTAACGTGGTGATAGCCCTGATATGGCCCTTTGCGGTCGGCTGGGCTATAAGCAACATTATCTTATCTTAACCTAAAACATGATCTGAAATCCACATCCTCTATCCCCCATCCATGTGAAGCGCCAAAATCTGCACTCCCACTGACGTCACATTCTGCATCCGCGCCACCCCCCCCCCCCCCAACTTGATTTATGCCCTACATCAACGCCTTCCACACCCCTACCCATGTCACGCCCAATCCGCCCCCTCTACTCCCACCCATGTCATGCCCAATCCGCCCCCTCTACTCCCACCCATGTCACGCCCAATCCGCCCCCTCTACTCCCACCCATGTCACGCCCAATCCGCCCCCTCTACTTCCCACCCATGTCACGCCCAATCCGCCCCCTCTACTCCCACCCATGTCACGCCCAATCCGCCCCATCTACTCCACCCATGTCACGCCCAATCCGCCCCCTCTACTCCCACCCATGTCACGCCCAATCCGCCCCCTCTACTCCCACCCATGTCACGCCCAATCCGCCCCCTCTACTCCCACCCATGTCACGCCCAATCCGCCCCCTCTACTCCCACCCATGTCACCCCAATCCGCCCCCTCTACTCCCACCCATGTCACGCCAATCCGCCCCCTCCAATCCCACCCATGTCACGCCCAATCCGCCCCCTCTACTCCCACCCATGTCACGCCCAATCCGCCCCCTCTACTCCCACCCATGTCACGCCCAATCCGCCCCCTCTACTCCCACCCATGTCACGCCCAATCCGCCCCCTCTACTCCCACCCATGTCACGCCCAATCCGCCCCCTCTACTCCCACCCATGTCATGCCCAATCCGCCCCCTCTACTCCCACCCATGTAAAGGCCCGAAATCAGCATTCCCTATACTCCCCACACCCCTGCATTCCTTCCCATGTTACACTCTGCATCTTTTGCCCCCATCCCCCCACTTAGGTCATGCCTGTGTTTGCACCTCCCCTCTCCCTTACCCCCACCCAAGCCACGCCCTGCATCCGCGACCGCCGCACCTCCACCAATGTCATATGCTGCATCCGCGTCCTCCATACTGGCCACCACGTTGTACACACGCATCTGTGACCCCTCATCTCCATCCATGTCACACCCTGCATTCACGACGCCGTGCGCATGGTATACCCTGCATCCACGTCCTACGTACCCCCCCCCCCCCCACCCCACCCCACCCTGTACCCTGCGTTCGCTCCTCCCCACTCCTACATATGCCGCGCCCTACGCACGTGCCTCTCCTATGTTCCCCCCCCCCCTCCCCCTTCACTTCGCCCATCCATGTCACATGCATACGTGCCTCCCCCTCCCTCCCCGTACATCTACCCATGTCACGCCCTTCATACACGCTCCCTCCAACCCATCATGCCCACCCATGTGCATCTACGCTTTCCCCTCCCCCCCTTCCCCCCATCCATTTCTTCGAGTGCTGCACCCCCCCCCCCTCTCCAGTTTGCCCAGCTAACCTTGCATCTTCGCCCACCCTCCACACCCACCCATGTCACGCCCTGCATCCGTGCTCCCTCCGGCCTAATGCACCCACCCACAACTTGTCTCCACACCCCACAACCATGCCTCGACCTTCATCCGCGCCCCCTTTGCTCCGGTCAGACACCAATGTCACGCCCCGTCTGTGCCAACAAGCCAACCGTGTAGTGCCCTTCATGTACCCCCGCTGCCCAAACAAGAACCATGTTACGCCCTCCATCCATGCCCCATCCGCTCACACCACGTCACGCCTTTCATCAACGTCCTCTGCCCACTAAAGACGCCCACGTCACGCCCTTCATCCTTACGCCATCTGCCCCAATAAGACACATACGTCACGCCCTTCATCGTGACGCCATCTGCTCCAATAAGACCCATGCGTCACGCCCTTCATCGTGACGCCATCTGCCCCAACAAGACACATACGTCACGCCCTTCATCCATGTCCCCTCTACCTCAATACGCCCATCCACGTCACACCCTTCATCCACGACCCAGTACCCATGGTATGCCCTGGATCCACGCCTCTCGTGCCTCCACATACACCTTTCGCTTGCTCCTTCCCACATCCATCCATCCATGTCATGCCTGCACCCGTGCTTTTTCATGAACCCCGTCCCCCCATTTGGCCATTCATGTCAGGCCCTGCTTACCCACTCCCCCCCCCCCCCCCCAATCCCCATCAATGCCCCCGCTCCCGCCCATTTCTCAAGCTGCATTCGTTCTTTCCCACCCGCCTCCAGTTCGCCACCAACGTCACGCCCTTCATACGTCCTCCCCTCCCCCTCCCTGCCTCAACACACCCACCATATCACTGCATCTGCGCCCCCCCCCCCCCCCCATCCAATCCACCATGATCAGCCCATCCATGTCACGCCCTTCATCGACGCCCCTTTTGCCGAACATGCCCACTATCACACCCTTCATCCGCTTCCTCTGCCCCAATACACCCATCCACGTCACACCCTCCATCCACGTCCCCTCTGCCCCAATACGTTCACATGTGCCACGCCTTTCATCCCGCGCCCCCTCTACCCTAACACGCTCCCCACGTCACGCCCTTTATCATCATCCTCTGCCCCAATACGCCCACCCACGTTACGCCATTCAGCTGTCCCCTTTGCCTCAATAAGCTCATCTACGTCATGCCCTTTATCCGCACTCCCTCTGTCTCAATACATCCACAATGTCACGACCTTCAATTGCGCCTCCCCTGCCAATACGCTCACCCACGTCACGCCCTTCATCTGCCCACTTTGCCTTATTATGCCCACCCGATACGCCCCTCGTTCACTCCCCCTATTCCGAAGTATGCCCACCCTTGTCACACCCTACATCGACACCCCCTATACGCCCACATGTCAGGCCCTGTAATCAGTACTTCGTGCCCCCCCCCCCCCCCCCCACTCACGTCATATGCTATACCTTCACCCATGTCACGCCCTGGGATCTTTGCATCTTGCACGCCCACCCATGTCACGCACTGCATCCTCAATATCCTTTTACCCCATCTGGGTCATGCTCCAACATCCGCGACCTCCCAAGTCAGATCTACGTCATGCCCTGAAATCAGCCTCCCCCATCCTTTCACTATCCCAGCTATGTCAGGCGCTGAACCCCCCCCCCCCCCCAACCCCCTATCCCTCACCCCATAGTCCCACCAATGTCATGCCCCAAGATTGATGGACCTCCTCCCCTTCGTCATATCCAAACCTATTATTATGATCTGAAATCCACTCCCCCTCCCTACCCCCATCCATGTGAAGCCCCAAAATCTGCATTCCACCAATGTCACACTCTACATCCTTGCCCCCCCCCCCCCCCCCCCCTGCAGCCCACCCATGTTACATCCTACGTCCATGCTCTCTATTCCCCCACCCATGTCATACCCTGTGTTTGCACCTCCCTTTCCCGCATTACCTCATCCACGGCAAGCCCCGCATCCACGACCGCCGTACCCCCACCGATATCGTACTATGGACCCACGTCCCCCACACCTGCCACCGTGTTGTACACTGCATCCATGACCTCCTCACCCTGTCCACCTCACAACCTGCATCCACGTCCCCCTTCCCCCACACGTCATACCCTGCATTCGCTCTCCCCCCCCGCCCCCCCCCCCCCCCACCCCCACCCCACCCCGCATATACCAATATATGTCGTGCCCTGCGTATGTGCCTTTCTTCCCCTCCCCCTCTCGTTTGCCAATCCAAGTCACATCAAGCATCCGTGCTCCCTCCCTCCCCCATCCACCCCTCTTAACCCACCCATGTCACGCCCTACATCCACGCTCAATCCATCTCTGTACCCCACTGTCACGACCGACCCCTGGAGGTCTGCCCTGACAGGATCGGTCTAGGTGGGAGTGAAGGAGTGACTGACCTCACATGCTCCGCAAGAGACCACACAATAAAGATTACGATACAACACCCCATTTATTCACACCAGCAAAATAAACATTCCAACACACGCACCATGCACGATCACAATAAAGCACTCCAACGCACACAACATGCACAATCACGATCAAGCACTCCAACGCACACAACATGCACAATCACGATCAAGCACTCCAACGCACACAACATGCACAATCACAATCAAACACTCCCACACCCACAACATGCACGATTATAAATAAATATTTCGCCAACGACGTACACGATCACAATTACAGCATTCCAGCACATATGACATATACACAATTATAAAGAAATATTTCCAGTATCGATCCTTTCTCACACCCTGGAGTGCGTCCACATCCCTGCCCCTGTCAAGTACGCAGGGAGCACCCTGTCGCACTAGGTGCTCCGAGCCGGGTTGGTTCTCGCAGGGAGTCGCCCAAAGCCGACACCCTCGACTCCCAAGCGGGCAGTGAAGAGCGTGTCCCGGGGGGGGGGGGGAAACGTAGCTGTTACTGAAGGTCCTGGACGGGGTCCAGGCCGGCCAGTCAAGACGGCGGGCTCCTCTAGCAGTCCACGGTCCCGACCAAGGCGTGGCCTCGACCAGCGCGTGGCACCATCCCGTCCGTGGTCTCAGCCAGAACGTGGCCTCGACCAGCACGTGGCACCATCCAGTTCGTGCTCCAGGTGAAGCCCCCGAGAGGGGGGAGGACGTAGCTGGGAGGAGAGTCGAAGAGGAGGGAAAGAAGAAGGAAGGAGGAAGGAAGAAGGGTACTGGAACCCTGCCGTCAGTACCGTCTGACCATTGCTGTCAAGTCTTAACAGCCACTCGCATGATGGGCGAGGGGAAGTGTATTAAACGCACACAGTAAACCCATTGAATCAAGTCTTCTCACACGATGCAGGTAAAAGACTGCATTAAATCAACAGGTTATAAAACAAATATGAATTATCTTCACCCTTCTCTCACTCACGCTTAACATTTCCCTTCCTTAGGAACTAAATCAACACAGCGACCATCGCTTAATAACTGCCACCACATTTGCAAATAGTAATTCAATGGCATAACTGTCACATTTTATAAACACATTTCAAAATAACACAAATCTCCAACCACGCATCCGAACGACAAATCATGCGTACGCACGCTCGTGAACATAAAACTCGTTCTCCTTGCACACACAAACAGACGGTGGCCGAAGGATAAAAGTCCGGCGAATGTGACAGGGGCGGACGAGCGAGACCAAGCAAGTTCCAACCCTGAAATCACCAGGTTCTCTCCCTTCCCCACCGACTACCGCATCACCAGATACATAAACAGGAGAAAGAATTTGGAAATAATTTAGAATGGCCAGGTTAAAGATTGAATTAACCAGAAAAAGGTCTCACACAATATTTCTCTTACAATTTCGAAAACAAAAGAAAATTGCGCAAAAGAGAAGACTAAGCCGGCTAACAACAACAAATCAAAACAAACAGACCACGAAACTGATGCTTACCAGCTACCCGTGGGTGACCCCGAAGAGGCGGGTCAAAGGACTCTCTCTACCCTCTGTCCAGTCGAGAGGACAGAGGCGAAGATGCGGAAACAGAAGAAATGATGTCCCTCTCCTACAGGCCGACTGCAGGAATTAAAAGTACTGACTGTACTCTCGACGATAAGGTAAAGAACCAGGACTGGAGCAGGCGCCCCCAGAGACATCTTCCGCTCGAGTGAAGAGCTAACCTCCCTCAGCAATGGCGGCCAACATGCCATGCTGCGTCACAGAGTGAGCATACTTCAAACTAAAAGAAACGAAGCACGTGCGACAGGTAAAAAGACAGGCGAGAGGCCGATAGACAGAAAGTTCGAGAGAAAGGTACCGGCCACCCGTGAACTTGCAGGATGAATAGCACGGGCGGTGGAATTAGAGAGAGAGAGAGAGAAAGCAAACCGAAGTTGAGCTGAACCACACCAAGGTGCAACTGCACCACAAGCCACCCTAAGGGACGGATACACGACAACAGCAACGACAATAAACAAATAAGTAATTCCGCCACCCTAGGTGGGTCGAACGTCGTAGGCCTCGTGACAAACTCGTGACACCCACCTATGTGGATCCATGCTTTCCCCTCCCCCCCCCCCCCCCCCCTTCCTTACGCCCACTCATTTTACGCTCTGCATCCGTTCTCCTCCCCCCTCCAGTTCGCCCACCCATGTCACATTTTGCATCCACGCCCCTCTGCTCCAATAAGCCCACAATGTCACGCCCTTCATCCACGCCCCTCTGCTCCAATAAGCCCACAATGTCACGCCCTTCACACCACCACCCCTTCCCAAATAAGACACCCATGTAACACCCTTCATCTGCGCTCACTCTGCCAAAGACGCCCACCATGTCGCGTTCTTCAAACGCGCCCCCTCGGCCCCAGTAAGCCGCCTGCGTCACGCCCTTTATCCGCCCACCGTGTCACGCCCTTCATCCGCGCCCCTTCTGCCCCAATAACGCCCACCGTGTCACGCCCTTCATCCGTGCCCCCTCTGCCCCAATACGCCCACCATGTCACGCCCTTCATCCGTGCCCCCTCTGCCCCAATACGCCCACCATGTCACGCCCTTCATCCGTGCCCCCTCTGCCCCAATACGCCCACCGTGTCACGCCCTTCATCCGTGCTCCTTTTGCCCCAATACGCCCACCATGTCACGCCCTTCATCCGTGCTCCTTTTGCCCCAATACGCCCACCATGTCACGCCCTTCATCCGTGCCCCCTCTGCCCCAATACGCCCACCATGTCACGCCCTTCATCCGTGCTCCTTTTGCCCCAATACGTCCACCATGTCACGCCCTTCATCCGTGCTCCTTTTGCCCCAATACGCCCACCATTTCACGCCCTTCATCCGTGCCCCCCCTGCCCCAATACGCCCACCATGTCACGCCCTTCATCCGTGCCCCCTCTGCCCCAATACGCCCACCATGTCACGCCCTTCATCCGTGCCCCCTCTGCCCCAATACGCCCACCGTGTCACGCCCTTCATCCGTGCTCCTTTTGCCCCAATACGCCCACCATGTCACGCCCTTCATCCGTGCCCCCTCTGCCCCAATACGCCCACCATGTCACGCCCTTCATCCGTGCCCCCTCTGCCCCAATACGCCCACCATGTCACGCCCTTCATCCGTGCCCCCTCTGCCCCAATACGCCCACCATGTCACGCCCTTCATGCGTGCCCCCTCTGCCCCAATACGCCCACCATGTCACGCCCTTCATCCGTGCCCCCTCTGCCCCAATACGCCCACCATGTCACGCCCTTCATCCGTGCCCCCTCTTCCCCAATACGCCCACCGTGTCACGCCCTTCATCCGTGCCCCCTCTGCCCCAATACGCCCACCATGTCACGCCCTTCATCCGTGCCCCCTCTGCCCCAATACGCCCACCATGTCACGCCCTTCATCCGTGCCCCCTCTTCCCCAATACGCCCACCGTGTCACGCCCTTCATCCACGCCCCTTCTGCCCCAATACGCCCACCATGTTACGCCCTTCATCCGTGCCCCCTCTGCCCCAATATGCCCACCATGTCACGCCCTTCATCCGTGCCCCTTCTGCCCCAATACGCCCACCATGTCACGCCCTTCATCCGTTTCCCCTCTGCCCCAACACGACACTCACGTCATGCAGTTCATCTTCGCCTCCAGCAAGTTACTCACGTCACACGCCCTTCTTCCACGCCCCTTCGGTCCCAGTGCGCCCACTCTTTCACGCCATTCAGCTGCGCCCCCTCTGCCTCAATAAGCTATCCACGTCACACACTTCATCCGCGCCTCCTCTGCCCCAATACGCCCGCCCATGTCACGCCCAGTATTTGCACCCACTCTGCCCCAATACGCCCTGCTTCCCGCCCTGCTTCGTTGCCTCTCTGCCCCAATACGCCCACGCGTGTCGCTCCCAGTATCCGAGCCACATCTGCCCCAATACGCCCATCTGTGACACCCTACTCTTGTACACCCACCCTGTCATGACCTGAAATCTTTACTCCCTACTCCCCTCCACCACCACCCCCCCCCCCCCCCTCATGTCACGCCCTGAAATCCGCGCCCCCTATACCTTAACCTACGTCAGGCCCTGAACACTGTACGTCCACCCTTAGCATGCCTTCCCTACCCTACCCCTACCATATCATACTCCCCCCCCCCCCCCCCCCCCACCGAATCCCCTTGCTCTACCCTTACTCAGGTCAGGTGGGAAATCCGCACCCCCCCCCCCCCCCCCCCCCTATTCCCACTCATGTCACGCCCTGAAGTCTGCGTCATGCCCCCTCCTTCCTGACTTTCAAGTCTGCACTTAAAACGTATCTGTTCAAACGCCAGTTGCATACCACCACCTGAAATACTGCCAAATTACTACATGTCACTTGCACACTTTGCTCGTGTACAAATGAGCTGTTCACCGTCATATAGTGTGTGTATGTATGCAACATTATGTTCCAATATGTGTGTGTGTGTGTGTGTGTGTGTGTGTGTGTGTGTGTGTGTGTGTGTGGTGTGTGCGCGCGCGAGTGTGCTGTGTACGTGTGTGTGTGTGTGTGTGTGTGTGTGTGTGTGTGTGTGTGTTTATGACTCGTGAACGCAGAAGTAAGTGTGTGTGTGTGTGTGTGTGTGTGTGTGTGTGTGTGTGTGTGTGTGTGTGTGTGTGTGTGTGTGTGTGCGCGTGTGTGTGTGTGTGCGTGCGTGCGTGCGTGCGTGCGCGCGTGTGTGTGTGTGTGTGTGTGTGTGTGTGTGTGTGTGTGTGTGTGTGTGGTGTGTCTGTGTGTGTGTGTTCTGCTTATATTCTTTAGATGTTGAATTATTAAAACTTGTAAAGCGCCCTGTAGCCTACGTTGTTAGGATGGGCGATATAGAAATTGTCCTCATTATTATTATGTTACCCCTTGCATCTTTATTCTCACACACACAGCCCCCCCCCCCCCCCCCCCCCCCCATGTCAACCCCTGAAATCCGCGCTCCCTGTACGCCCATCCATGTTGCGCCCTGCATCCGCCCTCCTCCCCATCGCCCTACCCACGTCCCGCCCAACAACCGCGACAGCCGTACCCCCACCCATGTCATGAGCTGCATCTCCGTCCTTTATACCGTCAGCCGTGTAGTACGCTGCATCCGCGATCCCGTACCCACGGAATACCCTGCATCCACGTCCCATATAATTATCTTCTCACATTCTACCTTGTATCCCCCCCCCCCCCCCCCTTCCACATATGCCCATCAATGTCACGCCCTGCCCCTCACGATAAGCCTGCCGACTGAACGAATGAATGACTGAACGACCGACTGATCGGCTGAACGAATAAATGACTGAACGACCGAATGACTTAACGACTGACTGACCGACTGAACGAATGAACGAACGACCGACTGACTGATCGAATGAACGATCGAATGACTGAACGACCGACTGATCGAATGAACGATCGAATGACTGAACGACCGACTGATCGAATGAATGACTGAATGACCAACTGACCGAGTGAACGATGAATGACTGAACGACCGACTGGCCGAATAAACGAATGACTGAACGACCGACTGACCGAACGAACGACTGACTGATTTCATGACCGACTGAACGAATTAATGACTGAACGACCGACTGAACGATGACCGACTGAACGACCGACTGACCGAATAAATGACTTGACCACCGACTGAACGAATGACTGACTGAACGATCGACTGATTGAATGAATAACTAAAACGACCGACTGAACAAATGAATGACTGAACGAATGAATGTCTGGACGACCGATTGACCGAATGAGCGAATGAATGACTGAACGACCGACTGAATGAATAAACGACCGACTGACCCATCGAACGAATGACTGACTGACCGACTGAATGAATGATTCCCTGAACGACTGACTGACCGACTGAGCGAATGAACGAACGAATGAGCGACCGACCGAACAAATTTACGACCGACGATCAACTGACCGACTTGAACGAATGACTGACTGAACGAGTGACCGATCGACAAACCGACCGAAAAAAAAAAAAACGAACGAAAAAAACAACAATGAATGAACGCCCAAACAAACGAATGTACAAGAAAAGGAACGAATGAAGAAAAAGAAAATAAAAAAGTCACAGAGTACCAAAGAATGAAAAGAACATAAACGATTGTAACACAAACTCGTCTAAAAATATAGCGGGGATGGGAGAGGTATTGGGGCGGGGGGGGGGGGGAGAAAAGAAACAGAAAAAGTGTTATAACTCTATTTGCGACTGGTTTTAATGTAAAACATTTACATTGTAGATGTAAAAGCAGAACACCTAACACTTCCAATTGGTGATACTGTTATTATACACATCGCAAAACATTGCTTAGAGGTAAAATAAATAATAAACAGGTGAAGAAAGAATCAAGAAATAAATACGGTTATTAAATAATTAATCAATTACTTACTAGGAAACAACCAAACCAGAAAAATAAATTAATTATTAAATGAAGAAACGAATTCTTTCTGTCCGTCTGTCTCTGTGTGATGTGTGTGTGTGTGTGTGTGTGTGTGTGTGTGTGTGTGTGTGTGTGTGTGTGTGTGTGTGTGTTGTGTGTGTGTGTGTGCGTGCGTGCGTGCGTGCGTGCGTGCGTGCGTGTGTTCTGGTATACCTTCGTCGGAGTGGGCTCGGGTGATGGATTCGTGGTTTAGAAGGATGGAAAAGTGCATACACGCTGATGGAGGATACTTTGAAAAGATGGGCTAGGTAAGAAATGCCAGTGTACTTCCATCTTTTCCCATCCGAGAACTTATGGGGTGGCCCTCGTATCATTGATTAGAAGAACAAACAAACAGAACGCCTTCTCCTCCATCCAGCACCTCACAGTTGCTCCAATACTTGGGCTGAAGTTGCTGTGAAGGGCAGGCCTCGCATCCTGACACAACGGTCTTGATCTTCCAACGACATTGTACCAAACTGAAAATCTACTTTTTCAATGTAGATTGGGTTGTCTTTCATCTACCTTTTGAGGAGACTACGACCTTGATCGGTTTACAATATTTGGATGCACCATAAGCGAAATCACCTCCATGCTAAGTTTCAACATCCTATGTTTTCCAGTGCTCGCGATATGGCTAAAAATAGGTTTTCAGTTTTCAAAGTCATTCGCCAAGGTCATGACCTTGACCTTGAAATATTTGTTTGGAATATAATCTTCCAACTAAGGTGGCACAACATCACATAAAAATTGAATTGCTTCTTTCTACCCGTTCAGAATACATGATTGCAACAAAAATGTCCCTTTAGGGTCCAGCTATCTCCTCGACTTTGACCTTGACCCTGATTGGCCTACAAAGGTCGTACGTCAAGGTCATGACCTTCTTGTTGGGAACTCTTGCTATTCTTGTGCCACACCACCACACAAAGTTTGACGCTACTCCGACTTTCCGTTTGGAATATATCTTTGCGACAGACAGAAAAAACAAACAAACAAAACAGAACAAAAAAAGAAAAAGAAAAAGAAACAAAACCCGGAACGCGACGAATTTATAGTTCTTTGCCAGTGGAACTGGGCAAAGAACAATTAGAAAATATATCGGACAAAACGGCCGCTTACACAGAGCCGGCCGTTTTGTCCAACCAGGATGTTTTGTCCGACAAAAAATTGAAAGTCGGACAAAACAGCCGGGTTTTAGCCGGCCGTTTTGTCCGACCCGGCCGTTTTGTCCAACCTCGGACAAAACGGCCGGAACGGACAAAACGGCCAGCTACAATACCTCCTGTATTGCTTGTAGGCTTTTTAACGCACCACGCCTTCTGCTGCTGAGGATTTTAGGGCAGCGTGTGGCGGGGTTTTGCCGGTGTTCCTGTCATTCATGTATAGAAGGGTCAGACAGAAGGGCCAGACAGAAAATCGCCTTGCGCTTCGCCATGTTGGAGTTGAAGCGGAGAACGGACGGTGCTGTGGCAGGTTTGCTCCTCTCATATTTATTCTGGGGAAGTCTTCTTACGCAGTGCGGCGATGTGGAGAGCAATCCTGGACCCAACCCTCCTCCGAGCCGTGACAGCAAGAGGCAGACCAGACTCGGCAGCACTGACGTCAGCGGCGGCAGAACCAGCATGGAGAGGCCACTCAACGTCCAGGGAGAAGCCTCCAACCAGCCTACCAAAGACACGACCCTGTCTGATGTCGTCGCCATAATCAACTCCTTGAAGACGCCGATGGACACCAAGCTGGACGAGCTGAAGCAGGAGATACAAATCATGCGAGAAGACCACGTGGCCATGCAGGAAAAGGTAAATTAAAGGGGCTGAGAGATGATGTGAGCAGTCTTCGTCAGCAGAACGAGGATCTCCGGAAGGCGAACGGTGACCTGTCAGAGAAGTTGTACGACCTGAAAAGGAAGACCGATGACCTGGAAAGGAAGACCGATGACCTGGAAGGACAGACTGATGACTGGAAGGAAGACCGATGATCTGGAAAGGAAGATTGATGACCTGGAAAGGAAGACCGGTGACCTGGAAAGGAAGACCGATGACCTGGAAGGAAGACCGATGATCTGGAAAGGAAGACCGATGACCTGGAAGGAAGACCGATGACCTGGAAGGAAGACCGATGACCTGGAAAGGAAGACCGACGACCTGGAAAGGAAGACCAATAACCTGGAAGAAAGATCAAAGCGCGACAACCTGATCTTCCACGGCATTCCCAGAAAGCAGAACGTGACCAGTGCTGATTGTGAAGACTTGCTGAAGGATCTCTTCACAGACAAGCTGATCTTCCACGGCATTCCCAGAAAGCAGAACGTGACCAGTGCTGATTGTGAGGACTTGCTGAGGATCTCTTCATGGACAAGTTTGAACTTTCACACGACGTGGACTTTGATCGTGTACACCGTATAAATTCGAAACCGGACTCCCCTATCATCGCGAGGTGCACGTTCTACAAGCAGAAAGTGGACATTCTTGAACAAAAAACAAAAGCTTATTGAAACTAATGTTTTTGTGGGTGCAGGTGAAGACTTCTCTGTTAGGGCGAGAGACATGAGAAAGAAGTTGACCCCTCACCTGAAGACAGCGAGAGGTGAAGGTGAACTCGTCGCAATGGTGTACGACCATCTCCTCATCGACGGAAACCGTTTCACTATTGACAGCGCTAACAAACTAGCAGAACTGAAATAGGGAGTCGGCCGGTCCATAAATTGTCTCAGAAACGTATCCGTCGTGGTGGAGGTAACGAACAGTGAGGCAACACCGGTTCAGTGATCACAGTGCGGCAATGCCAGAGAGGCAGAAACAGACCGCGCAACATAAGAATGTGTGTGTGGTGACCGGGGCGCTGTGTGTTCTTTGAGGGGCGAGGATGTGGACATTGCACGGACTGACAAGTCAGCAGAAGGCATGGGTAGTTCCACCTCCGCCGAGGAAAATAAACGATCAAGTGTTGATGATGTTTGTAATGAATTGAAATAGTTTTCTTTCGTGCACTTGAATGTCAATGGGCTGTTTACGAAAATAGGTGACAATGAATGTCTGTCTTTTAGGTGACAATGAATGTCTGTCTTTTAGGTGACAATGAATGTCTGTCTTTTAGGTGACAATGAATGTCTGTCTTTTAGGTGACAATGAATGTCTGTCTTTTAGGTGACAATGAATGTCTGTCTTTTAGGTGACAATGAATGTCTGTCTTTTAGGTGACAATGAATGTCTGTCTTTTAGGTGACAATGAATGTCTGTCTTTTAGGTGACAATGAATGTCTGTCTTTTAGGTGACAATGAATGTCTGTCTTTTATTCGATCCTTTGATTTCGTATGTTTGGTCGAGACTTTTCTGGAAGTTTTTCAGTCTCAGGTTTTTTTACAGACGTACTGTATTCTGTAAACCGGCGGTAAAGTTGACAGTACACGGTAGGCGTTCTGGTGGGGTTATCTGCCTTGTAAAGAATGAATTGTGTCCATGTGTTGAATTGATAAATGTTGAGTCTAGTTTGTTTTGTGCTTTTCTAATTGACAAATCTTTGTTTGGAACAACGAAACACATTATATACGTATGTGCTTATGTTCCGCCTGAAGGCTCGCCTTATTATGTGCATTTCAATATTGAAAATGGAATTGCTTTGTTGGAGGATGTTCTATGGGATTGTTGGTTTTCTACTAATAGTGATGACACTTACTTAATCCTCTGTAGTGATTGAAACAGTAGAACTGCAAATATTTCTCCAGACTTAGAAGAAAACAGCTGTTTTAGATAATAATTATACACGTAAGTGTACCTTTAAATTTAAGTAGAAATTCTGAGGACATGGATCTTAATAATTATGGTAAAATGTTACTTAGTCTGTGTACTGCTTTCGATTTGAGCATTTTGAATGGTATGTGCAAGGGCGATCTGCAAGGTCGCTACACGTACATATCTGAGCATGGAAACAGCGTTAATGATTACTTTTTAAAGTCGTGCGATTTATACGCAGAGATTTCTAGGAGCTGTGAATTTTTCGTTTCTGATAGAATCGAATCCGATCATATGCCATTGCAGTTACGTGTTAGTTTAAAAAATGATGGTGAAACTTGTGTACAAGAAAAGGATCATGCCTATGTGCTAGAGAAGTTTGTATGGGATGAACAGTGTGCTGATTTATTCTATGATTCACTTTGTTCTGATGAATTATAACTTCAAATGGAAGCTGCTATTAACTTGATCAATGTTGATATCTTAATGAGTCTTTAAAAGGTTTCAATAACTGCATAACAGAGGCAGCAAAATGTATGGAAAAGCAACCACGTATTGGTGGCAGTGAGAGAGATTATGACTTGTACGATAACGAATGCCGCGTTAGTAAAAGAAATGCCCGTAACTTGTTAAAGAAATTTCGTCGCACGTTGTCTGTGCCTGATCATGATTCTTATTGCACAGCCAGACGTAAGTATAAACATATGCTGAAGAGAAAAGAAAAACAGCTCAACAATGCAGCGATAACTGATCATGATTCTTATTGTACAGCCAGACGTGAGTATAAACATATGCTGAAGAGAAAAGAAAAACAGCTCAACAATGCAGCGATAACGGATTTATTGCATTCTATTGATAAGAATTCTGGAGAGTGCCTGCACAAAATTTCAAAAAAAAGAAGCAGCCTTTGAATAACATTAGTGTGAATGAATGGTTTCAACATGTTAAAGGATTGCTTGGAAAGAACGAACACTATGAGTATCTGCATACAGTTGAGCATCACCATGAAAGTGACTTCAGCAATGATGAGGCAACGATAACGATTACGATAATGATAACTTTAATGGTGATGATCACAGAAGTTTAAATCGTCCAATTTCAACTGAAGAAATTTTGATGGCTTTGAGACAAACAAAGAAACGTAAAGCTGCTGGGCCGGACAGAATCATTGGAGAACTATTAAAACATGCTTGTAAATCGAACTTAATCATGGACTTCCTCTTAAAATTTTTCAACTCCTTATTTGATAAAGGAATTTATCCCGAAAGTTGGACAGAATCTATTGTTCTTCCTATCTATAAAAAGGGAAACATGAACGATCCTAATAATTACAGAGGTGTTTCTCTCTGCAATGCGTGCAGTAAGCTGTCTAGTGCTGTTATTAACAGTAGACTTCAAGAATGGGTACAGCAAAACAACATTACGGGAGGACTCCAAGCTGGGTTCAAGCGAAATTATTCTACTATTGATCAAATGTTTACCTTAATGGCTTTCAAACAAAAACAGTGTTCTTTAGACCGCAAATTGTATGTTGCTTTTATTGACTTCGAGAAGGCATCTGACTCCATTAACAGAAGTATTCTTTGGCCTATCTTGCTTAAAAATGGTATAAGTGGTAAACTATACAAATGCATCATGAGTATGTATGAATGCGTAAAAGCTAGAGTGAGAAGTTGGGCTACTCTCCCTGAATACATCACGTGTACATCTGGAGTCAAACAGGGTGATAACTGTAGTCCCGTTTTGTTTTCTTTATTTATAAATGAACTGATGGTAGAGGCTGTGAACTCTGGAAGGCATGGTGCTACATTTACAAATGATTTTTTGGAAATCTTCATTCTACTCCCAGCGGACGACGTTAATTGCAGAAACTGTAGTTGGGTTGCAAAATCAGCTAAATAGTTTACAGAGAGCCGCTGATTCTCTTCAATTGAATGTAAATACGAACAAAAGGAATATAATAGTATTCAGAAAGGGAGGATATCTTTCTTCAAGAGAAAGATGGATACATAATGGAAATATAATGTCAGTAGTAAATTCTAAATTTTTATAAATATCTTGGAATATACTTTTCTACTCGTTTAAGTTCACTTTTGCCTGTAAAAATCTTGCATGCAGGGTCTAAAGTGCCTTATCGAATGAGACTATAAACCGAGGTTCCGTGTGTGAACGCATGCATAACAACTTGCACACACGTAAAATCCCATCACCAACTTTCGGAAGAGTAGGCCAGTTTGGCCGTTGGTATGGATGACACGTTACACATAGCATGCACCCTGCGTGAGAAATGGAAAGAATGAAGGAAGTAAGGAAAACGAGTGATCAATATTGAACGATACTGACTGGATGACACGGAAACGACTGAATGAAGCGCCGGCTGGCAGCTCTTCAGTCGGCACTACCCAGGTAGGCAGCCCGTTGTGTAAACGAGCGTTGATTGTAAAGCGCTTAGAGCTTGGCCTCTAGCCGAGAATAGGCGCTATATAAGTATTCATTATTATTATTATTATTATTATTATTATTATTATTATTATTATTACGAAAAGATCATGTCTGCTAAAAAAATCATTCTCTGAAATTATTCTTAAAGTTATTTGATGTTCAACTTCAACCTATGATACAATATGGGGCTGAATTGTGGGGACTGGACGCTGCTGCTGTTCATTGTGAAAAGCTTCATTTATATGCCTTAAAGAAATTTCTCGGAGTTTCACCACGGACACCTAATGATTTTGTCTATGGCGAAACAAAGTGATACCCTATATCTTTACTGTCTGTAGTCAAATGCATACAATACTGGTTAAAATTAACGCAAATGGATTCTGAAAGACTACCTCACAGGGCATACAGAATGTTGTTAGAACTGGATGGGAGAGGTTAGAAAACCTGGGTGTCAAACGTTCGAAACAAATT
>CM031616.1:12256058-12273558 GCA_018398815.1 Conus ventricosus | reverse complement strand
ATGCGCAGTGTGGTCTCAAAGCTTAGCGAATGTGGTGTAGCGTATATGGACTAGTCCGCACGCAGCAACAGCTTGATAAAACTTAAACTTTCCACACGTTGTGCACATTCTTGGATTCAGATATTTCAGAATGGCGAAAATCAGAAAATATTAGCAACAACTCTGTTGCTATGATTTAACGTGAAAATGACGAATAACAATGGGGAGAAGAACGTGAAAATGATGAATAACTGACGGGAGATGAGCGTGAATAAGAAGAACGACTGATCATACAGAACGTGAAAATGATGAATAACTGACGGGAGATGAGCGTGAATAAGAAGAACGACTGATCATACAGAACGTGAAAATGATGAATAACTGACGGGAGATAAGCGTGAATAAGAAGAACGACTGATCATACAGAACGTGAAAATGATGAATAACTGACGGGAGATAAGCGTGAATAAGAATAACGACTGATCATACAGAACGTGAAAATGATGAATAACTGACGGGAGATGAGCGTGAATAAGAAGAACGACTGATCATACAGAACGTGAAAATGATGAATAACTGACGGGAGATGAGCGTGAATAAGAAGAACGACTGATCATACAGAACGTGAAAATGATGAATAACTGACGGGAGATGAGCGTGAATAAGAAGAACGACTGATCATACAGAATGTGAAAATGAGGAATAACTGACGGGAGATAAGCGTGAATAAGAAGAACGACTGATCATACAGAACGTGAAAATGATGAATAACTGACGGGAGATGAGCGTGAATAAGAAGAACGACTGATCATACAGAACGTGAAATTGATGAATGACTGGCGGGAGAAGAGAATAACTGACGGGAGATGAGCGTACTTAGGAATCATTGATCTCTAGCGGAACGTGAAACTGATGAATGACTGGCTGAAGAAGAGAATAACTGACGGGAGATAAGTGTAAACAAGAAGAATGACTGATCTCTAGCGGAACGTGAAATTGATGAATGACTGGCGGGAGAAGAGAATAACTGACGGGAGATGAGCGTGAATAAGAAGAACGATTGATCACTAGCAGAACGTGAAAATGATAAATGAATGGCGTGAGAATAATGAGGAAACGACGACTGACTGACTGGAGAAGAACGTGAAAATGATAAATGAATGACTGGAGAATAATGTTAAAATGATAAGTGACTTACTGGAAAAGAACATGAAAATAATGAATGATCGACTGGAGAAGAACCTGATAACAACGAATGATTGACCGAGAAGAACTTGAAAACGATGAATTACCGAAAGAGAAGAACTTGAAAACGATGAATGACTTACTGAAGAAGAACGTGAAAACGATGAATGACTTACTGAAGAAGAAAGTGAAAACGATGAATGACTTAACTGAAGAAGAAAGTGAAAACGATGAATGACTTACTGAAGAAGAACGTGAAAACGATGAATGACTTACTGAAGAAGAACGTGAAAACGATGAATGACTTACTGAAGAAGAACGTGAAAGCGATGAATGACTGATGCCAGAAGGACGTGAAAATACTGACTAAGTGACTGGAGGAGAATGTGAACACGATGAACGACTCACGAGACTAGAGCGTGAGAACGATGAATGGTGAACGGGACGTGAAGATAATGTGAGAATGACAAGAACATGGCAATTATTGAATAAGCGACGGAAAGGGGAGAGGAAGATGAAAGTGGGATGTGAGAAGAACGAGCAAATGATGAAAAAGAGTTCGGACGAGATCACCAGAACGTAAGAAGAACGTATAACGGACGGGATGAAAAGGAACGTAAGAACAGTGAAGGAAGCATGAAAGGCGGAAGCGTGAATGATGAATCACTGACAATCATAAACGAGAGGTGGGATCAGATGACATAGTATCCATGAAGGTGAGGCGAAGAAGGGGATGTGAACACGATGTACTGTGGACAGGACAGTGGCATGAGATTGACAAAAGAAGGGTTCAGGAGAGGGGAAAAGCGAGAGCAGCATGAGAATGATTGATGACATGACAACAGAACAGCGTCAGAACGATCCAGTGATTGACGAACTGTGGAGGAATGAAACGAGATTACAATGGATTTTTCACCAGGTGAAAAGAAGAAAAGGTGAAGATGATGACCAGGGGGCGGGACCATACAAAGGAAGAGAGACAAGAGCGTCAGGACGGTGGACTACATGAAAGTAAGATACCGTCAGAATAATTCAGTGAAGGAAGAAACAGATGAAGTGATGATGAGAATCATGAAGGAAGGACGCAGTGAGGAGAGAGAAACGCCAGATGGACGAGATGAATAGAGAGGAACGTGAAATGATCATGGACGGGGCAAGAACGGGAGGAATTTCAGCGATGGACAGGATGTGGAAGTAGCGAATGACAGACGGGGTTAGAAGAATGAGAAGACGTTCACGGAAGAAATTATTTATGAGGAACAAGAGCAGGAGAACGTTAAAATGACGAGGGAAGGAAAGAAGTGAGGAATATGAACAACAGACGCAATGACCACAAGAAACCGTGAAGGTTATGACCGACTGACAAGAACGAGAACGTGGTGAATAACCGACATGACTAGAACATGACAGGTATGAACGGACTGAGAAAAGAGCGTGACAATGACAAAAAAGGGGCGACAGGGGAAGGGAAAGGGGTGAATAACGGACGGAGGAAAAAGAACGGCGAAAGAATGAGGAAAAAGAGGCGGAAGAAGAACGTCAAACCGATGAAAAAGTAATCGGAAACCATCGTGAGAGTGACGAAGGGCAGTTCGCATGAGAAGGCAAGAAACTGAAGATGACGCAATTGGCCCCAATTGGAGGGAAAAAAATTGTACGTGAGTGGGAACAGGGGCAAAAGGCGGGATATTTACAAATAGTTATAAGCAGTACTTGTCTAAATTGATATGTTTTGAGTGAATCAGATGTAAACCATATCAGGGCTGTAAGCATTTATAAATTTTTTTTTAAAAGCTAGTGAATATCAAGACCGAGACTCGAAACTCGCATGGATCAAAACATTTTTTTTAAAGGCCAAGATTTCTTTAATCAGCGTGATTCAGCATAGATGCTTCAGGATACCACCCCCACCCTTTCTCACCAATACCCATACCTACCCCAATAAATAATGAGCTCCCACCCCCACCCTTTCTCACCAATACCCATACCTACCCCATTAAATAATGAGCTCCCACTCCCACCCCCACCCTTTCTCACCAATACCCATACCTACCCCAATTGTCACGACCGACCCCTGGAGGTCTGCCCTGACAGGATCGGTCTAGGTGGGAGTGAAGGGAGTGACTGACCTCACACGCTCCGCAAGAGACCACACAATAAAGATTACGATTACAACACCCCATTTATTCACACCAGCAAAATAAACATTCCAACACACGCACCATGCACGATCACAATAAAGCACTCCAACGCACACAACATGCACAATCACGATCAAGCACTCCAACGCACACAACATGCACAATCACGATCAAGCACTCCAACGCACACAACATGCACAATCACGATCAAGCACTCCCACACCACAACATGCACGATTATAAATAAATATTTCGCCATACGACGTACACGATCACAATTACGGCATTCCAGCACATATGACATATACACAATTATAAAGAAATATTTCCAGTATCGATTCTTTCTCACACCATGGAGTGTGCGTCCACATCCCTGCCCCTGTCAAGTCTGCTGGGGAGCACCCTGTCGCACTAGGTGCTCCGAGCCGGGTTGGTTCTCGCAGGGAGTCGCCCAAAGCGACACCCTCGACTCCCAAGCGGGCAGTGAAGAGCGTGTCCCGGGGGGGGGGGGGGGGGGACGTAGCTGTTACTGGAGGTCCTGGACGGGGGTCCAGGCGGCCAGTCAAGACGGCGGGCTCCTCTAGCAGTCCACGGTCCCGACCAAGGCGTGGCCTCGACCAGCGCGTGGCACCATCCCGTCCGTGGTCTCAGCCAGAACGTGGCCTCGACCAGCACGTGGCACCATCCAGTTCGTGCTCCAGGTGAAGCCCCCGAGAGGGGGGAGGACGTAGCTGGGAGGAGAGTCGAAGAGGAGGGAAAGAAGAAGGAAGGAGGAAGGAAGAAGGGTACTGGAACCCTGCCGTCAGTACCGTCTGACCATTGCTGTCAAGTCTTAACAGCCACTCGCATGATGGGCGAGGGGAAGTGTATTAAACGCACACAGTAAACCCATTGAATCAAGTCTTCTCACACGATGCAGGTAAAAGACTGCATTAAATCAACAGGTTATAAAACAAATATGAATTATCTTCACCTTCTCTCACTCACGCTTAACATTTCCCTTCCTTAGGAAATAAATCAACACAGCGACCATCGCTTAATAACTGCCACCACATTTGCAAATAGTAATTCAATGGCATAACTGTCACATTTTATAAACACATTTCAAAATAACACAAATCTCCAACCACGCATCCGAACGACAAATCATGCGTACGCACGCTCGTGAACATAAAACTCGTTCTCCTTGCACACACAAACAGACGGTGGCCGAAGGATAAAAGTCCGGCGAATGTGACAGGGGCGGACGAGCGAGACCAAGCAAGTTCCAATCCTGAATCGCCAGGTTCTCTCCCTTCCCACCGACCACGCATCACCAGATACATAAACAGGAGAAAGAATTTTGGAAATAATTTAGAATGGCCAGGTTAAAGATTGAATTAGCCAGAGAAAAGGTCTCACACAATATTTCTCTTACAATTTCGAAAACAAAAGAAAAATTGCGCAAAAGAGAAGACTAAGCCGGCTAACAACAACAAATCAAAACAAACAGACCACGAAACTGATGCTTACCAGCTACCGTGGGTGACCCCGAAGAGGCGGGTCAAAGGACTCTCTCTACCCTCTGTCCAGTCGAGAGGACAGAGGCGAAGATGCGGAAACAGAAGAAATGATGTCCCTCTCCTACAGGCCGACTGCAGGAATTGAAAGTACTGACTGTACTCTCGATGATAAGGTAAAGAACCAGGACTGGAGCAGGCGCCCCAGAGACATCTTTCCGCTCGAGTGAAGAGCTAACCTCCTCAGCAATGGCAGCCAACATGCCATGCTGCGTCACAGAGTGAGCATACTTCAAACTAAAAGAAACGAAGCACGTGCGACAGGTAAAAAGACAGGCGAGAGGGCGATAGACAGAAAGTTCGAGAGAAAGGTACCGGCCACCCGTGAACTTGCAGGATGAATAGCACGGGCGGTGGAATTAGAGAGAGAGAGAGAGAGAAAGCAAACCGAAGTTGAGCTGAACCACACCAAGGTGCAACTGCACCACAAGCCACACCAAGGGACGGATACACGACAACAGCAACGACAATAAATAAATAAGCAATTCCGCCACCCAGGTGGGTCGAACGTCGTAGGCCTCGTGACAAACTCGTGACAAACCCCCTTCTAAAAGCATCTGTTTCTCTGAGATACAGTGCTCCTTTGAACCTCGTCGCATGTGCAACTTCACAACAATGGGACGAACCCAACTCTCTGTGATCGACAGAGTACGATGAATCCAATACAAACATTCCACGATAGAATCACGCGGGAAATACATAATACTACATTTATCAAACAACTAAGCAAACTTCCAACCATGAAAGTAACAATCCGAACCATTGGTGATTCACTACCGTTAACCTCACTGAAGTGACAACTGTCACTACACCTGATACAGAGACCAAAAGGGGATATAACCTGATTGAGGGGAAGTGTCCCTCTGACTGATTTTCCAATATGCTAACTACGG
This sequence comes from Conus ventricosus, assembly GCA_018398815.1. Taxonomy (NCBI): domain Eukaryota; kingdom Metazoa; phylum Mollusca; class Gastropoda; order Neogastropoda; family Conidae; genus Conus; species Conus ventricosus. Next base: position 12,267,801 of record CM031616.1, on the reverse strand, counting down.
AGCTCGGCTAAGATAGTCAGCATCCGTATTACAGGAACCCTTGATATGACGGAAAGTGAACGCATGACTCTGCAGCTCCACTGCCTAACTCATGAGTCGACGACTGACTGGCCGGATCCGGTCCAGGCACTGGAGAGGATGATGATCGCTCTCCAGTACAAACTTCCGGCCGTACTTCTTCTTGGGCACGCCAGTGCGTGTCCAAATCTGCCAGAGAGCTTCAGCTACAGTAGGGGCGTCGATAGTCCTAAGCGGGACAGCCTCTGGATACCGAGTCGCGTAGTCCACCACTACCAAGATGTAGCGGTGACCGCGATCGGATAGTGGCTTAATGGGTCCCACCAGGTCGACACCGACCTTGCTGAATGGCTCCCCAACTAGAGGCACTGACCCTAGGGGAACACGCTTCAAGCGACCCTTAGGCGTTGTCCGTTGGCAGACATCGCAACTGCGGCAGTACTGCCTAACCTGCGAGTTCATCCCTGGCCAGAAGAAGTCCCGTCTTACTCGCTCGAGAGTCCGCTTGGAGCCCATATGACCTGCCATGGGGGAATCGTGGGCCTGCCGGAGGACAGACTCTCTCAGGCTTTGGGGAACAACAAGCTGCTTGGCCACACGATCTGCCTGAGTGGAAACCCTAAAGAGGATCCCCTTGTGGAGCTTGAAGCTCACCTTGGCGTGTCGGGCAGACTGAGCGGGACGATCCACCAGTTGTCGCAGGCGTTGGACATCCAAGTCCCTGGCCTGAAGACGGATAATGCTAGCAGGATCGGCCCTTGCCAGAACCTCGTTAGAGATCGGCTGAAGAACGGGACGCAATTCCTGTTCCTGCTTCTTAGCTTTGGCGCGTGTGGTGACTCCCACACACGCCTGTACGGGCAAATCCGTAGACACGGACTGACTGCGTCCGTCTGCGAAGGTGATAGTATTCCCTATGATAAGGGAATACAGAGGTCGCTCCACCGCGATGGCCCATACTTCGCCACAGAAGTAGGGGGTGGAGATAGGAATAAGTACAGAAGGACGGGTGGAGGTAAAACCAGCCTCCAACCCGCACACATCATAACTAGCGCCCCGCCGGGCCTCAGGGGAAACCAAATCCTTATCAACAAAGAGCGTTGATGCTCCCGAATCCCTGATGGTGTCGACAAGGAGGAACCAACAACAGAGAGAAACACTGGGCACTCTGAATCACCAGAAGCTGGGATGGAACCCACGTTAGCCGAGGCACGAGGATGCTGGAAAGGACTAGTCCCATGACTACCAGCGGCTCTAGGGCAATCTTTCCTGATGTGGCCAGGACGACCACAAAGAAACAAAATCGAGGCGCTGAAATCCCCGATGAACTGCCTGCCTTGTTCACCCCACTAGCAGTTGTCGGCGCCTTATTGCTACTAAATCCTGTGGAGGGCTTCCTCTCCGTATCTGGGCGATGCCCATAAGCCCTGCGAGCTTCAGCAACACCTCAGCGGTGTGAATCGCAGCCGCGAAAATCCTGAGGTGCTGTCTCGCCTATCCGGATCCTCAACTCTGGGGACACAGTGTTGGTGAGCTGTTCAATGAGGATCAGATCCTCCAGCTCCAACTTAGCTAACTGACGCCAGTACCTAGCGTTTTGCGCAGCCTATCACAAACTGCACGAAGGTCTCGTCATTATTCTTCTTCATGGACCTAAACTTCCTCCTGTACGTCTCTGGGGTAAGGTGGAAACGCTTACGCAGAGCCAACTGCATGTCTGCATAAGACGCGCCTTCATTTAGAGTGAGCACACACTCCCTTGCAGCACCAGATAATCCAGAAAAAAGGTGCATAGCCTTTTTGTTCCTCAGACAATTGGTATGAACAAGCAACCTTGTCAAAATGCTCTAAGAACATGTCAATGTCCTCACTAGGTCTGAACTCTGGAAGCTTTAACTTTGGGCCTCTAACTCTATCACCTGCCTGGTGATTAACCCCCTGGTTTACAGAAGCGGGAGGCCGCGAAAGAAACTGTTCCATCTCCTCCCTACGCAGAGCCTCCATCCTGTCTAGTTCTTCCCTACGGAGGGCTTCCTGCCTGTCAGCCTCTTCCCTACGCCGATCCTCCTGTCTGCAGCCTCCTCTCTACGCTGAGCCTCCTGTTTAGCAGCCTCCTCCCTACGCTGAGCCTCCTGTTTAGCAGCCTCCTCCCTACGAAGAATAGCCTCTTCCTTATGCATATCTCCTGTCTGTCAGCCTCCTCTCTGCGCAGAGCAGCCTCCTCTCTGCGCTCTTCCCTACGCAGAGCTTCCTGCCTAGCGGCCTCCTCTCTGCGCTCTTCCCTACGGAGGGCTTCCTGCCTAGCAACCTCTTCCCTACGTTGGGCCTCATCCTCCGTCGCTGTCGCTCTAGAAACATCAGGACGGAAGTGATGTCCTGGGCGGGGTTCACCACTCCCGACACGGGAGGATGATCCGTCTGACCCGTCCCTTGGGTCTCGACTTTCCCATAAGGAAAGTCTTCTGGGGCATGCCCCTTACGAGGGGAAAGCTGGAGAGGAGAAGGTTTCGGTCTCTGCGACTCAACAGAAGCCCACAGTTGCTTCGCTATACTCTGACGCTTCCGAGCGGAAGTGCCAGTCGGGGTCTCGACAGGGAGACCCCCAGCGAAGAGGTAGTAAAAGTACTCACTGGACTACCTGCTACAGCATGGAATAGGTAGAAGTTACCGTAGTCGAAGTACTGGTACTAATAGTAGGGACTACAGTAACATTTTGAATACCCTTCTTCTTCGACGCCCGCGTCGCCATACCACCAGCGCCGGACGTCGCCATGACAATATCCTACAGTTTTCCAAATACAGGGGAAAAAAACAATTCCACTAGAGAAAAAAAAACAAATATTTTAGGGGCGTGTGTATATGTGTGTATGTGTGTGTGTGCGTGTGTGCGGACAAGTTCCGGCTGCTCCCACTCTGGCAACACCGCGCTCTACAACACGAGCAACAGTGCGGTGGGGCTCACCGAAAAAAAAAAAAAAAAAAAACCTATGTCCGGCTGCCCCACTCTGGCAACACCGCGCTCTACAGCACGAGCACAGTGCGGTGGGGCTGGCCGAAAAAAAAAAACAAAAAAAACTAGCAGACGGAATCCGGAGAGAGGAAAAAAAAAAAACTAGCGTCCGATACAACCCCTGTACTCAACAACCCGGTAGAAAAAAAAAACAAGAATTGGCTAAATACAAAACAGGAATGGAAGACTGAGCGGCAACAGAAGGGCAAGACTTACGGCGTACCTGCGTGAGGTACCCGGCGGAAGGAGGTTGACGCGGTCAACTCCCCTCGGTCTCACCTCGACTCCCGAGTCACACCGGATGTTCCCTCAGGCCACAAAAAAGACTCCCTTCACGCTAGAGTCACCCAGCCAACCACCCACGAACAAACACGACAAACTGACTAAACATATACAAAACAGACAAAACTAAACAGGTACTCTGCGAAACGAGAGAGAGACAGCCAGAGCCCTTCACATCCCGGACGAGCCCCCACAATTGTCACGACCGACCCTGGAGGTCTGCCCTGACAGGATCGGTCTAGGTGGGAGTGAAGGGAGTGACTGACCTCACACGCTCCGCAAGAGACCACACAATAAAGATTACGATACAACACCCATTTATTCACACCAGCAAAATAAACATTCCAACACACGCACCATGCCGATCACAATAAGCACTCCAACGCACACAACATGCACAATCACGATCAAGCACTCCAACGCACACAACATGCACAATCACGATCAAGCACTCCAACGCACACAACATGCACAATCACGATCAAGCACTCCCACACCCACAACATGCACGATTATAAATAAATATTTCGCCATACGACGTACACGATCACAATTACGGCATTCCAGCACATATGACATATACACAATTATAAAGAAATATTTCCAGTATCGATCCTTTCTCACACCATGGAGTGCGTCCACATCCCTGCCCCTGTCAAGTCTGCTGGGAGCACCCTGTCGCACTAGGTGCTCCGAGCCGGGTTGGTTCTCGCAGGGAGTCGCCCAAAGCCGACACCCTCGACTCCCAAGCGGGCAGTGAAGAGCGGTGTCCCGGGGGGGGGGGGGGGGGGGGGGGGGACGTAGCTGTTACTGGAGGTCCTGGACGGGGGTCCAGGCCGGCCAGTCAAGACGGCGGGCTCCTCTAGCAGTCCACGGTCCCGACCAAGGCGTGGCCTCGACCAGCGCGTGGCACCATCCCGTCCGTGGTCTCAGCCAGAACGTGGCCTCGACCAGCACGTGGCACCATCCAGTTCGTGCTCCAGGTGAAGCCCCGAGAGGGGGGAGGACGTAGCTGGGAGGAGAGTCGAAGAGGAGGGAAAGAAGGAAGGAAGGAGGAAGGAAGAAGGGTACTGGAACCCTGCCGTCAGTACCGTCTGACCATTGCTGTCAAGTCTTAACAGCCACTCGCATGATGGGCGAGGGGAAGTGTATTAAACGCACACAGTAAACCCATTGAATCAAGTCTTCTCACACGATGCAGGTAAAAGACTGCATTAAATCAACAGGTTATAAAACAATATGAATTAATCTTCACCTTCTCTCACTCACGCTTAACATTTCCCTTCCTTAGGAAATAAATCAACACAGCGACCATCGCTTAATAACTGCCACCACATTTGCAAATAGTAATTCAATGGCATAACTGTCACATTTTATAAACACATTTCAAAATAACACAAATCTCCAACCACGCATCCGAACGACAAATCATGCGTACGCACGCTCGTGAACATAAAACTCGTTCTCCTTGCACACACAAACAGACGGTGGCCGAAGGATAAAGTCCGGCGAATGTGACAGGGGCGGACGAGCGAGACCAAGCAAGTTCCAACCCTGAATCGCCAGGTTCTCTCCCTTCCCCACCGACCACCGCATCACCAGATACATAAACAGGAGAAAGAATTTGGAAATAATTTAGAATGGCCAGGTTAAAGATTGAATTAGCAGGAAAAGGTCTCACACAATATTTCTCTTACAATTTCGAAAACAAAAGAAAATTGCGCAAAGAGAAGACTAAGCGGCTAACAACAACAAATCAAAACAAACAGACCACGAAACTGATGCTTACCAGCTACCCGTGGGTGACCCGAAGAGGCGGGTCAAAGGACTCTCTCTACCCTCTGTCCAGTCGAGAGGACAGAGGCGAAGATGCGGAAACAGAAGAAATGATTGTCCCTCTCCTACAGGCCGACTGCAGGAATTGAAAGTACTGACTGTACTCTCGATGATAAGGTAAAGAACCAGGACTGGAGCAGGCGCCCCAGAGACATCTTCCGCTCGAGTGAAGAGCTAACCTCCCTCAGCAATGGCAGCCAACATGCCATGCTGCGTCACAGAGTGAGCATACTTCAAACTAAAAGAAACGAAGCACGTGCGACAGGTAAAAGACAGGCGAGAGGCCGATAGACAGAAAGTTCGAGAGAAAGGTACCGGCCACCGTGAACTTGCAGGATGAATAGCACGGGCGGTGGAATTAGAGAGAGAGAGAGAGAAAGCAAACCGAAGTTGAGCTGAACCACACCAAGGTGCAACTGCACCACAAGCCACACCAAGGGACGGATACACGACAACAGCAACGACAATAAATAAATAAGCAATTCCGCCACCCCAGGTGGGTCGAACGTCGTAGGCCTCGTGACAAACTCGTGACACCAATAAATAATGAGCTCCCACCCCACCCTTTCTCACCAATACCCATACCTACCCATTAAAATAATGAGCTCCACTCCCACCCCACCCTTTCTCACCAATACCATACCTACCCCAATAAATAATGAGCTCCCACCCCACCCTTTCTCACAAATACCCATACCTACCCCAATAAATAATGAGCTCCCACCCCACCTTTCTCACCAATACCCATACCTACCCCATTAAACAATGAGCTCCCACCCCCACCCTTACTCACAAATACCCATACCTACCCCATTAAATAATGAGCTCCCACCCCCACCCTTTCTCACAAAATACCCATACCTACCCCATTAAATATAAGCTCCGGGTAAACCACCAGGACGTTGTAAGAGAGTTCACGTACGCCTGGGGCTTCATGTGTATGGATGTTCTGATGGTATCGGTGTAGTGTTGCATAAACCCTCAACCATCCTCTCTTCCCCTCCTTTCTCTCACTCATATATATTTATATATATATATATATATATATATATATATATATATATATATATAATATATATATATATATATATTATATATATATATGAGTGAGAGTGTGTGTCTGCGTGTGTGTGTGTGCGCGCGCGCGCGCATGCGTGCGTGCGTGCGTGCGTGCGTGCGTGCGTGCGTGCGCGCGCGCGTATACACACTGGCGTTACATAAAATTCAGTTTAAAAGGAAAGTGTCTTTTACAAACGTTAAACAACCGCTTCAGACATAATCAGGCCTCAGATGACTGAACACAAACGAAAGAAAGTGTCAGACCGTCTCGCCAGATATGCGGCGAAAAAACAACATTCCTGGCACACCGCCTCCACAATCACCAAGTGAAGAATGTTAGCGCTTTGAGGAGAAACAAATCACTCAAAGCTAAAAGCTTCATCAGAAACAAAACTGAAATGGCAGTATCGGAGATGGGCACGGACAATGCCTGTGTCAGTACAGCTCCAGCAGACCACAGAGCGCACTTCCATGGCTTCAACACGTACCCAAAACAAACAAACGAACAAAACGCAAGCAAACAACAATACCAAAAAGTCATTCCCCTCAAAGGAAGCCGGAATAGCTTGAAGCCGGAATAGCTCAGTTGGTAGAGCGCCGGACTCGAAATCTTGGTGATCCTGGGGTTGCGGGTTCGAACCTCCGCCGGGGCGTTTCGGTACAGGGGGATTTTTCCCTCGGAGTTAACATTGGTTCTGACTCCATTTCCCATACAGTCCTTCGAATGTGACTATAAACCGAGGTTCCGTGTGTGAACGCACGCATAACATCTTGCACACACGTAAAATCCCATCACCAACTTTCGGAAGAGTAGGCCAGTTTGGCCGTTGGTATGGATGACACGTCACACATAGCTTGCACCCCTGCGTGAGAAATGGAAAGAATGAAGTAAGGAAAATGAGTGATCGATTGTGAATGATATTGACAGGATGATACGGGAAACGACTGAATGAAGCGCCAGCTGGCAGCTCTTCAGTCGGCACTACCCAGGTAGGCAGCCCGTTGTGTAAACGAGTGTTGATTGTAAAGCGCTTAGAGCTTGGCCTCTAGCCGAGAATAGGCGCTATATAAATATTCATTATTATTATTATTATTATTATTATTATTAAAACTCAGGTTTACCCAAAGCCCTACTAAGACTACCAACCACTTAACTTAGATAACCCAACGCCCTACTAAGACTACCAACCACTCTGATCGTTTCGCTCAGATTTTTCTTTAAAACGGATTTAAAAAAAAATTCCTTTGGAGAAAATTCCAGTGCAACAGACATACATCAAAATGTCTGATTAGTGAACAGCACCGCAGAATGGACAGCAAGTGGTTGAAATTTTCACTACCTAGCACCAGATTACAAGGGACAGCTTGCATCGCAAAAGTTCCAGACCACAGGAGGATGAAGAGACCAGAAATACAGAAAAGTTTTTCTGCCCCGACCGGCTCCTACCCAGAGTTGAGTTTGCTGCGGACTCAGTTGGGAAGACTGGGACCACACAGTCGAGTTTCATCCACTTAATTGGACGCGTTTCTGAGAGTGTTGCTCAAATTTCATGACCAACACTGCAGGTGCCTGTATCTCTCGGGCCTGGTTGACGCCGGGATATATTATGAAAGGAAGCGTAGAGTACAGCCCTGTCATGTAGTCTCAGACCGAAATGGAAATCCGTAGCATCATCTTAATCATCCTCATTCTCATCGATCAGCATTAAAAAATGTCTCAAATTCTGTGGCCCTTCATGCCCTGCTCTCATGGTGACCTCAGTTTCGATGTCCTCTCCACGTCTGTGGTCTTGGTTTGGTTCCGTAGGGGTCACCGGTATCGGCGAGTCCATGGGGGCTGTCGCTGGACGGACGTGGTGGCGCCCTCCGGAGGGAGAGCTCACGCACGCCGGCTCCGCGACTAAGCAATTATTGTCGTCAGTAGGGGGCTTAGTAGGTGGTGTCCTGCGTATGTTAGATCAGAACAGGCGCCACTGAACACCACCGAAGCGACTCGGCAGCAGTGCAGTGTCTCCTCCCGTGGGTTGCCTCTTGACGACTTGACATTGACTGCTTCCTGTGGATTGCCGGTGCCGGGGCTGCGGCGGGGCCGACCGGGCTGTGGCTGTGGACGGGGTGTCGGAATGAGCGGCGTGGGTGCACTGCCTCTGAGGTGGCGCAGAGGTTGGGACAGAAAAAAAAAAAAAATATAGAAAAGCAGTCGGCAACAATACAGAGGAAGAAGAAACATCAAACCCAAATCTAAAAGGAAAGCAAAGTCAAAGAGAGTGACACGAAAGAACAAATTAATAGCACCGGATTTCTGGAAGACAGGGGCACAACTGACACTCAAAAAATCGAAAAGCGAAAGAAGAGGAAAATTGCGAGCACAATATCGCAAGAAGACTGGAACACCGTTCATACTAAAAGAGCCCTACCCCACCCCCATCCCCACCCCTTCTTTTGGCATGGGGTGTCCACTGTACCAGGTGAATTCTAGTGAGAGGTGTGCTGCAGACTGACCCACAGGATGACCAAGGTGACCGAGGTGAAAAAAGACACACATTAAAAGGACGGTCAAGCAGGTGCAGAGAAAATCTCATACAGAGAACCTTTACGGAAGAACTGTGTTGACATGTTGGCAACACTGGAAAGTTGTTTCAGGACACTCAGAGTGGAGCTACTTCACATGTTGGCAACATTGGAAAGTTGTTTCAGGACACTCAGAGGAAAGTTGTTTCAGGATACTCAGAGAGTGGAAAGTTGTTTCAGGACACTCAGAGAGTGGAAAGTTGTTTCAGGACACTCAGAGAGTGGAAAGTCGTTTCAGGACACTCAGAGAGTGGAAAGTTGTTTCAGGACACTCAGAGAGTGGAAGCTAGTGCAGGAATGTGTGTCGAGGACCTCAAAAGTCTTTTCCTGTAGGATGTTGTGAACTTCCATTTCACTCACAGAAAGAAGGGTGCATCAGTGAATAAGCAACCATGAAGGCACTCCCAGGGGAGGGGGGGGGGTGGAGGAGCGGGAGGACAGACGTTGGGAAGGGAGTAAGTGGGCTCTTGGATAATGAAAGATAAACACTAATAACACCAGTTTAACAATAGTTAGGTAGGACGAAGATGAAACACTTAAGACGTTCGACATGACAAAACAAAGTGATCAGAGAGAAATGATATAGCATGTAAGTTTAAAACATGACGTCTAGAACTTGAAAAATATCTCGCTTCGTAGGGGAAAAAAAGAAAATTTTGTTAATTCGTTTACAGCGCAGCAGCTTGCAGGTTTGATTTTGATCCCCATTGCCCCTTGTGTTATCAAACAATACAGTGCCCGTGCGGTCTCTGCATCTGTGTGTGTGTGTGTGTGTGTGTGTGTGTGTGTGTGTGTGTGTGTGTGTGTGTGTGTGTGTGTGTGTGTGTGTGTGTGAGGAGTTGGGGGGAGATGATGCTGGGGACTACAAAAGGGGAAGAAAGCCACGTGACATCCCCAATTTCTGAAAAGGCTAGGCGGGTGGAAGAGGAAGAGGGTGGGGTGGAAAGTTAAGGAAGTAGCAGTGAGGGGTGGGAGATGTGGTTTTTTTTTTTGTTTTTTTTTAACTTTTTTAATTTGCATTCCAACATGTATATATACAAGGAAGACAAAGTGTACATAAAGAAATAAATAAAGATTTAAATCACCCCAAACAATGTGAATTCACAAATTCATGCAAACATTATCTAATACGACAGAGAGAGAGAGAGAGAGAGAGAGAGAGAGAGAGAGAGAGAGAGAGAGAGAGAGAGAGAGAGAGAGAGAGGTGGATGTATCAAGAAAAATCATGCTGACAGGGATGTTTTCACATCATTATGTTTGGCAAAATATTGAAATCAGCCCTCTAATAATGCACAAAAAAGTGTTCATTTACACACTTCATCTTACACTTTTAAATCTATTAGTGCAACTTGTTTTTGAAAAGAAAAGAAAGAGAAAAGGGTATAAATGTTAAACAGTATCCATCAATGGTCTGTATGCCAGCCATCTGGTCAAAAAATCTGCATGGTTTAATTTCAAATATGCAATATGTTCCTCAATTTTGTATCTAAATTTTAATTTGTTTATGAATACTTGTATTTGTGGCAGGGCGTTGTTTATTTTACAAACGTATATGTAATACTTCGCAAATAGTATTATAAAGTAAAAGACGGTGTCACCCCACAATCGTATTGTCATAGCCAAATAGTACGAGTACTTCTGTCAAAAGGACATTTTCAGCATTCAAACATTTTTCTTTCATTAAGCCAATGAGAGCATTCCAAAAAACTTGTACATGGTGACATTTCCAAAACATATGGTCAATGCTATCTTTGGATGTGCTGCAAAAACTACAGTTATTACTTTCAACAATTCCAATCTCCTTTAAAACAACATTTGTGCATAAACACCTGTGTAATATTTTTCAGTTGAAACCACTGCAGCCTTACATCACGTACCTTATGCGCGTGCAAAAAACAGGATTTCCAATCATTTTTGAATCAACAATTTCATGTCCCATTTATCACAACATTTTGGCTTAGGATTATTCGCAATGATGATATCATAATACAACTTGGAGCCTTTATTTATAGCGAAAAGATGTTTAAAGCACAATGATGAGTTTATGTACTTGTCGTTTTTTATAGTGATACCAGACGTTTTTATATAGTCCATTATAGTCGATTTAAAGCCAGCAAAAGTGACAAAATCAATATTTACATTATATTTTTCTGTAAAAAGTGCATGCGGCAAAAACTTTCCTTTGTCATCAAAAAAGTGGGCGAGACAGTTGATATCTTTGCTGCTTAGTTTTTTCGATACAATGCACTTCTTTCCGATTTGAAATCGCTTATTATGGCATAATGGTTCGGCAAGAAGTTCAGTGGAGTTTTGGGGGAACACTTGTAATAAAAAACTTTATACGCATCAAGAACTTCAGCCCAAAACTGATTATACTTAGTGAATTTGGAAACGAATTCTGGACCATATTTTTTCATAAGCGACCACTTAGGAAAGTTAAACAACAGAATATTGCGCCATCTATGAGTTGACATCTCAGCTTTACGTATCCAGGACAGCTTCAGAGATAAAACAAAAGTTTTTAGTTCAGGAAGACCAATGCCACCATCTTTTATACTTTTATGTGCAGTTTTTCGGTTAATCTTATCTGGTTTCTTATTCCAAACAAATTTATAACAAGCCTGTTGACATGTTTGAAAAAATATGTCTGGTGGGTTTGGTAATAGTAACCAGAGGTGTGTCAACTTTGAGAGGATAAGAGATTTAAATATTGCTACCCTACCGAGGGGTGTTAACTGTCGTTTTACCCATATTTTGAATAAGTGTTTGACATCTGCTAGTCTTTCCGAGTAATTTATATCTACACATTCTTTCAGGTCATTAGTGAACCACATTCCTAAAACTCGGAATTTAGATGGATTCCATTCCATACCTAAATGTTCCATATAACAGATTTCAGAATTTTTCTCACTTCCCAGCCAAACGACATTAGTTTTTCCTACATTCATATGAAGGCCTGACACAGAA
>CM031616.1:12200510-12205510 GCA_018398815.1 Conus ventricosus | reverse complement strand
TGCGCTGATCGTAATCCAAGGGTGGGACGGGTTCGAATCTCCGACTGGGGCGTTTCGGTACAGGGGGGGATTTTTCCCTCGGAGTAAACATTAGTTCTGACTCCTATTTCCCATAAGTCCTTTGAATGAGACTATAAACCAAGGTTCCGGGTTGGTGAAACGACGCAAACTATCTTGCACACACGTCAAATCCCATCACCAACTTTCGGAGAGAAGGAAAGAGAACGGGGAAATGTTCATTCTAGCTTAATCGCCCACCACAAGTTTCGGGCGATAAGCTAAAATAAACATTTCCCGTTCTTGAAAGTAAGACTTCAACAATGAATTAAAAATGACTTCATCCATCAACATTCTCTTTCAATAAACAAAAAAAAAAAACGATTTTATTAACAACACCCCCACCCAACATCTGTGTAGGGTTATTCGTTTTCAATACTCATTTACAAAAGTTTTAGATTTTTTTTAGTTTTTGCTTAATCCTCCGTTTTTCCTGTTATTTTTCAATAACATCATTTTCGGGGCAGACATTCATCAAATGCGTCTCTGTTTTCATGTGAAATAACACTCAGTCTTTAATTGTTCTCTAAAGTCTTTTAAACGAGTTAAATTTTTGACATAAAATCCCCACACTACTTCCAGCATGTCTTCCATGAAAGCCAGTTTTTGACAAAGTGTTTCTTTTTTTTTACTATGTCTTTTCGCCGAACAGTCATCTATACTAAATGTGTCTGAGTGCCCTCCAACAATTATAAAAGTGTTCTAAACACTCACTCAGCTTATTGTTGGGATCAATCAAATATATGTCATCATCGCCCATATAAACTTCTATCATTATATGCTTGGTTCCATATAAGTGTTGGGCTCAGAAAATTACTTTATATTTAAGATCAAAATTATAACGAAAAACTGTTTTGTAATAGGTCGTGGATAAATATTGTTTTTTCACAACCAGTTGATTCCACAAATTAGTGAACAATGAGGGGTTTTGTATCATAAAGTTTAACTAGCTCCATAGTTTTATAACAGAATTTAATTTATATCCAGTTATTGTTTTTTTATCATGCTCTCTGTCACAACTTGTTTTCCCAGGTCTAATTAAATCCTATAAGATCTAATGTGTAAGATTAATCCAAGTTAGTTCTCTGCGATTGTTCTATTTAGGACTAATATTGATTTTGTCACTGGTTGTAATGCCTTAATCTCCCCCACCGTTATTAAGAACGACGACAGTAAACTTTACGTTTTTCAACGTCTAAGTTTTGCCAACTAATTAGAATTCCTTTAAAAAGGACGTCACTGACGCCCACAACCCCATCCCTCTCTCATCTTTTAAGACGAAATTTCATTATCATTGTGTGAACGAGTCTCCTAATTCATTTGTATGGAATGAACTGTAATTTTGTAGAAGCATCTTTAAAACTAATTCCTTTTCTGTGGAGGATGTACTGTTTATTCCCATCGGTCTTTATTTCAATCTCTTTCGACTATTGTCCTCTGGCCTCAAGACTTCCATGTTAAAGGGCCAGGAGTTGAATGCTTTTCTGAACCTGTTTTTGACGGTCCTTAAAAATGAAAATGGCTTCTGAATTCAAAGTTTCTGTCCCATTCTAATATGGTTCTAAGTGCATTTGCTGTCGGTTTTCTAAATATTTTTATATTCATTATGGCCAGCATTAGATTTGCTTCCTACATTGCCGCAGTTGCTCTAGTTTAGGGAAAACTTTTTGTTGTCCCAACCTCTTTGCGGTTTATAATCACCCTCTTATGTACTCAAAACCATAACAACGCGCATATCTCACCATTCTGTTCCAAAGTCCGGCAACGTCTGAAAGGTCTTTTAAATTCTAAAGTTCTACACCTTCCAGGGTAATGTAACTCCTGTTTCTTCTGGCCCTCCCGCGACATTTTTTAGTACACTTATTATTTTATTTCCAAAACAATGTGGGAGGTTATCACCATTTCCCGACTTTCCTGTTTTGTCTGCTATTTTTATATATTAAATGATCTGGGACCCTCCCACAAAACTAATCTTTTAAACTGAAAATTAGGGAATTGTATAATTTCATAATCGCAATATGCAGCTTTCCTGATGGAAGGAGCCCTCTTAAAAACAGTTGAGGGCCTATTCCATCATATAAGTTATATCAGTGCTCAGCTCGTCCAAATGAACATAGAGAAATGAATGTATGAAGCTCGAGCGGATTTTCTCCCTCATAAGTAGTTTTTGTTTTGGACCAACTCTAAAACTATGAATGGGCGATTGGCAGGTGTAAAGCCTAACTTTTCGCATGCTTCTCCATCAAAATGGAACCTACTTCTTTTCTTCCGGTTTTGCAGGCCAACATTGTTTTTCCAGATTTGCATTGTTAAGTTTGAGGAGTCAGTCAAAGTTATCATGCATCTTTTTAGTGAGCAAAAAACCGTAATAACTCAGGTATGGTTTACTGGCTAACTAATTGTCCTTATTTCCTATTTTTTAATCTTATAATTCTTCTTGGATTCGACTTTATTAAACCATAGACTTTGTAAAAAATTTCATGAAGTGCAAATTATGGTTCCGCCAATTGTTATCCAATCGCATGTTCTAAACAACGAAGGACGGTCTTGAGTGTTATTGTTACAAACATTTTTTCAACGAAATAAAAATGAGTGATTCAAATATACTAATGCAAAAAATATTCTGTAGGGCCCGCACTAACAATCTTAAAACTTTAACAAACCGTACTTTGTCATTCTGTGACTTTCAGTCTGGACGCCTTTCAAGTAAAAAGGTGAGTCTCCATGAAGAGCTTATCTTAACCCCCCTATCAAAAAGACTACAACGCGAAAGTGAGGGTTCAGTCATCGATGCAGTGTTATCAGAACCAGTTAAACTTTGCTGTGTTTTGTGCATTCAAAAACTGGGTTGTGGAGTTGTCGGTATGCTGATCATTTAAATCATCCTGATCCTTTGGTGAGGTCAGTGTACAGATTCATTTTTATTACACTTCTGACGTATTTTGAGATGAACTGCAAGCTCCATTACCAACTGACAAACGTTTAACCATTCAGCAACAGAATAGACATGAAGGTTTTGAAAGGATCTGTAACGAATTCAATATTAAGGCTAAGACAGCTATTAGACAAAGTTGGATCTTAATCATGGGTCTAGGCACCCTTATTTTGGGGGCGTGCACCGAAAGTAAACTATGACTGGAATCTCCTTACACATCTTTCTCTTCAGGCACAGCTGTTCACTAGGGTCCATAGAGCAAGAGCATTAAAACAGCATGGCCAACATTTATCTTAGACATTCTAAGGGCTAATATAGCGGGAATAGATCGACTAAACGACTTGTTCGTACTTATGTTTGGTGTTTGCTAGGTTCGGCAAGCACAAACGAGCTCGAGATTAACTGATCCTTGCTACTGGTTTTGATGCACAAAAACAATACTTAGCAAAATTTAGAGGACGCCATTAATTCTACAGTTGATTTTACCTTCAAGTATTTAAAAGATACAAAATGTTTTACAATTTGCAAGATCGAAAGTCGACTTTGTGTTGGCACTGGTTTTACATGGCCTTTGACTCAGGACTCCCGATAGGTACAATAATAAACTCAATAACGAATCCTTGTGGTAGGCAATGAACAGAAAGTCGGAAAAAACGAAATAAATTCTGAGCAGTAATATTGCCCGCAGTAAACAAACAAGATGACCCCAAAGCAATTCATCCAATCCCGTGGCCCCAATGCCCGCAAAGACTGTGTAGACCACGAAGTTTAAAAAAAAAATAATGACCATGAATATGAAAGACAGCGCTTGTTTTTGGAATTAACTTGGCCTAGGATTTCTTTGGTCTTTATTTTCTAAAAATTACCCGACTATTAAGACAACTACCCGCCATAAGTGCTCGGCCATAAAGCCAACTACTTTGCTTGCAGGTTAGACAAAAGCAGCTAACAACACCTCCTAATATACGGTAAAGCGTCCATGGCTTTACGGCTAATTTTTTGAATAAACCGCAAGATGATCAAGCTGTTTTTTTACCCATGATTCTCAGGCAGTGATGGTGGCGATGGTGGTGGGAGGTACTGGGCTTTGACCACCGCCGCTGTAATAGCCATTTTACCAGTTTTCTTATTGCAAAACCTAAGGCCTGTATAACGCTTGCTATGTGGACTCCTTCTCTATAAACAGTGTTCGTATCGTTCTGCTAGTGTCGTGTCTGCATATAATAAAAGTCTTGGGATAGTTTTCTTATCTGCTCACTTGAGTTCGTAATTGTTCATGGTTAGTAGACAAACACTTCTAGTCTTGCTGATCTTACTAGTTTAAGATTTTTAGTCTTTGGGTTAGTCTTTTTTAACACAGGCCCTAAGTTGGCGTCATCAGCCTCAACGAGTTTTTTTTTATCTCTGTTTATATGCTCATTCTAGTTCACCAGTTTTGCGAAATTGTTTGTTAATTCGCCCTAATGGTTCTCAAAGCATGATCAAGGGCCTCTATTTTCTCGCATAGGCAATGGGGAATCATTAATTGTTTTTTATGCTGTTTCTTCGGACAACTGGGTTTTTGCTTCTATTACGTTTAGTATTCACTGCTGTTTGACTTAATTCTTGAAGTTCACATGTTTTGTATGTGGTTAGCTGTTGGGAGTTCCTGTAGTGTGTTTTGAAGTTTAGACTGCATCCATATTAATTTTGGTTCAGTAATGCTGAGGCGAATTTCGTTCTTCCACCTAAGGTTCGTTTAATTGAACTCATGCCTACAAAACTTTGATGGGTCTCGTTTATATTGTAAGCTGAACCCGTTTGTTTTCGGTCGGTGGCCCGCTGTTCACAAACTAAATGGCGCCATCTACTTCAAAATCAGGGTCTATAAATTGGGGAGGATCAAGGCTAAACTTTTGTAAAAAGCTTCGGCCTTACTTTGTTCATTTTACGCCGAACTTTTCTGCTTATTCATACTGCAATGAGCGCGATGGCTGTGTAAAAGGAGCCATTTCATCATGTGGTCTCC
>CM031616.1:12196062-12200410 GCA_018398815.1 Conus ventricosus | reverse complement strand
ACCATAAATGGAAAAAATTATAAATTTTGTTATATGCTGATTTATCGATATCCACATCCATCCATCCATTCATCACAAACATCCAGGGACCCATTCATCCAACCATCCATTTGATTCATCCATCCGGCCGGCCGTGCCATCCATCCATCAATACACACACCCCACCCTCTGTGTTTCAGCCTGACCCAGGAGTACATCACGTGCGTCTACAGCGTCATGGCCCTGGGCTGCGCTTTGGACGTGGCTAACCACTACATGCACACCGTCAAACATGTCGGCCCGGCGTCCAGGCCATCCGAGGCTACGGCTGCTCCTTCGGTCACCCCTTGGACATCTTGCGCACTACGTCACCCATTTCTGTCGTGACGTCAGCCCTGTCAGAGGCCCGACCCCTCCGCCGACCGCCCCTCGCTTCGAGCCGGGGGAGCAGGGTCAGAATTCGGTGCCAGCGTTAGCCTGACGGGTGTGGGCTTCTTATGGGGTTGAGGCTCGGATCCTGGCGTGGATGTGGGTTAGGGAAGGAAGTGTGTTGTTGTTAATGTTGTTGTTGCTGTTGTTGTTGTCGTCGTCGTCTTCGTCGTCGTCGTGGTCGTTGCTCCCGATGTGGATTTGCAGCCCCTGGGTCATAGAAGAGAGTCCATCGGCTCTGGAGCCTGTTGAACAACGGACTGTTTTTTTCGTTTGCTTGTTTGTTTGTTAGTTTTAATTATCAATTTCAAATGTATTAACATCACTTTGATGAGTTTTGTTGTTCAGCCAATTGTTCGAGTTTAACCAGGCATAAGAATTGTGGGAAAGGTTAATTAACTTCGTCCACTTTACAACAACAAGAAGCAGTCAGAAAGTTTCGGAAAACGAAAAAAAAAAAAAAAAAAAAAAAAGAAAAACAGGGGGACTGGGTGGTTGTGCCTTTTCAAGTTCCTGCCTGGGTAGCGACGGAGTGGACACAGTCACAGAAGAATTCATCATTTGGATTCAAAATAACAGAGGTCTTTTTCCTTCCACTCCACCATTTGATTGGGAGAAGGACTTGCAGCGTGACAGCCTCTTCCGTCGTCGTCATCATCATCACCCACAGGCAACCAATCAAATCGCTTGTAACAGGCGCATGTCATCACGCTGTGTGTGTCAAGGAACCAATGAAAAAGCGTGTTGCATTCTCGGCTTCTTTTCCCCGACATCAAGTCTGTGCTTGAAGCAGTCGTATTTAGTCACCGGCGCTTGTGTGAAAATCAGTTTGACCTAGCGGTGGTCGTGACATGACGTCATTTTCTTTCCGGACAGTATCGACTGGTGTCAGTTTCGGAGATGTGGAATGCAGCGGGGGGAAATGCATGGAAACCGTCTAAATAAACGTTCAGGGGATCCGAATTCCACGGTGTTTATGGGAGGTCGAAGACTGGCGGAGAACACACTATGATAACAGGGCAAGAGTCAAGGTTCCGTGGTCACCAGTCAAGTCAAGTCAACCATGCAGTCAGTGAGTCCAGTCAAGTCAACCATGCAGTCAGTGAGTCCAGTCAAGTCAACCATGCAGTCAGTGAGTCCAGTCAAGTCAACCATGCAGTCAGTGAGTCCAGTCAAGTCAACCATGCAGTCAGTGAGTCCAGTCAAGTCAACCATGCAGTCAGTGAGTCCAGTCAAGTCAACCATGCAGTCAGTGAGTCCAGTCAAGTCAACCATGCAGTTAGTGAGTCCAGTTAAGTCAACCATGCAGTCAGTGAGTCCAGTCAAGTCAACCATGCTGTCAGCCAAGACATTCTGCGACACTGTATCTACTAGCAAGCCATGCAAACGATCATGGTATCTGAAGTGAAATTGACAGTAGAAAACGCTTGTTAAAATTCTCCTTTCAAACAAGAATGAAAGGAGTGAAGTGATCCGAATATGTGGCTCTATGTGTGTGTGTGTGTGTGTGTGTGTGTGTGTGTGTGTGTGTGTGTGTGTGTGTGTGTGTGTGTGTGTGTGTGTGTGTTCGTAATGTGTGTGTGTGTGTGTGTGTGTGTGTGTGTGTGTGTGTGTGTGTGTGTGTGTGTGTGTGTGTGTCTATATATGTGTGATTGGATGTATGTGTGTGTGTGTGTGTGTGTGTGTGTGTGTGTGTGTGTGTGTGTGTGTGTGTGTATGTGTGTGTGTGTGTGTGTGTGTGTGTTGTAGATACGCTGCATATGCATGTGTATATAATTATGTACATAAAGATTGATATTCAAAGAAAAGCCGCTATTTGTTGATGACTCACTTGGAACCTTTCGTGTGAGTGTGTTGGTATGATTTTACTGTTGTTGTTTTTTTTTTCTTTAATACTTCATTCTTTTCATTTTGAATAAGCAAGTGTTTCACTTTTGAATTATCCAAGATGTGTAGACAACCAGCCAGTTTGTTTTTAAATCATCATTTTGCGTACTGTAAAAAATGATATCAAATGTATGTTAACCGTACACAGTATAACACGTTTAAAAGCAGGAACTGTACGTCAGTCCAGTAGAGCAGTATGTTTAGAATGTTTTGATTGTAAAAATGACATTCGAATTGAGTCGAATCTTGAATCCAAAAATAACCGTCAGGGCATGTGGAGATACAAAGACGTGCAATAGAAAACTAGCAATACAAGCTGCAGGCGTGTATCTATGCAACGTAGTGTACAGCAGATAGACATATAGACGAGAAATTGGCATCAAGATCTGTCACCTTCAATCAAATACCTACCGTCCCCATTCTTTTCCCCTGGACAAATTTCCAAGTAGCAGTGAACAGTAAACAAGTAAGGTAACTCTTGCTCCCATAAGAAAGAGTTACCCTACTTGTTTACTGTTTGTTGTTTATTGTTCCCTGCCTCATTTTGTTTTCAAGTAGCAGTGAACACTATTTATTTTTCACTCCATAATGGAGCATGGCTAGCGACAGACAAACGGGCAAAACAGTGAACTTGGGGGGGGGGGGGGGAGGGGGAGATGAACAGTCACACAAATAGCAGTGTTGTTTTTTTCAGTTACAATAATGATGCAATTTGTTCAATGCAGTGTTTTATCTACTTGGAATTAAATCACCTTTCTGGTCTAATACTGATAAATTCAGAAGACTTTTCCAGAAAGACCTATTTTAAAAAAGACTACGAAAAGATAAAACAATAAATGTATTTTCAAATATAGTGTATGGAAAAAATTGTTGATGAAATCCTGCGTATTTGGAGCAATGGAAAACAAAATAAACTCCATCCCTTACTTCATTCCTGTTACACTCTGCGTATCTTTCTTCTCTCAACAGTTCAAACTGTCGTCCTGTTTTTCATCTACAGCTGCTGTTTCTTTCTTCTCTCAACAGTTCAAACTGTCGTCTGTTTTTCATCTACACCTGCTGTTTCTTTTCTTCTCTCAACAGTTCAAACTGTCGTCTGTTTTTCATCTACAGCTGCTGTTTCTTTCTTCTCTCAACAGTTCAAACTGTCGTCCTGTTTTTCATCTACAGCTGCTGTTTCTTTCTTCTCTCAACAGTTCAAACTGTCGTCCTGTTTTTCATCTACACTGCTGTTTCTTTCTTCTCTCGACAATCCATGATGTTGTCTTTTTTTTTTTTATCTGGAGCATATAATTGCAACGGCGAGATTTCCAGGATGTAATGACATAATCATCTGGAAGTTGTGTAATAAACTTTTCTCTGGGGAAAAAGAAAGAATTTGTTTCGTTTGAATTAATGACACATCACTTTTACTCATGCTTGTTTCGAGCATTAATTTAACTCAATATTTAAACAATTCCATTACCAAACAAATAAACATGAAAAATATTGCCTAACTCTATCAATGATAATTCAAGAAAACGAAAAAAAAAAAGTACGTATTAGTATTACTGTCATGGAAACCCCATTGAGGATCATCTTTTAATTTAAAAAAAAAAAAGTAAATTGCAATAGTCATTTTCACACTATCGGTGAATTTTTAATGACTGTTTTAGTTTTTTTTTTTAATTAAAAAGAAACAGAACCAGGAATATAACGGGCATTTTGTAAATTAGGCTTCAAACGGAGTTTCACTTCTCTGAAACATGTGTTCACCAGGCTCATGATTTCTTTAGCCTCGAAGCATCATCAATAGGAAAATTCCATCCCTGTGTGTGCCACAGTATTTCAAGCAATATTGTTCACAAAGAGAGAACCGTGTCTGACTTTGCTTTTTGCCTAAAGAGATGATGGATAGAAATCTTATTGATTAGACAGTGGTGTGGGTTACAAAGAGGCTATGACATTGTGTTCATGATTATTGATTGTTGACAAGAGCGATTACGAAGGAGTACATTATGACAAGTTCGTCTCTACTGTTTGTTTGTTACAGAGTGGTTTATAAAGTGTGTGG
>CM031616.1:12171062-12183562 GCA_018398815.1 Conus ventricosus | reverse complement strand
TCATGATGAACTGGGAGTACGTTTAGATGCTTTGCATCTTGTTTCATCTACAGTGGACAACCTACTTGAAACACCAGGCTTTTTTTCGGAGTTGGAGGCTTGATTAAGTCCAGTGTGGTTGTACCAGAATGGTAACCTACTCACGAATTCTGGAACAGTTTGTTCCTATGGACCAAACGATAACATGGCTGTGGTGGTCTTTTTGTTTCCAAGTCCTTCAACAAAGATCGTCGCCATGAAAATAAAACCTGTGTCTTTATCAACATTCTATGGCTTCAGGAGCTGTATGTAAATGCAGTTAACACTCGATTGTTTGGGGTATTATAAAAGTAAGGTTTTCAATATTAGATAATTTGGATATTATGTAAATGCAATTATTAAAGTGTGCTAACCTTTGTTGTTATGTAAATGTAATGGATGTAGTTACCTGTGATACATCAAGGATTTATGTAAATGCCGTCATAAAGACTGAATAATCTGGGATATCATGTACACGGAAATATTGGGGCTTGATAATTTTGAGTTTTATGTAAATGCGGATATTGACAGTTAATAGCTTTGGTCATTGGATAAACATAATGCTTATGACTAGATATCTCTGGTTTTATATGAATGCAGTCATTGACACTTAGACACCCAAAGGCATATTGCAAGTAGAGTTTTAACGTTCGATGGCTTCGGTTAAAATTTTAATGCAGTAGTTATTGAAATGCTGTTGCTGAGGTGAAATGGTTTTGGATACTCCTTTCTCTCGGAATGAAAGGTTACTGGTTAAGGAGCAGCAGAACTATGTGGAGTCTGACAATCTGGAAACAGAGAAAGGATCGGAAGCGACACGCAATATAAGTTGAAATAAGATTATAGAAAGAGCAGAACGTTCCAATGAAACCGTCTGTCTACCGGAGAGAGAGAGAGAGAGAGAGAGAGAGAGAGAGAGAGAGAGAGAGAGAGAGAGAGAGAGAGAGAGACAGACAGACAGACAGACAGACAGACAGAGACAGAGACAGAGACAGACAGACAGACAGACAGACAGACAGACAGACAGATAGATAGATAGATAGATAGATAGATAGATAGATAGATAGATATGTGTGGTCGGTGGGTGAGTGGGTGATGTGTATGTGTGTGTGCGTGCGTGCGTGCGTGCGTGCGTGCATGTGTGTGTGAGTGTGCGTGCGTGCATGTGTGTGAGTGTGCATGCGTGCATGTGTGTGTGTGGGGGGGGGGGGGGGCGGAGGGTTGGAGAGAAAGGGAGAGACAGACAGACAGACAGACAAAGAGACAGACAGACAAACAAATAGACAGACACACAGATAATGATCAGTCCGGGCCCGGATGCCTTCGGTTCCCAGAAATAAAGTGAAGCAAAAGTCAATAAATCGTTGAGGTATTACTTTATCATCCTAAATGGCAGAATCGCATTTATTTATACACCAAAAAAAATAGGATGACAAAAAAAACTAAAAAGAAATAGAAAGTATGGAAAACTGTGAGCAACTGATGCCACACCCGACTAAACGTCCAGAGGTTTTATACTTTCTTTCTTTTTTACGCCGGTTCTCATAATAACAGTTGGGGAGGGTGGTTCTTACCATGACACCGCTCCGGGCTCCGGTTTCCTACTTGTCCTTTCATCTCTTCATGTGAAGATGCCCTTATCTCCTGTCCTTAAGACGTAGAACAACAGCACCCATTGTTGCTCTGCTGGGAAACCAGCCCACAGTGTCCTGTACTGAGACGCAGATAGACCGACTTTTCTTTTTATTCGTTATTGACTGGAAACGTGTTAGGATATTGGGAGATATTGGGATCTTTGGGGAGAAAGGAATGAAATATTGGGATCTTTGGGGAGAAAGGGGGAATATTGGGATCTTTGGGGAGAAGGGGGGGAAATTGGGATGTTTGGGGAGAAAGGGGGGAAATATTGAGATTTTTGGGGGGAGGGGGGGGAAATTGGGTTTTTGGGGGGGAGAAGGGGGTAGGTTTTTGGGGTTTTTTGGGAAAGGGGGGGAAAATATTGGGTCTTTGGGGGAAGGGGGGAATATTGGGTTTTTGGGGAGAAGGGGGGAATTTTTGGGATCTTTGGGGAGAAAGGGGGGAAAATTTTGGGGTTTTTCGGGAGAAAGGGGGGAAATTTTGGATCTGGGGGGAAAAAAAGGGGGGGGGAAATATTGGGTCTTTGGGGGGTGTCACGGTCAAAAATTCAACAAAACCCCAAAGTGTGGTCCGTCGCCGGCCATTCAACGGGACAAAGTAAAAACGCAGACATTTTGGGCCCCAAAGCGGCTTCATGCGTGCACCCACCCAATTTGCACAGCGGGGAGACAGCAGACAGTTGAGTGGCGGGACGACAGGTCTCGGTGGTTTTGGTCAGACGTCGTGGCCCCTAACCAGCTCACTACCCAAATTTAGAGGCCAGTGTCACGGTAACCCACCGGCGCCAGTTAAGTGGGAAAGGGGGGAAGGTAGGTGTGGGGGGGTGAAATCTAGTAATCATTAAAGGCCCTTTTGACCCCCACAGAGAGTAAGGGTGTGGGCGTGATGTCATGATTTGAATACCCAAATGGAATTAGAGGGAAAAACTTCGGGTATCAGGGGTAAAAAATACCAAGGTCTCGCCCTTTTTGGACGTCGGAAGGGAAATAAAAAAAGGGATGTGAGAGTGAGGAACGGAGAACGAGGGGGAAAAAACGAACAGAGAGAAGAGAGGGGGTTGAGTGTAATTTGAGGAGAGAAAAGCAGGGATGAGGGGAGGGAAAGAGAAACCAAAATTTGAGAGATTAGTGAGTAGTCTGAGGGGGACTGAGGGAGTGTGGAGAGGAGAGTGCAAACAATTTGGGGGAAAAAAAGAAAGAAAAAAAAAAAAGAAAAAAAAAGCAACCACGTCCATTTGTAAGAGCGGGATTAAGAGAGAGGAGAGAGTGAAAGCGTTATTTCGGGAAAGAAAAAAAGGAGAACAGGGGATGTTGATAGCACTTTTTTCATTTCCGGGGTTCGCCCTCTACTTGGCCAGCGCCATTTTCATCGACAGACCAACGCCAGGCCCAACGCAAACCTCCCAGGGCCAGCAGACCAAGACCAGTCCCAGCGTTTTCGTGCTTGTGAAAGTGACGTGAAAAAAAAGAAAAAAAAAAGAAAAGAAAAGCGGATTCGTGAATATTTAAGTACCTCCCCGGTAAAGTAGAAATCTGTTTATCCCCCGGGGGTTTGTTAATGATGTTTTGAAAAGGTTTTTTGTAAATTTCACGGAAGGAGAATGTTTTTTTTTTTTGATTCCATATGCTTGATTTTTCGTTCTATGTCATGTGTAGTAAAGTTATAGCTTTACTATGGTTTATGTGACAAATGCATGAATATGAATGAGATTGTAAGCAAGCTGGGTGTGTTTGGGCGTGCGCTAGTTTTCCCATCGACATCCCCAGAGGTTGACAATTTATTGGCGAGTCCCAGGATCTTCTGTCCATTTATTATATTGTTCCTTCTCGAGAGGAAGCTGGGGGGGATTCAAGTATTGTAATCCAAAAGAAAAGGGGTTGTTTACGTATTTTTCCCAGATAGTTAAATACTGGCTTGGCATTGCTTCCAAGATAGTTAATACTAGGCTGGCTTTCAGCCCCGAGTACTATTTGCACGATTCATAATTGTCCCATAGTTGGGTCAGGCGCTGGGTTTTTTTAAAAAAATAATTACGTTGCCCCAAGCTAATATTGTCATTCATAGGATTGTGTTTTTACGTCACTCGTGTCGGAAACCCACCATTTTGGCTGTGAGAGTAAAATTTGTTTCAAAAAAAAAAAAAAAAAAGATAAATGGGGGAAAAGAAAAGAACCCCCCTATTGAAAATGGTGAGCGTTCGTCGTGTTTTAGGCTATTGGGGAGAAGGTTGGAGATTCGTTGAAACCGCAAAAGATGGAAAGGGATGAGCGAGGGGGAAAGACGATGTCGCTGTAGAAATAGCAGAGCGGGAAAAGGGGTTTTAAAAGTAGCGGACGCAGGAGACAGAAAGAATAAAGCAGGAAACAGAAAAATTTAAGGTTTCAGGTAACAATTTTAAAGAAACGCGGAGAAAAAAGAAAAAGGGGAAGCGCGGAGACAAAAAGTTAAAGGTTCAATTGGTTGGAAAGTGGATACAAAGGGAGACCCCCGGGAGGGGAGTTCATTTGGGGACTCTGTGCGCAGTATGCCCCCGACCCAAGTTCCCAAAATTCCGGGGGACCATTCGTTGAGGCATACATCGTGTTTCAAAACGTTTGCGCCAGTCAGGGTTTGGCCCCCAAAAGAGTGGGATCATTTTGTGGCGTACTGAGGGAAAGGGCATTCAAAATTTCACTGCGTTGCCAGCAAAACAACGTCTGTTTTTGGTGCTGTAAAGGAATATTGATGAAGGGGATTTGACTCAAGAGGAAGGTTTCAGAAAGAAATTTCGTTCAGCTAAATTACAAGCAGGTGAGCGTACCTCATTTTGGTGAGTTAGATCATATTTTGAGAAGTGGTTAGATTTTGGCGGTACGAAAGAAGGATTCGTGATTTTGAAAAAGCTGTTATGAAGGAACAGTTTTTGTCAGGTTGCGGCCCTGAGTTAACCATCATTTAAAAGAGAGACAGCCGAGCAGCAGGGGAGTTGTTGAAGTTCGCAGGGTGTATAGAGAGGCCGTTTGGGCACAAGGTGCGGAGAAACAGGTGCTAGGCACAGGGGAGGGAAAGGGAAGACCAGGGGTTTCCCGCAAAGTCTGCAAACCCGTGGTGGGGCAAAAGGAAAGGGGCAAAGGGCTTTTGGTGTTTCATTTGCACAAGAAGGGACATGTGGCGGGGGGATTGTGCATGAGGTTCCAGGGGCAGCAGTTTGCAAGAGGGGATAGGGTCTAAAGGGAAACGCCCTGCGTGGAACCAAAAGGGATTCAGTTTGAAGAGGGGGGGTGCACCCTAGGGCTACACTGGACGCAGTCAGTGTCAGGGTGGAGGGCACTGGCTGAGTGGTTGTTACCGGGGAAAAAGGGGGGTTTGGCCACCCGAGGGTAAAAGTGTTGAGCATGGTTGTTCATGGGTTTTGTAGTACGAACAACGCTGGTCGAGAAAGGGGGATTTGAAGGGCAAAATCCAGCCCTGTACTCAAATCGATGGCATGTGAGGGATTTTTTTTTTCCAGTTGTAAGATAAAAAAGTACGCCCCCCTTATTTTCCCCGGGCGAGTTGTCTGCGTTGGTGATGGAAAAACCCCCTTTCATGATTTGATTTTGGAAATATTCAGGGGCAGGGTCCGGGGATCCTGAGTTGTACTGCTCAGGGGCAGCAGTTAAACCGGAGCAAAAAGGAGGAAAAGGGTGAAAAACCCTTTTAGTCGCCCGGCAAGGAAGTCAGGAAAGATGTGTCGCCTGATGAGTTTGAGCGCGCGGAACAAGCCCCTTCGCTCGTGAATCTTGGGAGTTGAAAGAGGTGGGGGGAAAACGGGTGGTTAGAGGAGGTGAGACAGAATTTCTTGTAAAAGGGGGGCTGTTGAAAGAGGTTCCCCAAAGGGGGAAGACAGGTAAGGTGAACTAGGGGGGTACCAGCAGGTTTTCGTGACACTGCATTTTAGTGGGTACGAGTCGTCATGGCGAGTCATCTGGGGCCCAGCAAAAAGCTGACGAACTTCGATGTTTTTTAGGGCCCAGGGGCAATGGCGACATAAGCGTTTCTGCATGTCATGTGCGTGTGTAAAAGGCAGCCACAAGGGGGGTGAAAGGAAGGCCCCTCTTAAACACCCCCCTTTATTGACACACCGTTCAGGGGGTGGCTTTTGATCTGTTTGGGCCCCCCAATCTCCCCCTGTTCAAAGGGTTTGGGCCAGGTATGAGACATGCAAGTTGCAAGGGATTTTGCGGGGCTAGGGTGGGTCAAAAGAAGAAAATAGACGGAAGGTGAAGAACAACCCCCTAAAGGTGGGGATCAAGTCTTGGACTGTTTCCCACGGGTCACAAAAAAGCTGCTGTGCTTTGGGAAAAGGGCCATTCACATCATGAAAGGGTCGGTCGGGATTTACCAAATTAATGTGAAGGGGAAAATAAAATTTTTCCCATGCGAATTTTCTCCCGCAATAAATTCAGCGTGAGACTCGCACAAGGCGCAGCAGAATCGTGTTGGGGTGAAAGAGCCCAGAGAAGAGGGGAGATTTTGTTGCAATTTTCCCAGAAAAGTCTTACGGGATGTGTCATGTATAAAAGGGTGACAGAGGAGCAGGGGAAGTTGGGGGCTCCTAGAACAGTTTGGGGCGCCCCCTGCTGAAAAAAACCGGCGGGGAAAATCTAGGACTGTGGGTGGGGGTTACATCGCAAAAACCCCTACATGTGAAAACTACCCGACCCTATGCACCCGCGTGATCGAGGAGGGGTAGAAAAGTGTTGGGCCCTTGGGTGATTGAAAAGTCCAAATTGTATAGTGACCGTGTCTTAGTGAGGAAAAAATCAGGGAGCATCGTCTGTGTCGATATAGAGTCGGGAAAAGTGTCACCAAGGTCGAGCAGAGGCATACCGAAAAGGAAAACCCGTTCGCTAGATCGCCCAAGCAAGAGCCGTATTTTTACAGGATAGATCTGGCAAGGGGTTTTGGCAAATGCCTGGTGGGACTCAAAAGGAAAATACAGCTTCCACTCCTTGGGACTATCCCCTGGCGAGTACTTTCCCTTTTGGGATGGGCAACGCCCTGCGTCTTCTCTCGGATGATGAGGGAAATTATTGACGGGGTTGGAAAGGGGTTTGTGAATTCATGGTGACATTGATAGATCCCAGATGGAGGAGATATGGGAGCTGGAGCAGTTTTAGAGAGGGTTGGACAAGCCCAAATTTCCCGCCAGACCAACAAAGTGCCAGGTGGTTTTCCAAACCTGGAGTTCTAGGTTTTGTTGTCAGAGGGGACACAAAGCAGCCAGAAAGGGGAAAGGTGGGAAGATGGAATTCAGAGAGCCAAAGACCAAAAAAGAAAATCAGGAGTCTGTAGGTTTTATTTGGTTCTTAGGGGGTTTGTACCAATTTTCGCAGAAAACGAGTCCCCCTTTTTGATTTTGGGCAAGGCAGGGAAACGGCAGTGGTCGGTGGTCGACGTGCGGAAGCATGCAGCGGGGTTGGAAAAATAGGTTCCGTCCCCTCTTGAAGTACCAGATAGTCCAAAAATTTTTTTTGCGGACAGATGATCATGGGGGTAGGTGCAGTATGTTGCAGGAGACGAAGGGGGGCGGTTTCTGGAGGTAGCTAGGGAAATTGAAAAGTGAAGAAGGTACGCAAAAAGGGGAGAAGGAGAGTTTGTGGTGTTCCCCCCCCCAAAAATTCCCAAATATTGTATGGGAAAGAGTTCGTGATAGGGGGGATACAAACCCCTCAAATTCTGCAGGAGGCGCAGCGAAAACGCGGGGGCTGCGTTTGGGGAATGGGACGAAACCCTACAGGTACGGGCGTTCATTCCCGGCGACAGAATGTCGGGTGATATTTAAGTCGCGTGTTAGCAAGTGCAAAATAGAGGAAATAGTCGTACGGGGGTGCTTTGTTTATAATATTGTTGATTAAATTATGTGATTTGGGTTGGGTTTATTCCCAGTTGGGTAGGTTCAAAATTTTTGGGGGAGTTTGTTCATGGGAAAAAGAGTTATCTTGGGCATACGTCGCTTTTTATGAGGTTATTTGCAAAAAAGTGAGGTGGAGTTCCTCGTGAAAGGGCATGGATCGTGATATTGATTTGTGCTCTTCAAATAGTTGACAAGAGGAGATGGCAATCCGCAGGTAGGGGGTTGTAAGTGCGCACAGAGGTCGTTTTTAAAATGAGTTTAAAAAAAGCAAAAAGGGACGTCAATGAAAAACATTGGGTGGTATCACTAATTTTATATTTTTTAATTTTTAAACGTTTGGTTTTAAAGTATTTTTTAAAATTGACGGTGCTGTGGTTCAGCCCAAAATTGGTTTTGGGTTGGCTTTTTTTTGACCGTTGTTTTGGACAATGCGGTGCATGTCTTTTTTAAGGGGGAAAATTTTCACGGTCAAAATTTAAAACAACCAAAGTGTGGTCGTCGCGGCCACTTCAACTGGAAAAGTCCAAACGCAGACTTTTGGGACCCCGAAGACGGTTCATGGTCGCATCCAGCCAAATTTTGCAAGGGGGGAGACAGCAGCAGTTGAGTGGTGGACCGACAGGTCTCGGTAGGTTTGGTCAGACGTCGTGGGCCTAACCAGCTCATCTAGCCATTTGAGTGACCCGGTCCACGAGTTAAACCACCGGCGCCAGTTAAGTGGAAAGGGGGGAAGGTTGTGGTGGTGGGGGGTGAATTAGCTAATCAATTAAGACAATTGACCCCCACAGAGAAAAAGGCGTGTAGGCGGACTGTATGATTTTAAAATTTCCCTGGAAAATTTGAGGGAATAACTTCGGGTTCAGGGGTTTAAAAATTGCAAAGGTACTCGCCCTTTTTGGAAGTCGGAACGGGAATAAGAGGGGTGTGAGAGTGAGAGAACGCAGAAGAGGGGGGAGAACGAAAAGAGGACGAGAGAGAGAGGTCTGAGTGTAATCTCTGAGGAGAGAAAAGCAGAGAGATGAGGGGAGAGGAAAAGGGCCAAATTGGAGATTAGCATGGATAGTCTGCCGGGAAGGATGGGAGAGTGTGGAGAAGGAGCTGCTAAAATGAGGGGAAAAAAAAGAAAAGAAAAAAAAGAAAAGAAAAGCAACCCCGTCCATTTGTAAGAGCGATAGAAGAGAGAGAGAGAGAGTGCAAGCGTTAATGCAGGAAGAAAAAAAGGAGAAAAGATCGATGTTGTAGGTCACTGTTCTTCTTCACTGGGGTTCGCCTATACTTTGGCCCGCGCCATTTCATCGACAGAAAACGCCCGGCCAAAAATCAACTGACCAGGGCCCGCAGACCAAGACCAGTGCCAGCGTTTTTTTCGTGCTTTTGGGAAAATGACGTGAAAAAGAAAAAAAAAAAAGAAAAGAAAAGACAGTGATTCTGTATTAGATCACCTGGCCCGGTAAAGTAGAAATTGTTTATACCCCGGGTTTTTTAATGATGTTTTAGATAATGGTTTTGTGAAGTTTACGGAAAGAGAAATGTTTTATTTTGTTTGATTCATATGCATTGATGTTTCGTTTATGACTGTGTAGTAAAGTTATAGTTTCTATGGTTTTATGGACGAATGCTGATATATGAAAGGATTGAAGAAGGGGGAGTTGTTTTTTTTGGGTGTGCGTAGTCCTTCCCCCATCGACATCCAGAGGTTGACGGAAAGGGGAAATATTGGTGTTTGGGGAGAAGAGGGGGAAAAAATTTGGGTTTTTTGGGGAGAAAGGGGGAAAAAAATTGGGATTTGGGGGACAAAGGGGGGGGGGGGGGAAAAAATTGGGGTCTTTGGGGAGAAGGGGAAAAAAAATTTAGATCTTTGGGGAGAAAAGGGGGGGGGGGGGGGTATTGGGATTTTTTGGGGAGGGAAGGGGAGAAATGTTAGGATTTTTAGGGGAAGGGGGGAAAAATTTGGATCTTTGGGGGGAAAGGGGGGGGGGGTTGGGGGCTTTGGGGGGAAGGCGGAAAATTGGGGTCTTTGGGGGGAAAGGGGGGGGGGGTTTTTGGGTTCTTTGGGGGGAAAAAAAAGGGGGAAAATTGGGATCTTGGGAGAAAGGGGGGAATTTGGGGTCTTTTGGGGGGAAAGGGGGGAAATATTGGGATCTTTGGGGGGGAAGGGGGGGGGAAAATTGGATTCTTTGGGGGGAGAAAGGGGGGAATATTGGGGTCTTTGGGGAGAAGGGGGGGGAAAAAAAAATTGGGGGTCTTTGGGGAGAAGGGGGGGAAAGTTAGGGTCTTTGGGGGGAAGGTGGGAAATATCGGAATCTTTGGGGGGAAAAGGGGGGGGTGATTTGGGATTTGGGGGGAAAGGTGGAATATTGGGGTCCTTGGGGGAAAGGGGAAATGTTGGGTTTTAGGGAAAGGGGGGGAAATTTCGGATTTTGGGGAGAACGGGGGGGGGGGGGATTTGGGGTCTTTGTGGAGAAGGGGGGAAAAAGTTGGGGTCTTTTGGGGAGAAAGGGGAAAAAATTGGGGTTTCGGGGGAAAGGTGGGATTTGGATCTTTGGGGAGAAAGGGGAAAAGTTGGGATCTTTGGGAAGGAAGGGGGGGGGAAGGGATTTTTGGGGAAAAGGGGAAAAATTGGGATTTTTTGGGAGAAAGGGGAAAATGTTTGGGATCTTGGGCAGAAGGGGGGAAAAAAATTGGGTCTTTATGGAGAGAGGGGAAATTTGGGATTTTGGGGAGAAAGGGGAAGACGGGGATTTTTTTTTTAAAGTATTTAAAAAAAACGAGTTGATTTATGATTTAATATATGACCTGTTACTTGTTGTTGGTCAACGTTTCATGAACTTTTAGGACCCCTGCTTTCAAATCCGCTTCAAGGGTTTGTACTGACATACTGCAGAGCAATTTTTTTTTTCTTTGAAGTGCGATTTGTGGTGTGATGTTAGCAGAGTGCGGTTTTCGACCCAAATTAGTGTGTGTGTGTGGGGGTGTGTGTGTGTGGTGTGTGGTGTGTGTGTGGGGGTGTGTGGGGTTGTGTGCGTGCCGTGGTGCTGCGTGCGTGCGTGCGTGCGGCGTGCGTGTGTGTGTGTGTGTGTGTGTGTGTGTTGGGGGGGGGGGGTCTTGTGTGCGTGGGGTGGGAAAGCGTGCGTGCGTGAGTGCGTGTGTGTTTTAGGACCGGGCGCGCGTGTGTGTATGTGCCCGTTATGGGTTACATGTGTGTGCGTTGTTTATCATTGATAAAAAAATGGTGAAAACACTTGATTTTGGGCACAGTTTCAAGGTACAAGATCAGGGGACAAACGATAGGGAATTACATCGAAATTTTGGGTTGCCTGGGGGGTCATTACGCTTGTACCCCGCTTACTTTTGGGACGATTAAAACAAACCTTTTTTAACCAAATCGGGCGGGCCCCCTTTGGTGGTTTTTCAATCACCTCAACTCCTTTTTTTTAAAAACCCCCTTTCCAAAAAAAAAAAAGGGGCTGCGGCATTTGGAAAGAAAGTTTGGACCAAAGGGTTGTCGCACAGTTAGAGCGGGAGACAGCAGCAGTCTGATGCTGACGACAGTCTCGTAGGTTGGTCAGACGTCGTGGCGCCTAACCAGACTCATCTAGCCAATTTAGAGTGACCAGTGTCCACGAGTTAAGCCACCGCGCCAGTTAAGTAGGAAAGGGGGAAGGTAGTGTGTGGTGGGGGTAAATCTAGCTAATCAATTAAATGACCAATTGACCACCACAGAGAGTAAGGCGTGTAGGCGTGACTGTCATGATTTGAATATCCAATGGAATTAGAGGGAGATAACTTCGGGTATCAGGGGTAAAAATACGACCAATGGTACTCGCCCTTTTTGGACAGATCGGAACGGAATAAGAAGGATGTGAGAGTGAGAGAACGGCAGAACGAGGGGAGAACGAACAGAGAGACAGAGAGAGAGAGGTCTGAGTGTAATCTCTGAGGAGAGAAAAGCAGAGAGATGAGGGGAGAGAGAAGAGAACCAAGTTGAGAGATTAGCATGAGATAGTCTGCAGAGGAAGGACTGAGGAGAGATGTGGAGAGAGAGAGCTGCTAACTAATGAGGAGGAAAAGAAAGAAAAGAAAAAAAAGAAAAGAAAAGCAACCACGTCCATTTGATAAGAGCAGACTAGAAGAGAGAGAGAGAGAGTGCAATGCGTTAATGCAGGAAGAAAGAAAGGAGAACAGATCGATGTTGATAGTCACTGTTCTATCTTCACTGGGGTTCGACCTCATACTTGGCCAGCGCCATTTTCATCGACAGACCAACGCCAGTGCCAACAGTCTAACCTGACCAGGCGCCAGCAGACCAAGACCAGTGCCAGCAGTTGTGTCGTGCTTGTGAAAGTGACAGTGAAAAGAAAGAAAAAAAAAGAAAAGAAAAGACAGTGATTCGTGAATAGTTAAGATCACCTGGCCAGGTAAAGTAGAAATCTGTTTATACCCGGTTAGTTAATGATGTTTTAGATAATGGTTTTGTGAAGTTCACGGAAAGAGAGAATGTTTTATTTTGTTTGATTCCATATGCATTGATGTTTCGTTCTATGATCATGTGTAGTAAAGTTATAGACTTTACTATGGTTTTGATGTGACGAATGCATGATATATGAATGAGATTGTAAGCAAGCTGTGAGTGTGTTTTGGGCTGTGCGCTAGTCCTTCCTCCATCGACATCACAGAGGTTGACAGGGAGAAAGGGGGAAATATTGGGATGTTTGGGGAGAAAGAGGGGAAATATTGGGATCTTTGGGGAGAAAGGGGGGAAACATTGGGATTTGGGGGACAAAGGGGGGGGGGGGGGAGAAAAATTTGGGGTCTTTGGGGAGAAGGGAAAAATATTGAGATCTTTGGGGAGAAAGGGGGGGGGGGTATTGGGATCTTTGGTGAGAAGGGGAGAAATGTTAGGATTTTTAGGGAGAAGGGGGAAATATTGGGATCTTTGGGAGAAAGGGGGGGGGGGTATATGGGA
>CM031616.1:12146062-12151062 GCA_018398815.1 Conus ventricosus | reverse complement strand
TTGGATGAATGTCAAGACCACCCACATTCACAGCATCCCTCAGTGGACAAGCCAGTGGCTCATGAGGCGAACAGAAAGAAGCAGTTACACACATTAGGGGCAAACTCCATGGGAATGTGAACAGCTGAGGGAAAATAATCCTCAGCGTTGAAATGACAGCTGTTATCAAGTCAGACAAGAGAGTGAAACTATGGAGAAAAATCTTTTTAAAAAATGGTTAGAGCTTCCTCATGGCAGCGCCCGTTTCTGTCCCGAAACATCATTGAAACTAACGGCGTGGGGAGGTAACGGGTAGGACTGAGCTGATCCTTTGTGTTTGTGGACGAAGTGTGAATCGTAAAAAGTATCAGAGTCGTTGAAAATAGCTTCATGCAGTTTGTTGTCAACCAGCAGCCAACTGGACGCTGGTCCCTCCGAGAAGACAGTGCCTCTATTCCTAGATCAGCTCAGACAGAGGACTGGAAACGACTAGACAATTCCTGCCATTCTGGCCCCCACTGAGCCCACATCTAAACCTCAGCGAAAAGGCGTGGCAAAGTCCCCAAGAATCACGTGGGAACATTTACCACATAGAACTGTTGCTGACCTTCAGGGCGCACTCACCGCTGGCTGGAATCAGCCGTTAGTTCCTTCGCCGCCATGCATGACTCTCTCCTTAGCTTTGGCCAACCCGCACTGGAAGGAAAGGGGGCACATCACCTGGTATCAGCAGTAGGAATAGTAACACGTAAGCAGCAGGGTCCTGTAGCCATTTTGGACTAGCGTTGGGAAATGTGGGAGACATCTGTTCCCCAAAATGTAATGTTTGCGAGGTTGTGTTCCAAGATGTTACAGGAGACGCTCATCAGAGAGACATGGCGGTAGTTTTCAGTGCTGTAGCACTCACGATTCGTAAACAACAAACTAACGTTGCCTGTCTTTCAGTGAGAAGGAACTGATTTAGTGTCTTTTGAAGTCTGTTAGAGTGTTTGGAGGAAGGCGTCAGTTCCGTTGCGACATGTGTATAAAAAAAATGTGGAGAAATCCTATTTTGGTTCGGTGAGTCAAGTTTGTGCAACAGCCCCTGGACTAAAGATGATGTCGCTGTGATCCCTTGGCACAGGAGGTGGGCTCGGATCGAGATGAGGTATGGGGGATCTCTTGGCCAGATCTTGATCTGTGAAGTCTCTGACGCTGGGCAGATATGAACTCGCTGGTCCAGAATCTTGGCTTTCTGGTGGTTGGTGTCCAACAGCTTTCAGGTGTGAGACCTCAGGGTGTCTCGTCATCCCTCACCTTGATGAAGGACCAGAACTTTTTCATGTGTCGGAGGTTGGCCAGGGGAGTCATCTGTCTCCAGGTGTCCAGACTGATGTCAATGCCTGTGCTGCCGCTGGTTCCTCCGCTGAACCCGCCATGACTTCCCCAGTTCAGCTCTTTTCACTTGGCTGGAGATCCTGCTCCTTTCCCTGGTGAGCTCACAGCTCTCAGCGTCTATCCATTATGTTGTTGTTTTCTCTTGCCACGTATGAGCTTGGACCTACTGCTGCAGGCTGTCACAGGAACTCATTTTCAGATTCGCTACCACTGCTTCTACATCAGAGGATGGGAATGAGTTAACAGGATGGTGATAGTTTGTAGAGAGTAGGGCGTAGACCGATAGTTTGTAGATAGTTAGGGCGTAGACCGATAGTTTGTAGATAGTTAGGGCGTAGACCGATAGTTTGTAGATAGTAGGGCGTAGAGTGATAGTTTGTAGAGGTAGGGGCGTAGACCGATAGTTTGTAGAGAGTAGGGCGTAGAGTGATAGTTTGTAGATGGTAGGGCGTAGACCGATAGTTTGTAGATAGTAGGGCGTAGAGTGATAGTTTGTAGATGTAGGGCGTAGACCGATAGTTTGTAGATAGTATGGCGTAGACCGATAGTTTGTAGATAGTAGGGCGTAGACCGATAGTTTGTAGATAGTAGGACGTAGACCGATAGTTTGTGGATAGTAGTACGTAGACCGATAGTTTGTAGATAGTAGGGCGTAGACCGATAGTTTGTAGATAGTAGGACGTAGACCGATAGTTTGTGGATAGTAGTACGTAGACCTATAGTTTGTAGATAGTAGGCGTAGACCGATAGTTTGTAGATAGTAGGACGTAGACCGATAGTTTGTAGATAGTAGGACGTAGACCGATAGTTTGTGGATACTAGGACGTAGACCGATAGTTTGTGGATAGTAGTACGTAGACCTATAGTTTGTAGATAGTAGGACGTAGACCGATAGTTTGTAGATAGTAGGACGTAGACCGATAGTTTGTAGATAGTAGGACGTAGACCGATAGTTTGTAGATAGTAGGCCGTAAACCGATAGTTTGTAGATAGTAGGACGTAGACCGATAGTTTGTAGATAGTAGGGCGTAGACCGATAGTTTGTAGATAGTAGGGCGTAGACCGATAGTTTGTAGATAGTAGGGCGTAGACCGATAGTTTGTAGATAGTAGGACGTAGACCGATAGTTTGTAGATAGTAGGCCGTAGACCGATAGTTTGTAGATAGTAGGGCGTAGACCGATAGTTTGTAGATAGTAGGGTGCAGACCGATAGTTTGTAGATAGTAGGGCGTAGACCGATAGTTTGTAGATAGTAGGCCGTAGACCGTACCAATCAACTTTGCCGTCGCAGCGTACAACCCGATACTGTTGGCCAATCCGTGTGGGCTGGACCAGGAATTCAGCACAGACCGTATGATGGTCGAATACGTTTGGGTGCTAGTTACGTTGGGTGTAATTTCAGTACAGGACAACGCTTTTGGGGTAGCTGGTAACCTTGTGGTCATAACGGTGCCCCCCCCCCCCCCCCCCCCCCCCCCCCTCTGTCGTCATGTCAATGGTGTGGTCCTGGTCAACGTTGGCTACTGGGTCTCAGATATGAAGGGAAAGCTCAGTGTAGGGTACGCCTTGGCCGAGAGAACTAAGAAAATGAATCCTTTCTGATCTCTGGCTCTTGAAGGTAATGTTTATCGTGTGTGTGTGTGTGTGTGTGTGTGTGTGTGTGTGTGTGTGTGTGTGTGTGTGTGTGTGTGTGTGTGTGTGTGTGTGTGTGTGTGTGCGTGTGTGCGTGCGTGCGTGCGTGCGTGCGTGCGTGCGTGCGTGCGTGCGTGCGTGCGTGCGTGCGTGTGTGTGTGTGTGCGTGTGTGTGTGTGTGTGTGTGTGTGTGTGTGTGTGTGTGTGTGTGTGTGTGTGATATTTCACTTTCTGAATTCATATTTGAATTTCTTACTTTCGTATTGAATTTCATACATTCATGTTGAACTGCTGAAGCCATCTTGATTTCTCACAATATTCATATTTTCTTATGACATTCATGTTCAACTTCGTATGACTTTCATGTTCAACTTCTTAGGCATTCATGATGAACTTCTTTCGACATTCATGTTGAACTTCTTACGACATTCATGTTGAACTTCTTACGACATTCGTGTTGAACTTCTTACGACATTCATGTTGAACTTCTTTCGACATTCATGTTGAACTTCTTACGACATTCATGTTGGCATTTTTGCAACATTCAATTTTAACTTCGTGCAATATTTTTTTCGAGCGTCTTACGACATGCATGTTAAACGTTTTACGACATTCATGTTGAACTTCTTACGACATTCATGTTGAACTTCTCACGACATTCATGTTGAACTTCTTATTTAACAGTCATGTTGAACTTTTACGAAATTCATGTTAAACGTTTGACAACAGTCATATTGAACTTCTTGCAGTCATACTGGACTTCATATATTCATACTGAATCGTTCACATTCATGTTGAAATTATCATGTTCGTATTGAATTTCTTAAATCTGCATTTGTGTCGAACTCTTTACATATAGACTCTACTTCTGATCATATTCACAGTATATTTTACATTGATGTTGAACTAACTATCATTTAGAAGTTCTTTCATTGACTTCTGACAATTATATCATTCTTTCATTTATATTGATATTGAACGACTAAAACGCACATGGAACATGTTACTATTACATTCAAGTTGCATAATCTTTCACTTTTTACCATTGTGTACTGAACACCTTATATCTGTATTGAGCCTGTGACACTGAACTAGTTACTAGTTTCATATTCATACTGGACTTCTCGGATTTATCAAGTTTTAACATTCAACTTCTTATACTGAACTTTTAATATTCGAGTTGGAAATCTTACATTCGTTTAAAACTTCACATAACGAAATCATTATGTTGAATTTCTTTCATTCATTTTCATCTTCTTACATTCAACACGTTGCATTTATGAGGAACCTTTAACATTCTTTTTTTTTTAACACTGAAATCCCTGCATGATGCTGAACTTCATTTTCGACTTCTTAAGTTGAAATCCTTTCGTTTGTGTTGAACTTTTTTTGCGCTGAACTTTTCAAACTCATATCATTACTTTCATTTATGTCGTTAACTTGTTGCATTAAAGTTGGCTTTAGACTTGTGTTTAGCTTTTTTATTCACACTGAACTTCTAGAATGTTGTTTTCACTGTTGCCCATCGCACTGTGAGCATCATGGAAAAGTAATACTCGTCTGAAGGCAGGGTTCTTTCTGAGGACCCTGTAGCACTCTCCCTGTCTGTCCCCATCCTTAACCCCCCCCCCCCCCCCCCCCCCCCCCCCCACCCCCCCCCACCCCCATCTTCTGGCGTTCATCCCACAACCCCCTGTCCCCTCTCTCTCTCTCTCTCTCTCTCTTCTCTCTCTCTCTCTCTCTCTCTCTCTCTCTCTCTCTCTCTCTCTCCCTACTTCTACACATTTCCGTTGCTCTTTGTGGGGCTGAAACACTACACTCGAGAGGTTTGGATGTGTGTGTGTGTGTGTGTGTGTGTGTGTGTGTGTGTGTGTGTGTGTGTGTGTGTGTGTGTGTGCATACAGGACAGATCTCGTCTTTAACATTCTGTACCTCTGGCACTGTATGTCAAACTCAAAAGCAGGGGTTGACAATGTGATGTAGAGGATCAAAGCACTTGAAGGGATGGTAT
>CM031616.1:12131062-12138562 GCA_018398815.1 Conus ventricosus | reverse complement strand
CCTTTTGTCACTACGAACAGGATGAAAGTGTCAGTACATCAGACATTTGTACAGAAACAGACCCAGACAAATGTGTATCAAACGCCAAAACATTAAGCTTGGCATTGGAATGTCCATCGGTAAACAGAACACACAGATGATGAGCAAAGTATCAGTGGAAAGGAAGGATAAAAGATAATTTGGGGGGGGGGGGGGGGGGGGGATAAGAGGATGGAAGCCCCACTTTAGAAAACAAACAAAGAAAAAAAAAAGAAAAACCTTAAAAATCTTGCATTATGTTTGTGTACATTATTCGTTATGTGTGCCCATTTAAAAGATAAAAATTCTAGTTCAAGAAAAAAAAACCCTAAGTAAGCAAGATATTCGTTACTGTACAAGTATTTGAATAGCTGGTATTAGAGTTCTAATTTAAATGACATGCAGATTTTTCTCTCTTTTTTTTTTTTTTTTTTTGGGGGGGGGGGGGGCAGTGTTTTTGTTGTTTTCGTTTTATGTGATCTTTGTCACTGTTTGAAATGAAATAAAAGAGCTCTTTCAACAACAAAAATCCTCGGAGAAAAAAGAAAGAAAGAAAAAAAAACCTTTAAAAATGGAAATAGAAAAAGAAGAAAGAGACGTAGCAGAATCGGAGGCTGGAGATGAAGAAAAAAAGAAAAAGAGAAAAAGAAATCAGTGTCCCCAAGTACTTCTAAGGACGGGGCTGGGGGGGGGTGTGTGATGGGTAGGGATGGAAATCCAACCACCTCCTACCACAACAGTGAAGGGCAAAATGGAAAAATGGGAAGAACGTGCTGTAAATAAACCAGCAACTGAAAACATCTTAAAGAAAATATTTGATATTTTTGTAAAGGAAATCTTTGAGACTATACGTCAGGATTCTGAAAGATGAAAGGGAGGTCAATATGTGTCAAACAACCGGAGTGGTCGGCCTTGCCGTTTAGTAACCCAAGAATTTTCAGCTTCATCGTCACTGACAACGGACGAGCATGAAATAAATTACCTTTGCATGGGAGTTTTAAGAGCTACAAGATGCAGTTGACCAGATAGATACAGAATGAATACGGTATTTGGTGACACACCCTTCTCATGCTTAAAGAGTATGATGGTATATGCAGCGTGTGTTGTGTGTGCGTGTTTGTGTGTGTGTATATGTGTGTGTGTGTTTTCTCTCTCTCTCTCTCTCTCCTCTCTCTCTCTCTCTCTCTCTCTCTCTCTCTCTCTCTCTCTGTGTTCGTTTGTGAGTTCTAAATTGATGAGGAGGGGCACTGTTTGGGTTGCGAT
This sequence comes from Conus ventricosus, assembly GCA_018398815.1. NCBI lineage: Eukaryota > Metazoa > Mollusca > Gastropoda > Neogastropoda > Conidae > Conus > Conus ventricosus. The sequence goes on along the minus strand of CM031616.1, from coordinate 12,137,281 downwards.
CAATTCATAGGTCGTGAAAATCAAAACATTCGTGTGTCAATTACTTCCTGAACAAGGACCTGATGGGGGAAAAAACCTTCTTACTTATACATAACCCTTAGGAATAATTGTATTAAACAAATGTGTAGCCACCTAATAAAATGTTAGGGTGGGTGGGTTAGTGCATGAGCTCTTTATATGTTGAATAAGAACAGACACCTGAACGTCACAGATGTCGCTCAGCAGATTTGCAGTCTGCAACGTTACCTCTTCCAGTCTTGTTACATGGTAACTTGACACTGAAGGTTCTTTCTGAACTGCCAGACTGGCGCTGGAACTGCCCAAAAACGGTCTTGGGAGTGGGAGTGGGAAGTGGGAGTGAGAGTGGAGTGGGAAGTGGGAGTGGGAGTGGGGAGTGGGAGTGAGAGTGGAGTGGGAGTGGAGGAGTGGAAATGGGAGTGGGAAGTGGAAGGGAGTGGGAGTGGAGTCGGAAGTGGGATGGAGTGGAGTGGGGAGTGGGAGTGGAGTGGGAAGTGGGAGTGGAGTGGAGTCGGAAGTGGGAGTGAGAGTGGAGTGGGAGTGGGAAGTGGGATGGGAAGTGGGAGTGGAAGTGGGAGTGGGAGTGGAGTCGGAAGTGGAGTGGAGGGAGTGAGTGGGATGGAGTGGGAGTGGGAAGTGGAGTGGGAAGTGGGAGTGGGAGTGGAGTGGGAAGTGGGAGTGGAGTGGAGTGGGAGTGGGAAGTGGGAGTGGGAAGTGGAGTGGAGTGGAGTGGGAAGTGGGAGTGGGAGTGGGAGTGGGAGTGGAGTGGGAGTGGAGTGGAGTGGGAAGTGGGAGTGGGAAGTGGGAGTGGGAGTGGAGTCGGAGAAGGGGAGTGGGGTGGAGTGGGGAGTGGGGAGTGAGAGTGGGAGTGGGAGTGGAGTGGAAGTGGGAATGGAGTGGGAAGTGGGAGTGGGAGTGGAGTCGGAAGTGGGAGTGGGAGTGGAGTGGGGTGAGTGGAGTGGAGTGGAGTGGAAGTGGGAGTGGGAAGTGGGAGTGGGAGTGAGTCGGAAGTGGAGTGGGAGTGGAGTGGGGAGTGGGAAGTGGGGGTGGAATGGAGTGGGAGTGGGAGTGGGAGTGGGAGTGGATGGAGTGGGAGTGGGAGTGGAGTGGGGAGTGGGAGTGGGAAGTGGGAGTGGAGTGGAAGTGGGAGTGGGAGTGGAGTAGGAGTGGATGGGAGTGGAGTGGGAATGGAGTGGGAAGTGGGAGTGGGAGTGGGAGTGGGAGTGGGAGTGGGAAAATGGATGGGGGAGTGAGTGGGAAGTGGGAGTGGGAGTGGGAGTGAGTGGGAGTGGAGTGGGGAGTGGGAGTGGGAAGGGGTGGGAGGGGGAGTGGGAGTGGGAAGTGGGAGTGGGAAGTGGTATACGAGTGGGAGTGGGAGTGGAGTGGGAAGTGGGAGTGGGAGTGGGAGTGGGAGTGGGAAGTGGGAGTGGGAGTGGAGTCGGAAGTGGGAGTGGAGTGGGAGTGGGAGTGGGAGTGGGAAGTGGGAGTGGAGTGGGAGTGAGAGTGGGAGTGGGAATGGGAAGTGGGAGTGGGAGTGAGAGTGGGAGTGGGAGTGGGAAGTGGGAGTGGGAAGTGGTAGTGGGAAGTGGGAGTGGGAGTGGAGGAGTGGGAGTGGGAATGTGGGAAGTGGGGAAGTGGGAGTGGAAGTGGGAGTGGGAGTGGAGTCGAAGTTGTATGGAAGTGGAGTGGGAAGTGTAGTGGGAAGTGGGAGTGGGAAGTGGGAGTGGGAGTGGGAGTCGAGTGGAGTGGGAGTGGAAGTGGAGTGGGAGTGGGAAGTGGGAGTGGAGTGGGAAGTGGGAGTGGGAAGTGGGAGTGGGAAGTGGTAGTGGGAAGTGGAGTGGAAGTGGGAGTGGAGTCGGAAGTTGTAGTGGGAAGTGGGAAGTGGAGTGGGAAGTGGAGTGGGAAGTGGGAAGTGGGAAGTGGGAATGGGGAGTGGAGTGGGAAGTGGAGTGGGAGTGGAAGTGGGAGTGGGAGTGGGAGTGGGAGTGGGAAGTGGGAGTGGAGTGGGAGTGGGAAGTGGGAGTGGAAGTGGAGTGGGAAATGGGAGTGGGAGTGGGAAGTGGGAGTGGAAGTGGGAGTGGAAGTGGGAGTGGGAAGTGGGAGTGGGAGGATGGGAGTGGGAGTGGGGAGTGGGAAGTCGGGAGGTTGTAAGTGGGAAGTGGGAGTGGAAGTGGGAGTGGAGTGGAATGAAGTGGAGTGGGAGTGGGAAGTGGGATGGGTGGGAAGTGGGGAGTGGGGGAAATGGGTAATGGGAGTGGGAGTGGGAGTGGGAAGTGGGAGTGGGAGTGGGAAGGGTGGGAGTGGGAGTGGAGTGGGATGGGATGGGAAGTGAGTGGAGTGGGAGTGGGAAGTGGGAATGGAGGGGAGTGGGAAGTGGGAGTGGAGTGGGAGTGGGAATGGTGTGGGATGAAGTGGAAGTGGGAGTGGGAAGTGGGATGGGAGTGGAGTGGAGTGGGATGGAGTGGGAGTGGGAAGTGGGAGTGGGAAGTGGGTATGGGAAGTGGGAGTGGGAAGTGAGTGGGAAGTGGAGTGGGAAGTGGGGAAGTGGGGAGTGGGAAGTGGATGGGAGTGGAGTGGGAGTGGAGTGGAAGTGGGAGTGGGAAGTGGGAAGTGGAGTGAGTGGAGTGGGAAGTGGGAGTGGGAGTAGAGTGGGAGTGGGAGTGGGAGTGGGAGTGGGAAGTGGGGTGGAAGTGGAGTGGAAGTGGGAGTGGGAGTGGGAGTGGGAGTGGGAAGTGGATGGGAGTGGGAGTGGAAGTGGGAGTGGGAGTGGGAAGTGGTGGGAGTGGGAGTGGGAAGTGGGAGTGGAGTGGGAAGTGGGAGTGGGAAGTGGGAAGTGGGGTGTAGTGGAAGTGGGAGGAGTGGAAGGGTGGGAAGTGGGAAGTGGGAGTGGGAAGTGGGAGTGGGAGTGGGAATGAGGAGTGGGAGTGGGAGTGGATTGGGAGTGGGTGAGCCGGTCGGAATGAGTACCACTGAAGGGAAACCACTCTGCGAAGCATATAGGGAAAAACGTCTCTCTCCCCTCCCCTCCCCTCCTCCCTCCACGCCTCCCCCTCCCCATCCCCTCCCTCCTCCCACTCCCCCCCCCCCCCGCCTCCTCTTCCTGCCTCCACTTCCCACCCCGACCTTCCAGTTCCCATTGAGTGGCTCCGCTCTCCAAGACAATGGTTCATCTCAAAGGGAGGTAAACTGACCAGCGAGCGAGCTCCGTTTCGGTCCCTATGAAGAGCTCTTCAGGTTAGCAACGGATTCTTGACTCGCGCTAGCTGAAGAGCAGCACGTCCACGTCAGCGTATGGTCAGCTCCCGGAAATGTGTGCATACTGCCTTGCTCACAAAAAAAGTGATCCATGAGCGTTCTGTGTGGTGAAACAAAATGTTCAAGAAGAAAACTAAGTATCAAAGTATGTTTTCAAAACCAGGGGTGGGTTATATATGAGTCAGGGAACGAAAGACCAGTAACGAAGGTTGATACTCTAATTACAATACTGTGATCAAAAGTAAGTAGGTAATCTCTCTCTCTCTCTCTCTCTCTCTCTCTCTCTCTCTCTCTCTCTCTCTCTCTCTCTCTCTCTCTCTCTCTCTCTCTCTCTCTCTCTGTGTGTGTGTGTTTATAATTAGTCCTATATTGTGTACAGGTATTTGTGTCAACATTTTTAGCCTCTGAAGAGACAGGAGATAGATAGAAAACGGTATTTTCATACATATTACCAATAGGAATTACTCTCTCTCTCTCTCTCTCCTCTCTTTTCTCTCTCTCTCTCTCTCTCTCTCTCTCTCTCTCTCTGTATATATATGATTACAGTACACTGGTTTCCGACCGAGAGGTCGAAATGTGTCTTGGAAATACACATTCAGACTGACCTGTTTGTTATTTGTTTCTTTGATGTCAATATTTACATCCTCAGAGAGAGAGACAGAGAGAGAGAGAGAGAGAGAGAGAGAGAGAGAGAGAGAGAGAGAGAGAGAGAGAGGAGAGAGAGAGAGAGAGAGAGAGAGAGAGAGAGAGAGAGAGAAATGGAAAATGGTTTATTCAGGTTAGGCGACAGCCCCTACTGAAGGGGGGAACTATTTACAATGGTATTTCAACGACAAGAGAGACAGACAGACAGACAGACAGACAGAAAAGCAGACAGACAGACAGACAGACAGACAGGCAGACAGGCAGACCGACAGACAGAGAAACTTCAAGGGAAGCATGCACGTGACTCTTGTTCTTTTCTTCCTTAATGTGTAAACATGGGACACATTGGCTGGTTGTTTCCTTGTATAGTGGCTTTGACCTGTGACCATGACATTCAACTTAAACTTCTTGTGAAAAATGGGAGGAGAGGGGAAAAAAAGAAAGAGAAAGAGACAGACAGACAGACAGACTGACTGACTGACTGACAGACAGACAGACAGACAGGCAGACAGGCGGACAAAGAGATATAAAAACAGACAGACGACAGACAGGCAGACAGACAAACGAACAGACAGACAGACCAGCAGACAGACAGACGGACAAACAGACAAGCAGACAGAGAATTATGCGGAGATAAAGCCACTGGAAGGAAGGTCAGCAAAATGTCTGAACTGACACCATTTCCGTGTGATAGGGGCTGACATCCGGTCATTTCGGACGTGCTAATGTCCTGTCAACCTAAACAAAAAAAAGAAAAGAAAGAAAGAAAAACGAAAATTTCATCTGAGCTTGCCTTTGCATCCTCATTATCTGTTCTAAGAGAGCCAGACTGCTGGTTACCTGCTTCCTACCTCGGGAGTAACCACAAACCAATGTATAGACTCGAAGCTCATTCCAGAACACACACACACACACACACACACACACACACACACACACACACACACACACACACACACAACACACACACACACACACCACACACACACACAACACACACACTTTCACTCACACACACACGCACGCACGCACGCACGCACACACGCACAGAGAGGAGAGAGAGAGGATTGAGAGAGAGAGACGTGCATGCGCGCACGCAAGCAAGCACATATACTTGCACTTGCGCACACGCGCACATATAGTCAGGGAGAGAGAGAGAGAGAGAGAGAAAGAGAAAGAGATAGAGAGAAAGAAAGAGAGAGAGAGGGATGGTCCGTCTTTCGCTTATATTCTGTTACTGCCTTTTTTATACCCACTGAAAGAATTTCATATTCATATCAGATTTTGTTTAAACTCGTATGAAATGAATTGTCCATTTTTAGGCACAACATTGGGTACACTATATACATACCCTTTCATAATCCATTCGTTTTATCCACAATATGTCTCTTACCTCTCAGTATTTATTATCGTGAAATAGTGTTTACAGCGTGGAATTCGCCAGAGTTTCCTATATTCCATTTCATAGAGAAAACAATGCATGTACCAAACACCTCTGTCCGGAATACTTTCGATTTAGGAAATATATGGAGACGATTTCTGGCCCATTTCTAACTGTCAGTGAGCACTGGAAATTTGGATTTAGCGATAGTCGTCCACTTATGTTTTGTTGTTTGCAGTTTCTGCACCCAAGTCGGTTAAATAAAGTACCGAATGTTCTCAGATCTGGTGTTTCAGTACCCCAACCATGTTGATACTCTTATGCGTTCTTTTTTCGGTTTCTCTTACGTTTTTGCTGTTCGATATACATTTTCATAATAGCAATTTTGCAGAGTCCAGAAGAAATCGTTTGGTTGGTTGGGTAAGCAGAATCCACACATGAATTATATTAGCGATTTCAGAATTTCCACCCTTCGAAGCGGGTGAGCTGCCTTTTAGAGCCAAATCCTGAATGAACATCTAACATCTGGTAATTTCTTTGATTACTTTATATGTCTTGTGTATATCAATAGTAAGACCAGACTTCTGAATTATTCTAATTTCGGTGGGTTGCACTCCAGACTTAAATGAGCCATATAATGAACTGGCCAATGTTTACGACTACCCAACCAGAGAGTCCATATACAATCCTGATGTACAACGAGATGCTTCCATTGTGCTAATAAAAGTCTCAAATGATTTTTATCGCCAGCAAAAAGACATTCACTATCTTGTAAATACTGAGAAAAAATTTCCATTTCACATTAATCGTTATGAATGTACGTTTTCATTTTCCCGTGTCATTATTGGCAGAATTCCACCACTTATCATAAATAGATAAGATGATAGCATGTCACCCAGTCGGCAACCTCTTTCTATATT
>CM031616.1:12121062-12126062 GCA_018398815.1 Conus ventricosus | reverse complement strand
ATCTTCTATCTACATCAATTTTGCCAGGGCAGCGGGGAACCCCCTGCTCTTTTCGATTTTCAACTGCCGTGGGTTCTTTAACGTGTGCAGGGGGTCAGGAAGGCACACGGGTCTGACTCGCTTATAGTTCCCATCCGATGGGCTTAACGTTCAGTTTGATTTGTCATTCAAACTGGGAAAGAAAGGGCGAGAAAGGCAGGGCTCGAACCCACGCACTTCTCACACGTTGGATTGGCAGGCGAATGACTTAACCACTCTGCCACCTTTCTTCTTCATCATCACCATCATCATCTTCTTCTTCTTCTTCTTCTTCTTCTTCTTCTTCTTCTTCTTCTTCTTCTTCTTCTTCTTCATCATCATCATCATCATCATCATCCTCACTAACGTCACGAACACCCCCTGCGGGCAGACGGCACCAGCTTCGGCTGTGACTTCGAGGACTCGGAGCTTTGCGGATGGAGCCAGGACACCAACGACGACTTTGACTGGACCTGGACCAGCGGCATCACGCCCACCAAGGACACTGGACCCGATGGCGACCACACCACTGGCTCGGGTAGGCCTGGTCACCGTCCATTCTCCACAGGGGTTATAGCCCTTTATGGTCTTTTCTTTATTATTATTGTTGTTGTAGCCCAAATGACCACACAGGGCCTACTCAGGGTTGTCCACAAAGAAGAAGGGGGGGGGGGGGGAACTGGGGAGGCGGTGGCGGGGGTGGGGGCAGGGTAACATCATGAAAAAGAAAGAAACTGTGATGACAAATGTGATCAGCAAACGACAAAACAAACGATAGATAGATAGAAGATAGATAGATAGATAGATAGATAGATAGATAGATAGATGATAGATAGATAGATAGATAGATAGACAGTCGGACAGTCAGACAGACAGACAGACAGATAGATAGATAGATAGATAGATAGATAGATAGATAGATAGATAGATAGATAGATAGATAGATAGATAGACAGTCGGACAGTCAGACAGATAGATAGATAGATAGATAGATAGATAGATAGATAGATAGATAGATAGATAGATAGATAGATAGATAGATAGCGAGGTAGACAGTCAGACAGACAGACAGACAGACACATAGAGAGATAGATAGATAGATAGATAGACAGACAGACAGACAGACAGACAGACAGACACTCAGACAAACAGACAGCGAGACACAGTGTTTCATTGGTTGCAGGTCATTACATCTTCATGGAGTCTTCGGCGCCCCAGAAGTTTGGTCAAGTGACCCGCCTCATCTCTCCGCCCTACAAACCCCCGTCCGAACCCATGTGCATCGAGTTCTTCTACCACATGAAGGGCCCGCCCAAAGACATGGGTCAGTACTACACCTCCTTCCTGGTCATAATGTCTCTGTCTGAAAGAACAGATATATACGCCAGTACAACACCTCTCTCCTGTTTGATATGTCTGTCTGAAACAACAGAGATATAGGTCAGTACAACACCTCTCTCCTGTTTAATATGTCTCTGTCTGAAAAAAACAGAGATATAGGTCAGTACAACACCTCTCTCCTGTTTGATATGTCTCTGTCTGAAAAAACAGAGATATAGGTCAGTACAACACCTCTCTCCTGTTTGATATGTCTCTGTCTGAAAAAACAGAGATATAGGTCAGTATAACACCTCTCTCCTGTTTGATGTCTCTGTCTGAAACAAATAGAGATATAGGTCAGAATAACACCTCTCTCCGGTTTGATATGTCTCTGTCTGAAAAAAACAGAGATATAGGTCAGTACAACACCTCTCTCCTGTTTGATATGTCTCTGCCTGAAAGAGCAAAGATATAGGTCAGTACAACACCCCTCTCCTGTTTAATATGTCTCTGTCTGAAAGAACAAAGATATAGGTCAGTACAACACCTCTCTGCTGTTTAATATGTCTCTGTCTGAAAGAACAAAGATACAGGTCAGTACAACACCTCTCTGCTGTTTAATATGTCTCTGTCTGAAAGAACAACGATATAGGTCAGTACAACACCTCTCTCTCCTGTTTAATATGTCTCTGTCTGAAAGAGCAGAAATATGGATCAATACAAAACCTCTCTCCTGTTTAACGTGTCTCTGTCTGAAAGAACAAAGATATAGGTCAGTACAACACCTCTCTCCTGTTTAATATGTCTCTGTCTGAAAAAAAACAACAAAGATATAGGTCAGTACCACTCCTCTCTCTCTTGTTTATAATGTCTCTGTCTGAAAAAAAAAAGATACAGGTCAGTACCACTCCTCTCTCTTGTTTATAATGTCTCTGTCTGAAAAAAAACAAAGATACAGGTCAGTACCACTCCTCTCTCTCTTGTTTATAATGTCTCTGTCTGAAAAAACAAAGATACAGGTCAGTACCACTCCTCTCTCTTGTTTATAATGTCTCTGTCTGAAAGAACACAGTCGATTCCATTTTGGAGCTTAGATTAGGCGTGCTTGGCAACAGACTGAGATCTTACGAGATGTGCTGCTGCTGGAAAAGGTCCTCTGATTTGTTTTAATCTAAACTGAACAGCTGTTTGAAAATGGAAGTAGACACTCTGAGCAGAGAGGCTAAGCAACTGATCGTAAGTCCGCGTGGTGATAACTACAGCTGGAAAGAAAAACGAGAGCGATTATCATGGCATCTGTAGTGATTGTGACTTTTTAAGCAGATTTTGCATGCTGAAGTAGATAGGAATGAAGTATGTATGAATTACTGGACGTTTAAAGGAGGCTTTTGTCAGGAGAAATTCTTAAATCTCCTAGATCTACTGTTTCGCAGAACGAAAGAGACAAATTACAAGACAAGTGTTTTGTCTGGTTTGTCTTTTTTTTTCTTCTTTTTTTTCTTTGTTTTTTTTTTTTTTTTTTTTTTTGGGGGGGGGGGGGGGGTCTCTTTCGCTCAACGGAACAATTCTTTTAAGTTTGTTTCAATTTCCGCCTGCAATCATCTCCCTTTGAAACCAGTTTTGCTGCAATCATCTCCCTTTGAAATCAGTTTTGCTGCAATCATCTCCCTTTGAAATCAGTTTTGCATGCAGATTAATTTCTGTTTCAAAATATCCCCAGAGACGACAGAATCTGCAAAAACTGTGATTCTCATGAAACTAGCAATTCATTTTCAGTTTCAGTTTTAGGGGATTTTCCGTTTGCCTTTTTTTTTCAGCTCCATTTTGGGCCATATGGGGGGAGGGGAGGGTGTCTACTGATTCTAGAGTTTTGTGAAGATCGAAATTGTCTTAATGTTATAGTCTCATTTCAAGAAATAGTAAAGACATATCTTTTTTAATCGTTCATTCCACGAAACGTCTAGGAGATAACTTCAAGTACTATTAGGGTCAGAATGCAGTGATAAAGGCATTTGTTTTCTATTGTCTTTAAGCAGAGATATATTTTCTGCTTGTTCTGCACTTTTTCTTCACAGATAACGCGCTCACAAGTTCTTTCCGGACATCAATACTGTTCTGAGTTTCTTAAAGGGGATCGTGCACATGAAACTTTCGTTCTGCTACTGACTTAATTCCACATACCTCGAGGTGTGTGTGTGTGTGTGTGTGTGTGTGTGTGTGTGTGTGTGTGTGTGTGTGTGTGTGTGTGCGAACGTGCGTGCGTGCGTGCGTGCGTGCGTGCGTGCGTGCGTGCGTGCGTGCGTGCGTGCGTGCGTGCGTGCGTGCGTGCTTGCCTGCCTGCCTGCCTGCGTGCGTGCGTGCGTGCGTGCGTGCGTGCGTGCGTGCGTGTGCGTGCGTGCGTGTGTGTGTGTGTGCGTGTGTGTGTGTGTGTGTGTGTGTGTGTGTGTGTGTGTGTGGTGTGTGTGTGTGTGTGCGCGCGCGCGCGCGCGCGCGTGGGAGGAGGAAGTAGGCGGGGTCTTTCCTTTCATACACCTCAAGATTTCTTTTTCTTATATTTTTTTCGTTTTGATTATTGATAAGATACGTCAACAGTACTACTTTCGGCATACTTTCTTCCCGTTAAGGGGGGGAAAAGTGAAACGAGACATCTTTTGTCATCCTACTTCATTCCACATGTATAGAAAAAAAAATAGATGAATAAATGAAATTGCCCGGGGGGGTACGTACAGAGGTGGGGGACCTGGACATGCTGATCCGAACGGGGGACGGCGGCGACAATCCTGTGGACGTGGTGCTGTTCCATCGGGAGGGCTTCCAGGCTGACGACTGGCTGCCGGGGGTCGTCCGGATCCCCCCTCAAACCGCCATCTTCAAGGTCAGCACCTGCCCGCCTTCACTTAGCCTTGTTTGTTTGTTTGTTTTTTGTTGTTGTTTGTTTGTTCTTTCTTCTTTTTCTTCTTTTTTTTTTTTCTTTCTTTTTTTTCCTTTCATTTCTTTTCTTTTCTTTTCTTTTCTTTTCTTTTTTTTTTTAAACTACACTTGGCGCTTTGTCAGTAGTATTTTGTATCTCATGTGTCGTTCAAACAACACTACTTTTCACTACAGTCAACTCCACTTTTTAATGCATGTGTCATTCAGTCAACACAACCTCTTACTACGAGTGTCATTCAGTCAAGTCTATTTTTTCTTACTGCATGTGTCATTCAGTCAACTCTATTTTTTTCTTACTACATGTGTCGTTCAGTCAACACTACGTCTTACTACATGTGTCGTTCAGTCAACACTACTTTTAGCTACATGTGTTATTCATTCAACGCTACTTTTTACTACTTGTGTCGTTCAGTCAACACACCTTCTTACTGCATGCGTCATTCAGTAAACTCTACTTCTTACTACATGTGTCATTCAGTCATCACTACTTCTTACCACATGTGTCGTTCAGTCATCACGACTTTTTACTACATGTGTCGTTCAGTCAACACTACCTTTTACTGCAAGTGTTATTCAGTCAACACTACTTTTTACCACATGTGTCATTCAGTCGTCACTACTTTTTACTACATGTGTCGTTCAGTCGTCACTACTTTTTACTACATGTGTCATTCAGTCAACACTACTTCTTACTACATGTGTCATTCAGTCAACACTACTTCTTACTACAT
>CM031616.1:12103562-12118562 GCA_018398815.1 Conus ventricosus | reverse complement strand
AGTAAAAAGATCCTGGAAAAAAAAACAATAAAAACAAACACTGAATACAATCTCTGGAAAAATAGTTATGAAGTTATCCAATGGTTTAAAGAATTGAACAAACAGAAAAATGCAGTGTTCATTACTTTTGACATAGTGGACTTCTACCCTTCCATTGATGAGGAATTACTTACTAAAGCACTAAGATTCGCCAACTAATATACAAATATAACAGATTCTGAGATGGAAATCATTCTCCACACTAAGAAAACCCTTCTCCATAGCAACAATGAAACTTGGATTTTAAAAAAAAACAGCAGAAATTCCACATTCGATGTCACGATGGGATCTTATGATGGAGCTGAAACTTGTGAATTAGTTGGACTTTTCATGTTGTCTCATATACAGAAAATACTTGGTAAACAGGTTGGCTTATATAGAGATGACGGTCTTGCCACGTTAAACAATAAACCAAAAATCATTGAAAACAAGAAAAAAGAACTTTGTAAAATTTTTCAAAGCCATAACCTAAAAATCACAGTAGAAACCAACAAAAAAAAAAGTAAATTATTTAGACATAACATTAGACCTTAAGGATCATACATACAAACCATATAAAAAACCTAATGACACACCTGTCTACGTAGACATCAATAGTAACCATCCACCCTCCATTTTAAAAGCCATACCTAATGGTATAAACAAAAGATTATCTAAACTGTCATGCAATGAGAAAGAATATAACAGTGCAGCAGCCGAATACCAAGAGGCGCTGAAAATAGTGGCTACAACTACAAATTACAATATAACCCAGATAACAACATGAACAGCAACAGGAAAAACAGGAAAAGAAAAATTATATGGTATAACCCTCCATATGATGGAAGAACAAAAACTAACGTAGGAAAAGAATTCCTCAGAATCCTTAAAACATCATTCCCAAAAGAACATGTACTATCTAAAATATTCAACAAAAATACTGTCAAGCTATCATACTCGTGTATGCCCTACCTTAAAATATAATTGATTCTTCCAATAAAACCAAAAACAACACAACCAAAGAGGGTGATGAAAGGATATCTTGTAATTGCACCAAAAAAAAACCAGTGCCCTCTGAATAATAAATGTCTCTACAACAACATTGTGTACCAAGCTACAGTAACAACAGACAGTGATATACATAGGGATCACGGCAAACCATTTTAAAACCAGATGTGCAAACCATAAACAGTCTTTCAAAAATGAAAAATATAAAAACCAAACAGAACTAAGTAAATATATTTTGAAGCTTAAAGATAAGAAAATAGATTACAACATATCATGGAAAATTATAAAAAGAGCAACACCATACAACAACATTTCTAAAAAAAATGCAACTTATGTACTACAGAAAAGTGGCTGATACTATGTAAACCCCACCTAGCATCCCTGAACTCTAAAGTAGAAATGATAAACAATTGCAGGCATAAATGGAAATCCTTGTCAATGCACCATTCCTTAACACGTCCCCCTGAACGCGCCCCAAAAAAGAAAAAAAACCTGCAGGCCACGTGCCACACGCACAGAGCGCACACGCCCACACACCACACTATATAACACCGGTGGCGTGCCCAGATTGTATACCCTGAGGAGAGCATTTTTTAGCTCGAAACAATTTTGTAGGTTTTAATCTTTCCACTTTAAAACCCTATTTTTTTCTCATTATTCTCTTCACACTTCCAGCCAACATCACATCCACAACAACGACCGCCGTCGTCACCAGCGCTGTCCCCGTCACCACGGTCCCCTCCTCCTCCACCACTACCACTACGCCTACCACAACCACCAAACCCACGACCACACCATCAAAGCCGACCACGACCACGAAAACGACGACAGCGACCGTCCCCACCACAACTTTCACAACCTCCAACAACCACAACGACAACTCCCGCACCAACAACGACTTCAACCTCGACCACCCTGCACCACGTCAAGCTCAACAACGACAACAACACCAACAACGACAACAACTACAACACCTTCCACAACCTCAACAACAACGGCAACGACGAACGGTACGTCGATAACGTTCGTCACGAGCACATCCCAGAGCACGCCATTCACGACGTGGTCATCATTCACGTTCACAGAGTCCCCTCCACGCCAACAACCAGTTCGTCTTCCGTGATGACATCCTCCACATCCGCCATGACGACCTCCACACCGGCATCAGCCTCGACAGCCTGGACTCAGCCCAAGTCTACGGTGTCCGGCGTCACGTCCCCACCCTCCTCCTCCTCCTCCTCCTCCTCCACGCCCACGACATCCAAGGTCTTCCACAACGACTCCAAGTCCATCACTTCCGGCGAAGGCATCGCCAAGGACCTGGTGACCAGCAGCCCCAGCCTGACCTCCTCCTCCGTGAGCAGCAACGTCTCATCCGAAGAGGGAGCTGACGGCAGTGCATCAACGGGCAGAGGAACGGGTTCAGGCGTGTCGGATTACCTGCCCTTGATCGTGGGCGTGTCTCTGGGGCTGGCGGTGGGTATGGCCGTGGTGGGGGTGCTGGCGTGGCTGTGGGCCCGCAACCGACGGAAGCAGAAGGAGATTCAGATCGAGGAGGACCAGCTCAACATCATCGGGAGCATCGACGGCGCCTCTTACTCCTACCCTCCGTCTGGCTCCGAACATTGAGGCCACGGACTTCTCAACGATCGATCTTCTTCTTTTGTTAGGTCTGTGGACGGTGTTACTACAGGGTGTGGTCCTTGAAATGGGAGGTATCTGTATTGGGAGAAAAGCCTAGTGTGGACAGAGACGATCATGTTCCACACGAGACAAGATCTTTGAAAATAAAAGAAGATTAAGTCTTCGTTCAGAGAGTGGATGGAGAGGGGTGCAGGGAAAGAAGGGGAGGTGGGGGTCATTTCTTTTGGGGTTTGGCTGTTTACGCATTTTTGTACTTCGGAATGAGAAGTTCAGAACGAAGTAAGGTAGCTGGTTTCGGCTTAGAGAGATTTCTTTTCTTTTCTTTTTTTTTTTTTTTTTTTTTACATTTGGTTTTCTGTTACTTTACAAATATTTTACGGTTTCTTTGTTGATTGATTATACGACTCTTCTCTCCGGAAACGAAAACAGAAGACTTGGGAGATCAGACACAAATTTTGAGACTGCGACAGCAAAACAAAAAACAAAACAAAAAAGCTCAAGAACCAACAAAGAGCATCAACAACCAACCGCGTTCATATTTTATTTCATTCAGTTTAATTTTCAATGTAGGTGACTGAAACTGAACCAACAGTTATATGTATCTGGTGTCATCTTCTGTCATTAAGGTTTTATACCTTTGTTTTGTTTGGTTTTTGTTGTTGTTGGTTTTTTTTTTTTTTACCGCACAAGAAGTAGTTTATACACGGATAAGTACATATGGATACAAATTAGCAAATAGCGTGCTGTTGTGAATGGCGTGTGCATGTCATTGTGGCTGTATAACAAAAGATAAAGAAGGAGAGAGAGTGGAAGAGCAGTGGAAGAATATGAGAAGAAGAGAAAAACCCCTCAGACGGGCTGAAAGTGAAAGGAAGCATAGAGTGTAGAGGAAATGAAAGGAAGCATAGAGTACAGAGGAAGTGAAAGGAAGCATAGAGTACAGAGGAAGTGAAGGGAAGCATAGAGTATAGAGGAAGTAAAAAAGAAGCATAGAACATAGTCTTGTCATATATTATCAGACTAAAATGAGAGTTCGTAGCGTCATCGTCGTCATTTTCATCCTCGTTGATCATTGCAGTTGAGGAGAAAAGAGGAGATTAGGGGGTTGGAGGGGTGGGCGGATGGGGAAGAGAGGGCTGAAATTCTGTAGTAGTCTATACCTAATTCTCGTAAGGATTTCAAGCTTTTATTTCCCTGTCTACATCCAAGCCTTTGACAGTTCTTGTCACTGGTGGATTCACAGAGTTGGTGAACCTCTACCTCAAGGGGAGGGTACTCACTCACTCAACAGACACCGCAACTAAGCAGTTCACAATCGCCAGTGTACAGCGGCTTTCTGCGTGACATCTTGAGTTTACCAGATCAGTAGAAAGAAACTCGTGGAGAGCTTGGCAGCAGAGAGTCCTCAGAAGAGAGGCCCCCTTCAAGCAAGTGTTTCGGCCCTTATCTCCTGACACTCTAGGGGGGTTGGGCCACACCCGGTGCATGACTCCGGATGTCCCTCTGCTGCCCCCTTTTTTCCATCTTAGTGCGAGTCATGGCTGGGATTTGAACCCATGACGCTCTTGACATGGTCATTCTAGGGATTGTCCACTTAATGTCTCGCACTCTAACCACTGAGCCACTGGGGCACCAGATATTTGTAGGGAAAGTTAAGCCTTATGAAGTTCACTTTTGTTCCTCCTTGACCAGATCCAGCTTGAACACCTCTCTCTGCCGCTTCTGCCATTGCTTTCAGGGCTCTGGGTTGTTTTTTTTCCCTCCCTGCAATTGAGAGCTGTTTCATGAGGCTGTATGTACCAGTACATACACTTTTCAAAAGCTACGGAACTTACCCAGCATCAGTGCAGTGTCTTCTCTCCAAGATGGGCTCCTGGCTGCTTAATTCACACTGACAACCGCACGTCAGCATCTGATTCTCGAGACTGCGACGAACAGGAACGGTTTGGGAAGTACTGATCCCCAAACGGAACGAGATTTGTTAACGAAGTGCAGGCCAGTGCTGCGCTATTTTGTTGGTTCAGTGATGTCAGTCGTTCTGTCTGAGCCCGATGAAACACATTTCTGTTTCCATTTAGGCTAGGCAGTGAGTGCGATAAGGGCAGGGAACATAGTATGGGCTTCGCAGAACCACTAACTTAGTAGTGGCCAAGGAGGCATATGAATGAAAAGCAAGAGGACCACCTGCTCTGTTAAAAAAAAAAAAAAAAAAAAAAAAAAGCTTGCAAAGCCGAGACGGGAGGAGCCGTACAGATTCTATGGTCTGTTGTTTGGGGGAGGGGGGGGGTTAGTTTGTTTGTTTGTTTGGGCTTTTGTTTATTTGTTGTTGTTGTTTTGTTGTTGTTTTTTGGTGGGCGTGGACGGGTCTTTGTGCGTGTTTGTTTGTTGTTGTCATTGTTGTTGCTGTTGTTGCCGTCGTCGTTTTCTTTTTATGAACTGTGTGACAGTAATCGCATTCATTTTTGTTTGTCAAACCAACGATTCAACACACACACACACACACACACACACACACACACACACACACACACACACACACACACGCACACACACACACACACACACACACACACACACACACACACACCGCACACACACACACACACACACACACACACACACGCACACGCATACACACACACACACACACACACACATTGGACCATTATATGCTCTTATTCCTGGAAGAAACGAAAAGAACCCTCCTTTCATGATGCATCATTATGATAAAAACAAAATCCAATAAACTTTCGTTTACATGTTGTGTCTCTTGACCACCTGTTTTCTGTTTTTGTGTGTGTGTGTTTTTTTTTTTCATTTTGTTTGTTTGTTTTTGTATATATTCTTTTGTGTCTTTGCAGTTTGTCTTTTGCTTGTTTCCACACAGTAATTTTCTTACAACAATTGCTCGTGTCTTCCTAACTCTTTTTTTTTTTAAACATCATTTTCTTTGCGAAGTGAAGCTCCACAAACTTTGTTTTGTTCTCTACACCAGCGAAGGTTTATAGAACTGAAAACAAAAAAAATTGAACAGCTCACTAGAAAAGTAAGAAGGGCTAGACAAATCACCCAGGACATGAATGATGATAAAAATAAAAATAAAAATAACAAAAAAAAATATGATGATAATCATGACGATGATGATAGGGAATTGTGACCATTTCCTAATACTGATGATGATGGTAATGATCGTAATTTAATGAATAAAATGAAGCAATAATAAACTAACTTTTTAAAATAAAAACAATAATTGTAATAGGTGGTCGCTGATGTCTTATTCCAAAAAAAAAAAAACGACAGGCTTAGGTTCTTCGATATAAATCAGCCAGGGCGGGTTTTTTCAGACGATCCCAAGAACTGATGACAAAGAAGAAATAGGTTCCGTCTTGCCCGGGCGGGTTTGCAGATGATCCCAAGAACTGATGACAAAGAAAAAACACGGTCCAGTCTCGCCGGACGGTGTTGCAGACTGATCCCAAGAACGATACAATGAAGAACATCAGGTTCCAGTTCATGCAGGACGGGTTGCAGACGATCCAAGAATGATGACAATGAAGACATCAGGTTCAGTCTCATGCCAGGACGGAGTTTGCAGAAATCTGATCCAAAACTATGCATGAAAAATTCAGGTTTTTCCAGTCTCATGAGACGGAGTTTTTCCCGATGATCCAGAATGATGACAATGAAGAACATCAGGTCCAGTCTCATGCCAGGACGGAGTTTGCAGCTGATTCCAAGAATGAGGGACAATGAAGAACATAGGCAGTCTCAGCCGGGGACGGGTTGCAGACGTCCCAAGAACTGATGACAATGAAGAACATCAGGTCCAGTCTCATCCAGGACGGATTTTGCAGAGACCCCAAAGGGAACTGATGACAATGAAGAACATTCAGTTTCCATCTCATTGCCAGGAGATTTTTGCAGACGATCCCAAGAACTGATGACATGAAGAACATCAGGTTCCGTCTCATGCAGACGGAGTTTGCAGACAAATCCAAGAACTGATGAAAATTTGAAGGAAAAACGGGTTCATTCATGCCAGGACGAGTTGCAGATGACCCAAAGAACTGTTCACAAGAAGAAACTCATTCAGTCTTCATGCCAGGACGGAGTTCAGAGTCCAAGAACTATGACATGAAGAACATCAGGTTCCATCCTTTGCCAGGACGGAGTTGCGACTGCCCCAAGAATGTGAAAATGAAGAACATCGGGTTCCGTCTATCCAGGACGGAGTTTGCAACTGATCCCAAAAACTGATGACAATGAAAACATCAGGTTCCAGTCTATGCCAGGGACGGAGTTTTGCAGACGACCCCAATAATTGATGACAATGAAGAACATCAGGTCCCGTCTGATTCCAGGACGGAGTTTGCGACTGATCCAAGAACTGATGCAATAAAGAACTCAGTTCCAGTTCATCCAGGAGGAGTTTGCAGATGACCCCAAAGAACTGAACATAAAGAACATCGGGTTCCAGTCTATGCCAGCGATTTGCGACTGACCAAGAATGATGACATGAAGAACATCAGGCTTCAGTTTTATGCCGGGAGGGAGTTTGCAGACTGATCCAAGAACTGATGCAATGAAACTCGGTTCCATTTCCATGCCAGGCGGGAGTTTGCAGAACTGATCCAAGAATGATGGACAATGAAAACAAGTTAGTTCATGAGGGGTTTTTTGGGGTGTGAATTGTGGTTTTTTTGTTTGGGAGGGGTTTTTTTTTTTGTGTTTGGAAAAAAGAGGGGGGGAGAGACCCAAGAACGGGGAAAAAAAAAGGGGCCCCCCGGGGGGATTTGAAACCCCCAAAAAAAAAGACTTCCCCTTTTTCCACTTTTTCCTTGTCCCGGGGGGAAAATTTTTTTTCCTTTCGCCCCGGGGTTTCAGTTCCCCTTGCAGGGAAAAAACCTTTTTTCCCGTGGGGGGTTTTGCATGATAGAAGTAAATTTTAAAAATGGGCTCTCTGATCAGGGGGTTTGGCTCCCCAAGAAAAAACTGGTTTCGGTTCCTCTCTTGGGGAATTTCGATGCCCAAAAATAAAAAAAAACTAGGTTTCCTCCTGCCGGGGGTTTGGCGGGGTTCCCCCCTTCCCGGGGTTTTTCCGTTTCCAGGCTTGCGCTGAAAGGTACTTTAAAGAAAAAAGAGAGGGGTTTGGATTAAGTGATAAAATAAGGGGTTATTTTTGGGGGGTTTGGTTTTTTGAAGGGGGTTTTTTTTGGTTGTTTGCCGGAAGGGAAAAGAAGAAGAAAAAAAACATAAACCTCCAGGGGAGGATTTCAATAAATAAAACAGGGGAAAAAAAAATTCCGAAAAGGGGAGGGCGTGACCCAAAAAAAATGAAGAAAAGGCCATTTAGGGGGGGTTTGGAAACATAAAAGTAAATAAGAACCGGTTGTTTTTGGGGGGGGTTTGGGGCTGGCGGAACTATTATCTCCCCTTTTGCAGAGCCCCCAAAACCCTTAAATGGTCATTTTCCCCGCGCCGGGCATGACCCCCGCTTTGACTGGGGGTTGTTTTTTTGGGGGGGGTTTTTTTTAAAAATGTCTAAAAAATCTTCCAAGTTGGGGGAACATTTGGGGTTTCCCGAAAGATTTGGGCCGTTTCCCTTTTTTCCTTAAATTTGTTTTTCCTTCCTTCATTTTTTGTTTGTTTTTTTTAATTTTTTGCCGTCCCCCCTTAGGGGGGTTTTTGGGGGGGTTTTGGGGGGGGGGGGTTTTTTGGGGTGTTTTTGGGTTTTTTTTTGGGGGGGGGTTTTGGGAGGGAAAGAGGCCAAAAATATTTTGTTGTTTTTGGTGGTTGTTTTGTGTGTTTTGTGTTTTTTCCCCCCATCCAATTTAAATTTCGAAAAAAAGTTAAATTTCCTTTTATTGGCCCCCAATATTTTTGTGGTTAAAAAGGGTATATTTTGGTTTGCAAAATTGTTTTCTGTGTTTTAATTTTTCCCTTTTTTTCCTTGTTTAGGGTTCTTAGAAAAAAGCCCCCGGGGCGTTTTTTTGTTTTTTTTTTGGGGGGCGGTTTTTCAGGAAAATTTTTCGGTCATTTTTTTTTTATAGTTCCTTAATTTTTAACATGTTTCTTTTTTTTAAATTTATAAACAAATTTTTCCCCGGTGTTTTTAAAACACGGTTGTTAAATTAAATTGGGGGAAAAAAAAAAAAGGAAAATGTTTACATTTTTTTCGATAATTTTTAAAATTGGGGGAAAAAGGTAAAAAAAAAAAAGGGCATGATTCCAGACTGATGCATGAAACATCAGTCCAGTTCATGCAGACGGAGTGCAGGATCAAACTGACATAAGAACTCAGTCATCTCATGCCAGGACGGAGTTTGCAGACTGATCCCAAGAACTGATGACAATGAAGAACATCAGGTTCCAGTCTCAGTTTTATTGTTGTTTGTTTGTTTAATTTTCGTGCGAGTATGACCCGTTGCGCCTACATGTGTGTGTGCGCGTGCGTGCGTGCGTGCGTGCGCGCGCGCGTGTGTGTGTGTGTGTGTGTGTGTGTGTGTGTGTGTGTGTGTGTGTGTGAGTGAGAGAGAGAGACACAGAGAGAGAATATGTGTGTGTGTGTGTGTGTGTGTGTGTGTGTGTGTGTGTGTGTGTGTGTGTGTGTGTGTGCGCGCGGCCATCGCAATTTACAATCTTCGTTCCCAATGCAATGCAGATTGAAGCTGATGGTCTTTCTGTTATATTTCGTTGCCTATCCACCCCCCTCTCCCCTCTGTGTGTGTATATGTATATATAATTCGGTTTGATATTCAAACAGATTCGATGTAGATTCATGCTAAACGTTTTCAACTGTAATGACTGTTCATGTTTACGTCTGTTTAGGGTAGTCTGTATGTTAACCACCAGCAAATTCAGAAGAAGGCTGTTATGTTTTGTTTTGTGTTTAGCTGGGCTGGTTTTGCATGTGTTTAAGTTTTGTCGTTTTTATTGTCATTCCTTTTTGCGTTATCATGATTCTCTTACGTGTTTTAACATTGTTCTCTATGTTAAGTCGTTATAATGTTCATGAAATGAACGAAATGTTTCCGGCTGCATTTTCAAAAGCACTGTGATTGAATCTAGCCACTGTCGAAGCAACAACATACAAAAAAAGGAAAAATCAGAAATGTACAATTTTTTTCAGATCGATATCATTTTATAGAAATGCGTGGGGGGAAAAATGTGGACAAGAGCTTGCACGTGACGACTACTTTTACTATTATCATTATCATTAATATTACTATTATAATTATTCAGGAAAAAAAATATATGAGAAGATAAGTGGTTTCTCATTCTCCGTTTTCACTGTCCTGAATGGTATTTGTTTTTGCCTGAAGAAGACCCAAGAGGTCGAAATGCATTGTGTCTAGTCCTGTACTTTGTCTGTCTATGTCCTTGGCGGTAACTAACACCCTCTCTTTCTAAATTTTGCTTCATTTTCCGCCCTCGATCACTTCGTTTTGAAATACTATTATTATCATTATCATCATTATAACGTCATTAATATTATTATCATTATTATTATCATCATTGTTGTTGTTGTTCTTCTTCTTCATCACCATCATCGTCATTATGATTATCATCATCATTATCGTCATTATTGTTGTTGTTATTACTGTTATCATTATTATTATTTTTGTTGCTGTTGTTGTCATAGTTGCTACTGCTGTCTTTGGTCTTGACACCATCTTTGTTCCCTTAACATTTTCCTGATTCAGTTCTTTAAAAAAAAAAAAAACCATCTTGATGTCCTGTGGAATACGCGAATAAAGATTTAAAAGGACATGTATGTACGTGTACGTTTTGGCCACTCACATGAATGTCGGAAGACATAAGCGAGAATGACTGTCAAAATACAACTTGTGATTACTTCCCTTGGATAAGTTTTGTGTCGGAGCTCATTGTGGATTGCACGTATATACACAAAACACGCGAAATCATCCGTGTGTTTTAAGGTATCGCACTGTCCTAAAATACAACCAGAATTAAGCCATATGACCGGAATAGCTCAGTTGGTAGAGCGCCGGACTCGTGATCCTGGGGGTTGCGAGTTCGAATTTTGGTACAGGGGGATTTTTCCCTCGGAGTTAACATTGGTTCTGATTCCATTCCCCACACAGTCCTTCGAATGAGACTATAAACCGAGGTTCCGTGTGTGAACGCACGCACAACATCTTGCACACACGTCAAATCCCATCACCAACTTTCGGAAGAGAAGGCCAGTTTGGCCGTTGGTATGGATGACGTTACACATAGCATGCATCTTCCCCGAAGATGGAGTATGGCTGCCTTAATGGCGGGATAAAAAAAAAAGGTCATACACACAAAACTCCACTCCAACTGCACAGTGTCCGCAGAAGTATCAGCCTGCGTACGCAGAAAGAAAGAAAAGAAAAGCCATATGACAGGTCTCGTAGGAGACCACCAAACCAATCATGTCACTGAATTTAAAGGATTCCTACCGGTTACATCACTCACATCGTACGAACACTTCCTGAATACATGAACTGTCTCTTTTCCTGACATCAGATTTTATGCCTTCAAGCACGTGACCCTAGCTATGCGCGACCTGGTCTACGCAAAATAGTCACATTTAATTCATTTTAGTTTGTCTGCTAGGAACCATCTAGCATGATATGTCTTGATGTGCATATGAACTCCTCTCTCTCTCTCTCTCTCTCTCTCTCTCTCTCTCTCTCTCTCTCTCTCTCTCTCTCTCTCTCCAGAAACGAAGCACTCTTTAATCTGTTCACGCAAGGATGTAAACATGTTGTGAATAACAGATTTACTGGCCTGTACTTTTTTAAATCAAGAAGCAAAAAGGACGGATAAATACCCCAAACAGGCTGCGAAGCATTAAAAAAAATCTAAAAAAAAATTCTAAAAATTAAAATTAAAAAAATAGCCACACAAAACTGCACTGAAGCTTAAACATCTTGAGATACTTCTATTCATAACGATTTCAAAGAACATCAAGCAAATGGAGACAACAGAGGTTTCTAAATCACTATAACGTGAGAAAGAAAATAAATGCAGCAGAAAAAAAAAAAGAATTTCAACCGCCACTTGTCATTTTTTGGGCAAGAGGCGTGATCGTCATCGTTTAAAAACAAAGGAACATAAGTAGATCAGTTTGAGAAGAGAAAGATCACTTTGTGTTCAATGCGATAGTGATATGTCTATAAATACACACACACACACACACACACACACTATATATATATATATATAGAGAGAGAGAGAGAGAGAGAGAGAGAGAGAGAGAGAGAGAGAGAGAGAGAGAGAGACAGACACAGACAGACAGAGACAGACAGACAGAGACAGAATGAATGGATGGATGGGTTTGTAAAGTTTGATTCGCTTCTTTTCTGGAAACTGAAAGCACCAGAGCCTTATTGTATATCATTACAGACAGATACGCATAGACAATAGAAAACAACAAACGCATCTGATGTTCCCTATATTTCGACCAAATTCTTGTCTTCGTCATGTGACTTTAGCAACGAATTTGGAGCAAGATACAAACATATGTAATTTATATCTGTGTGTGTGTGTGTGTGTGTGTGTGTGTGTGTGTGTGTGTGTGTGTGTGTGTGTGCAATATATATATATACGCGTGCGTGCGTGCGTGCGTGCGTGCGTGCGTGCGTGTGTGTGTGTGTGTGTAGTCAGCATTTGCATGTTTAAAGATATCGCTAAAACAAGTCAAAATAGGATAATGGATAATGTATGAGTGAAACAGGTTTCAAAAAAATGCTTTTAAACTTCAGCGAAATGTTTACCGAAATCGAACGCAAAACGTATTGATATCACATAACAGTGTAAGACAACAAACCCAATCGTATAGAAAATCTGTATGTTCAAGTTCCTAATAAAAAGAAATCAATAACAAAAATGGTAATAATAATAAAGAAAATAAAAGGAAATGTGGATTAAAGCTACACATTTCATTTCATACATCAGCAAACAATCCCATATATATTTTAGATAATACATCACTATTTGTGTATAACCTAAAAAGAACGTGTGTGTGTGTGTGTGTGTGTATGTGTGTGTGTGTGTGTGTGTGTGTGTGTGTGTGTGTGTGTGTGTGTGTGTGTGTGTGTGTGTGCGCGCGCGCGCACGCGCGCGCGCTTATGTACGTGTTTTACCCAAATGTTTTTTCTACCTTTTCTCACACGGTAACGGTTATCTCCCATCGGTCAGAGAGCATTTGCAAGGGAGGTAATTATTTTGTAGTGTGCCTCATAGCAAAGAGGGCACGCCTTTATTATCTTTTGGATGCCTTATTTATTTCTGCCTTTTTTCCCCAAAAAAATATCCATATACACGTGATAAAACAAATCTGAGAAATAATGACATGACGTGAATACAACAACAATTATTAGAGTAATGTAGAGGAATGCTTTCACGTTGATATAATTCGGCCTCAACTGAACCGAGAGGTATAGAAGTCTCTGGTAAGACGGGCTTTCAAAATGTTTGGTGCAGGAGAGAAATACCCTCGACGCCGACACTGTACCAATGCAGCACCAACACTCCCCGTCGGTGTTCTATATCTGCATCTATTTTTGTTTTTAATGCTTCCGTTGGACTAATGTATCTTTCGTTACATTAAAACAAGAAAAGACTGAATATCGGTGAAACCTTTTTAAATTGAGATGCAATTCTTTAGTTTGGAAACCGTTGAAAAGAAAAAAAAACAAAAAACAGAAGTCCTTACTGACCCTGTCCTTGATATCTGTATTCAGTTTCAGTTTCATCAAGGAGGCGTCACTGCGTGCGGACTAGTCCATATACGCTACACCACATCCGCTAAGTTTTGAGACCACACTACCCATGATTTGAGCTGATGGATAAATGAATTAACAACAAAGATGAGACAATTGAAGAAGTGGGTCTCGTGGCTACGACTCAGCGGATGTCTGAACAACGCATTAGCCCAACGCGCTGGTCAGACCTTGAGCGCCTACCAACCATTTTTGTTTGAATGTGTGTATAGTGGATGTACACATGTGTGTATGGTGTGTGGGCACATACCTGTAACAGACGCATATATGTCATGTGTGTATGGTGTGTGGGCACATACCTGTAACAGACGCATATATGTCATGTGTGTATGGTGTGTGGGCACATACCTGTAACAGACGCATATATGTCATGTGTGTATGGTGTGTGGGCACATACCTGTAACAGACGCATATATGTGGGACTCAAAAGTATTTTTCTCCATAATGACGCATGATATTATGAAAGATCGTGTTTTAAAATCAAGGGTTCCTATGACGAAGGGTTTTTTTTTTTGTTTTTTGTTTGTTGTCTGTCTACCCCCTCTCTTCCGCATGTCGGAAATGTATGAGAAGTAGAATAAGATCGGCGGAGGGGCAGAGAAGGAAAATGGGGAAGCAAAGAGATGGCGCGCGGGGGGGGGGGGGGGGGGGGGGGGGGGGGGGGGGGGGGGGGGGGGGGGGGGGGGGGGATAGTGATGTCTAAGATGATGTTAAAGGATCTAATTCCACAAGTAAACACTTGAAACACTCAAAACTTAAACATTGAGAATTCCACAAGTAAACTCGTGAAACACTCAAAACTTAAACATTGACAGAATTCCACAAGTAAACTCGTGAAACACTCAAAGCTTAAACATTGAGAATTCCACAAGTAAACTCTTGAAACACTCAAAAACTTAAACATTGAGAATTTCACAAGTAAACTCTTGAAACACTCAAAAACTTAAACATTGAGAATTCCACAAGTAAACTCTTGAAACACTCAAAACTTAAACATTGAGAATTCCACAAGTAAACACTTGAAACACTCAAAAACTTAAACATTGTGAATTCCACAAGAAAACACTTGAAACACTCAAAAACTTAAACATTGAGAATTCCACGAAAAAAAACACTTGAAAACACTCAAAACTTAAACATTGAGAATTCCACAAGTAAACACTTGAAACACTCAAAACTTAAACATTGAGAATTCCACAAGTAAACACTTGAAACACTCAAAAACTTAAACATTGAGAATTCCACGAAAAAAACACTTGAAACACTCAAAAACTTAAACATTGAGAATTCCACAAGTAAACACTTGAAACACTCAAAACTTAAACATTGAGAATTCCACAAGTAAACACTTGAAACACTGAGACTGGAACACTGAAGAGGAAGGGAAGTACAATTACCAAGCAAATACAACGAAAAAGCAAACGAACACACATAAACAGACAAAAAGAAAGAAAGAAAGAAAGAAAGAAAGAAAGAAAGCGTTTTAGCAGATCTTGATCGGAAAAAAAAAACAAGCAAGCAAACAAAAGCAAACACTGCAACCACCAATTTCTTT
>CM031616.1:12081062-12091062 GCA_018398815.1 Conus ventricosus | reverse complement strand
CACGACAGATGACTGTCACGGGCAGCAGGTGCGCACAAGGAACCCACGACAGATGACTGTCACGGGCTGCCTTGGCTTAAGCTGTGTCAGGCCAATTGACATGGGCTAGAACGAGTTTGTCACGATTTTTGTCACGAGGCCTACGACGTTTGACCCATCTAGGGTGGCGGAATTATTCATTTGTTTATTGTCGTTGCTGTTGTCGGTATCCGTCCCTTAATGTGGCTTGTGGTTCGGTTGCACCTTGGTGTAGTTCAGCTCAACTTCGGTTTGCTTCTCTCTCTCTCTCTCTTATTCCACTGCCCGTGCTATTCATCCTGTAGGTTCACGGGTGGCTGGTACCTTTCTCTCGAACTTGCTGTCTATCGGCCTCTCGCCTGTCTTTTTACCTGTCGCACGTGTTTTCATTTCTTTTAGTTTGAAATATGCTCACTCTGTGACGCAGCATGGCATGTTGGCCGCCATCGCTGAGGGAGGTTAGCTCTTCACTCGAGCGGAAGATGTCTCTGGGAGCGCCTGCTCCGGTCTTGGTTCTTCACCGTATCATCGAAGGTACAGTCGGTATCTTCAATTCCTACAGTCGGCCTGTAGGAGAGGGACATCACTTCTTCTTTCTCCGCCCCTTTGTGCCTCTGTCCTCTCGACTGGACAGAGGGCAGAGAGAGTCGTTTGACCCGCCTCTTCTGGGTCACCCACGGGTAGCTGGTAAGCATCAGTTTCGTGGTTTGTTTGTTTTGGTTTGTTGTTGTTAGCCGGCTTAGTCTTCTCTTTTGCGCAATTTTCTTTTGTTTTCGAAAATTGTAGAGAAATATTGTTTGAGACCTTTTCTCTGGTTAATTCAATCTTTAACCTGGCCATTCTAAATTATTTCCAAAATTCTTTCTCCTGTTTATGCATCGGGTGATGCGGTAGTCGGTGGGATGGGAGAGAACCTGGTGATTCAGGGTTGGAACTTGCTTGGTCTCGCTCGTCCGCCCCTGTCACATTCGCCGGACTCTTATCCTTCGGCCACCGTCTGTTTGTGTGTGCAAGGAGAACGAGTTTTATGTTCGCGAGCGTGCGTACGCATGATTTGTCGTTTGAATGCGTGGTTGGAGATTTGTGTTATTTTGAAATGTGGCTATAAAATGTGACAATTATGCCATTGAATTATTATTTGCAAATGTGGTGGTAGTTATAAAGCGATGGTCGCTGTGTTGGTTATTTCCTAAGAAAGGCAAATGTTAAACGTGAGTGAGAGAAGGGTGAAGAAAAATTCATATTTGTTTTATAACCTGTTGATTTAATGCAGTCTTTTACCTGCATCGTGTGAGAAGACCCTAGTGAACATTCCTGATTCGATGGGTTTACTGTGTTATGCTCAGGTCTGTGTTGAGCTGGGATTATTGGTGCATTTAGTAGACTTCCCCTCGCCCATCATGCGAGTGGCTGTAAGATTTAACAGCAGGGGTCAGACTGTACTGACAGCGGGGTTCCAGTACCCTTCCTCCTTCCTCCTTCCTCCTTCCTTCTTCCTTGCCTCCCTTTCTTCTCTCCTCCCAGCTACGTTCCCCCCCCCCCCCCCCCCGGGGGCTTCACCCGGAGTCTGGACTGGATGGTGCCACGTGCTGGTTGAGGCCACGCTCTGGCTGGGACCACGGACTGGATGGTGCCACGTGCTGGTTGAGGCCACGCTCTGGCTGGGACCACGGACGGAGGGGTGCCACGTGCTGGTTGAGGCCACGCTCTGGCTGGGACCGCGGACTGGATGGTGCCACGCGCTGGTCGAGGCCACGCTCTGGTCGGGACCGCGGACTGGTAGGGAGCCCGCCGTCTTGACTGGCCGGCCCTGACCCCCGTCCAGGACCTCCAGTAACAGCGCCACGTTTCCCCCCCCCCCCCCCCCCTCCGGGACGCGCTCTTCACTGCCTGCTTGTGTGTCGAGGGTGTCGGCTTTGAGCGACTCCCTGCGAGAACCGACCCGGTCGGAGCACCTAGTGCGATAGGGTGCTCCCAGTAGACTTGACAGAGGCAGGGGTGTGGAGGCACTCCAGGGTGTGGGAAGGGATGGATGCTGGAAATGTTTCTTTATAATTGTGTATATGTCATATGTGCTGGAATGCTGTAATTGTGATTGTGTACGTCGTATGGTGAAATGTTTATTTATAATCGTGCATGTTGTGTGTGTTGGAGTGCTTGATTGTGATTGTGCATGTTGTGTGCGTTGGAATGCTTGATTGTGATTGTGCATGTTGTGTGTGTTGGAATGCTTATTTATGACTGTGTGTGCTGGTGTGAATAAATGGGGTGTTGTATCGTAATCTTTCTCGTGTGGGCTCTTGCGAGGCGTGCGAGGTCAGCCACTCCTTCACTCCCATCTAGACCGATCCTGTCAGGGCAGACCTCCAGGGGTCGGTCGTGACAATTGTGGGGGCTCGTCCGGGATGTGAAGGGCTCTGGCTGTCTCTCTCGTTTCGCGAAGTACCTGTTTAGTTTTGTCTGTTTTGTATATGTTTAGTCAGTTTGTCGTGTTTGTTTGTGGGTGGTTGGCTGGGTGACTCTAGCGGAAGGGAGTCTTTTTGTGGCCTGAGGGAACATCCGGTGTGACCGGGGGGTCGAGGTGAGACCGAGGGGAGTCGACCGCGTCCAGACCTCCTTCCGCCGGGTACCTCACGCAGGTACGGCCGTAAGTCTTGCCTTTCTGTTGCCGCTCAGTCTTCCATTCCTGTTTTGTATTTAGCCAGTTTTGTTTTTTTTTTCTCTACCCGGGTCATTGAGTACAGGGGGTTGTATCGGACGTTAGTGTCATTTTTTTTTTTTTTTCTCCTCTCTCCGGATTCCGTCTGCTTGTTGTTTTTCGGCCAGCCCCACCGCACTGTTGCTCGTGCTGTGGAGCGCGGTGTTGCCAGAGTGGGGGCAGCCGGACATAGTTTTTTTTTTTGTTTTTTTTTCGGTGAGCCCCACCGCACTGTTGCTCGTGTTGTAGAGCGCGGGTGTTGCCAGAGTGGGGAGCAGCCGGAACTTGTCCGCACACACGCACACACACACATACACACATATACACACACCCCTAAAATATTTGTTTTTCAAGTGGGAATTGTCTTTCCCCTGTATTTGATAACTGTAGGATATAGTTGTCATGGCAACGTCCGGTGCTGGTGGTATGGCGACGCGGGCGTCGAAGAAGAAGGGTATTCAAAATGTTACTGTAGTCCCTACTATTAGTACCAGTACTTCGACTACGGTAACTTCTACTTATTCCAGTGCTGTAGCAGGTAGTCCAGCGAGTACTTTCACTTCTTCTTCGCTAGGGGATTTTCCTGCTGAGACCCCGACTGGCACTTCCGCTCGGAAGCGTCAGAGTATAGCGAAGCAACTGTGGGCTTCTGTTGAGTCGCAGAAACCAAAGCCCCCTATTCTCCATGCTTCCCCTCGTAAGGAGTATGCCCCGGGGGACTTTCCTCATGGGAAGGTCGAGACCCAGGGGACGGGTCAGACGGGTCATCCTCCCGTGTCGGGAGAGGTGAATCCTTCCCAGGACATCACCTCTGTCCTGAGTTTTTTAGAGCGACAGCGACGTGAGGATGAGGCCCTCCGTAGGGAAGAGACTGTTGGGCAGGAGGCCCCCCATAGGGAAGAGCGTAGGGAAGAGCTAGATAGGCAGGAGGCCCTCCGTAGGGAAGAGCGTAGGGAAGAGCTAGATAGGCAGGAGGCCCTCCGTAGGGAAGAGCGTAGGGAAGAGCTAGATAGGCAGGAGGCCCAGCGTAGGGAAGAGGCTGCTCTGCGCAGAGAGGAGACTGACAGACAGGAGATTCTGCATAGGGAAGAGGCTATTCTTCGTAGGGAAGAGGCTGCTCAGCGTAGGGAAGAGGCTGTCAGACAGGAGGCTCAGCGTAGGGAAGAGGCTGCCCTCCGTAGGGAAGAACTAGACAGGATGGAGGCTCTGCGTAGGGAAGAGATGGAACAACTTCTTTCGCGGTCTCCCACATCTGTAAGTCAGGGGGTTAAATCACCAGGCATGTGATAGAGTTAGAGGCCCAAAGTTAAAGCTTCCAGATTTACAGACCTAGTGGGACATTGATATGTTCCTAGAGCATTTTGACAAGGTTGCTAGTTCATCCCAAATTTGTCTGAGGAACAAAGGGCTATGCACCTTTTTTTCTGGATTATCTGGTGCTGCAAGGGAGTGTGTGCTCACTCTAAATGAAGGTGCGTCTTATGCAGACATGCAGTTGGCTCTGCGTAAGCGTTTCCACCTTACCCCAGAGACGTACAGGAGGAAGTTCAGGTCCATGAAGAAGAATAACGACGAGACCTTCGTGCAGTTTGGTGATAGGCTGCGCAAAACGCTAGGGTACTGGCGTCAGTTGGCTTAGTTGGAGCTGGAGGATCTGATCCTCATTGAACAGCTCACCAACACTGTGTCCCCAGAGTTTGAGGATCCGGATAGGCAAGACAGCACCTCAGGATTTCGCGGCTGCGATTCACACCGCTGAGGTGTTTGCTGAAGCCCGCAGGCTTATGGGCATCGCCCAGATACGGAGAGGAAGCCCTCCACAGGATTTAGTGGCATAAGGCGCCGACAACTGCTAGCGGGGTGAACAAGGCAGGCAGTTCATCGGGGATTTCAGCGCCCCCACTGTGTTTTCTTTGTGGTCGTCCTGGCCACATTAGAAAGATTGTCCTAAAGCCGCTGGTAGTCGTGGGGCTGGTCCTTTCCCACGTCCTCGTGCCTCGGCTAACGTGGGTTCCATCCCAGCTTCTGGTGATTCAGAGTGCCCAGTGTTTCTCTCTGTTGTTGGTTCCTCCTTGGTCGACACCATCAGGGATTCGGGAGCATCAACGATCTTTGTTGATAAGGATTTGGTTTCCCCTGAGGCCCGGCGGGGCGCTAGTTATGATGTGTGCGGGTTGGAGGCTGGTTTTACCTCCACCCGTCCTTCTGTACTTATTCCTATCTCCACCCCCTACTTCTGTGGCGAAGTATGGGCCATCGCGGTGGAGCGACCTCTGTATTCCCCTTTTCATAGGGAATACTATCACCTTCGCAGACGGACGCAGTCAGTCCGTGTCTACGGATTTTCCCGTACAGGCGTGTGTGGGAGTCACCACACCGCCAAAGCTAAGAAGCAGGAACAGGAATTGCGTCCCGTTCTTCAGCCGATCTCTAACGAGGTTCTGGCAAGGGCCGATCCTGCTAGCATTATCCGTCTTCAGGCCAGGGACTTGGATGTCCAACGCCTACGACAACTGGTAGATCGTCCCGCTCAGTCTGCCCGACACGCCAAGTGAGCTTCAAGCTCCACAAGGGGATCCTCTTTAGGGTTTTCACTCAGGCAGATCGTGTGGCCAAGCAGCTTGTTGTTCCCCAAAACTTGAGAGAATCTGTTCTCCCGGGAGGCCCACGATTCCCCCATGGCAGGTCATATGGGCTCCAAGCGGACTCTCGAGCGAGTAAGACAAGACTTCTTTTGGCCAGGGATGAACTCACAGGTTAGGCAGTATGCCGCAGTTGCGATGTCTGCCAACGGACAACGCCTAAGGGGCGCTTGAGGCGTGTTCCCCTGGGATCAGTGCCACTGGTTGGGGAGCCATTCAGCAAGGTTGGGGTCGACCTGGTGGAACCCATTAAAACCACCATCCAGTCGCGGTCACCGCTGCCCTTTTGTAGCGGTAGACTATGCGACTCGATGCCCAGAGGCTGCCCCACTTAGGACTATCGATGCCCCTACTATTGCTGAGGCTCTCCGGCAGATTTGGACACGCACTGGCGTGCCCAAGAAGAAGTACGGCCGGAAGTTTGTACTGGAGAGCGATCATCATCCTCTCCAGTGCCTGGACCGGATCCGGCCAGTCAGTCGTCGACTCATGAGTTAGGCAGTGGAACTGCAGAGTCATGCGTTCACTTTCCGTCATATCAAGGGTTCCTGTAATACGGATGCTGACTATCTTAGCCGAGCTCCGTAGTCAGCACATTGGAAAATCGGTCAGAGGGACACTTCCCCTCAACCAGGGTTATATCCCCTTTTGGTCTCTGTATCAGGTGTAGTGACAGTTTTCACTTCAGTGATGTTAACGGTAGTGAATCACCAGTGGTTCGGATTGTTACTTTCATGGTTGGAAGGTTCGCTTAGTTGTTTGATAAATGTAGTATTATGTATTTCTCGGTGTGATTCTATCGTGGAATGTTTGTATTGGATTTATCGTACTCTGTCGATCACAGAGAGTTGGGTTCGGTCCCATTGTGAATTTGCACATGCGTCAAGGTTCAAAGGAGCACTGTATCTCAGAGAAACAGATGCTTTTAGAAGGGGGTTTGTCACGAGTTTGTCACGAGGCCTACGACGTTTGACCCATTAGGGTGGCGGAATTATTCATTTGTTTATTGTCGTTGCTGTTGTCGTGTATCCGTCCCTTAATGTGGCTTGTGGTGCGGTTGCACCTTGGTGTAGTTCAGCTCAACTTCGGTTTGCTTTCTCTCTCTCTCTCTCTCTTATTCCACTGCCGTGCTATTCATCCTGTAGGTTCACGGGTGGCTGGTACCTTTCTCTCGAACTTGCTGTCTATCGGCCTCTCGCCTGTCTTTTTACCTGTCGCACGTGCTTCATTTCTTTTAGTTTTTAAATATGCTCACTCTGTGACGCAGCATGGCATGTTGGCCGCCATCGCTGAGGGAGGTTAGCTCTTCACTCGAGCGGAAGATGTCTCTGGGAGCGCCTGCTCCGGTCTTGGTTCTTCACCGTATCATCGAAGGTACAGTCGGTATCTTCAATTCCTACAGTCGGCCTGTAGGAGAGGGACATCACTTCTTCTTTCTCCGCACCTGTGCCTCTGTCCTCTCGACTGGACAGAGGGCAGAGAGAGTCGTTTGACCCGCCTCTTCTGGGTCACCCACGGGTAGCTGGTAAGCATCAGTTTCGTGGTTTGTTTGTTTGGTTTGTTGTTGTTAGCCGGCTTAGTCTTCTCTTTTGCGCAATTTTCTTTTGTTTTCGAAATTGTAAGAGAAATATTGTTTGAGACCTTTTCTCTGGTTAATTCAATCTTTAACCTGGCCATTCTAAATTATTCCAAAATTCTTTCTCCTGTTTATGCATCTGGTGATGCGGTAGTCGGTGGGGATGGGAGAGAACCTGGTGATTCAGGGTTGGAACTTGCTTGGTCTCGCTCGTCCGCCCCTGTCACATTCGCCGGACTCTTATCCTCGGCCACCGTCTGTTTGTGTGTGCAAG
This sequence comes from Conus ventricosus, assembly GCA_018398815.1. Lineage (NCBI taxonomy): Eukaryota > Metazoa > Mollusca > Gastropoda > Neogastropoda > Conidae > Conus > Conus ventricosus. The sequence goes on along the minus strand of CM031616.1, from coordinate 12,083,854 downwards.
GAGAACGAGTTTTATGTTCGCGAGCGTGCGTACGCATGATTTGTCGTTTGGATGCGTGTTGGAGATTTGTGTTATTTTGAAATGTGGCTATAAAATGTGACAATTATGCCATTGAATTATTATTTGCAAATGTGGTGGTAGTATAAAGCGATGGTCGCTGTGTTGGTTATTTCCTAAGAAAGGCAAATGTTAAACGTGAGTGAGAGAAGGGTGAAGATAATTCATATTTGTTTTATAACCTGTTGATTTAATGCAGTCTTTTACCTGCATCGTGTGAGAAGACCCTAGTGAACATTCCTGATTCGATGGGTTTTTCTGTGTTATGCTCAGGTCTGTGTTGAGCTGGGATTATTGGTGCATTTAGTAGACTTCCCCTCGCCCATCATGCGAGTGGCTGTTAAGATTTAACAGCATGGGTCAGACTGTACTGACAGCGGGGTTCCAGTACCCTTCCTCCTTCCTCCTTCCTCCTTCCTTCTTCCTTCCCTCCCTTTCTTCTCTCCTCCCAGCTACGTTTCCCCCCCCCTCCCGGGGGCTTCACCCGGAGTCTGGACTGGATGGTGCCACGTGCTGGTTGAGGCCACGCTCTGGCTGGGACCACGGACTGGATGGTGCCACGTGCTGGTTGAGGCCACGCTCTGGCTGGGACCACGGACTGGATGGTGCCACGTGCTGGTTGAGGCCACGCTCTGGCTGGGACCGCGGACTGGATGGTGCCACGCGCTGGTCGAGGCCACGCTCTGGTCGGGACCGCGGACTGGTAGAGGAGCCCGCCGTCTTGACTGGCCGGCCCTGACCCCCGTCCAGGACCTCCAGTAACAGCGCCACGTCCCCCCCCCCCCCCCTCCGGGACGCGCTCTTCACTGCCTGCTTGTGTGTCGAGGGTGTCGGCTTTGAGCGACTCCCTGCGAGAACCGACCCGGTTCGGAGCACCTAGTGCGATAGGGTGCTCCCAGTAGACTTGACAGAGGGCAGGGGTGTGGAGGCACTCCAGGGTGTGGGAAGGATGGATGCTGGAAATGTTTCTTTATAATTGTGTATATGTCATATGTGCTGGAATGCTGTAATTGTGATTGTGTACGTCGTATGGTGAAATGTTTATTTATAATCGTGCATGTTGTGTGTGTTGGAGTGCTTGATTGTGATTGTGCATGTTGTGTGCGTTGGAATGCTTGATTGTGATTGTGCATGTTGTGTGTGTTGGAATGCTTATTTATGACTGTGTGTGCTGGTGTGAATAAATGGGGTGTTGTATCGTAATCTTTCTCGTGTGGGCTCTTGCGAGGCGTGCGAGGTCAGCCACTCCCTTCACTCCCATCTAGACCGATCCTGTCAGGGCAGACCTCCAGGGTCGGTCGTGACAACCAAGGCTACATCAAAATGTTGTTATGCTCTGCATAGTTATGCGGGGATTGTCTTCAGTTGTGACAAGCTCCTAGCATAACATTATCAGTCTCCAAATCCCCCGAAGTCGGAGTGTGGCTGCCCACGTGGCGGGGTAAACAAAAACGGTCACACACGTAATGTTCTCATTCCCAGCTGATGCATTTGTACCATAGTGTTCAAGTGCTTCGGCTGTTTGGATGATCCCTGGAGTCTTTTAGCCAGGGTACGACAACAACAACAACAACAACAACTGTCACGGGCAGCAGGTGCGCACAAGGAACCACGACAGATGACTGTCACGGGCAGCAGGTGCGCACAAGGAACCCACGACAGATGACTGTCACGGGCAGCAGGTGCGCACAAGGAACCCACGACAGATGACTGTCACGGGCAGCAGGTGCGCACAAGGAACCCACGACAGATGACTGTCACGGGCAGCAGGTGCGCACAAGGAACCACGACAGATGACTGTCACGGGCAGCAGGTGCGCGCAAGGAACCCACGACAGATGACTGTCACGGGCAGCAGGTGCACTGGTGCTGGGCAGCAAACCGTCTACTCATACTTCAGGATGGGACAGAACGAAGACAGGAGGCTTACCTCTATCCTGTTGCTCGTGACTACTGACCAAAGACTGTGAAGATCTCTGACTATTGTATGTGTCATTCACGAAATTCCTTTGAGCTACCATCATGGGATATGCCAATACGATCATGAATAAATATTCAAATGAATAAATAAATGAATATGTACATAATTTTGCCTGAGAGGGAGAGTGGGGGGGGGGGGAGGAGAGGGAAGGAGGGAACGAGAGGGGGAGACGGGGGGGGGGGGGGGGCGGAGGGGAATACAATCTATTACAATTAATCATAATGATCTACATTACAACATGACACAATACAAAAGAACACAGTGTACCGCAATTACCTGCAATATCATACATTGCAATACTATACAATACAAAACCAAACAACAGAACACAGCCGATTGTAGGTAACTATAATGCAGTACCATACAACACGATACAACACAGAGCAAGACAATAAATACCACTTTTACCGCAATTAACCCTAATATTATCAAACATAATGCAGTGAGCTGCATCACAGCGCGATGCACCACAATGTAGACAATGTAACACAACCCAAAATCCATCCAAAACAATGTAAAGAAGACAGCACAATACATATGACGCAACACAAACTAAGTGAAACGAATACGGGGGAAGACAGAACAAAACACACCACAAACAAAGCCAAGGGAAATAAGTACAGTGCAATACAACATAACGGAACACCACAAAATGTCAAAAATGATACTCGAGTGGAGAGACGGGGGAAGGACAGAAGAAAAGAAAGAAAGAAGGAATGAAAGAGAGAAATCAAAAAAGGGAGACAGACGATGAT
>CM031616.1:12066062-12076062 GCA_018398815.1 Conus ventricosus | reverse complement strand
AGGGATTCGGTGTCGTAAGCAGCATCCTTTTGGATTTATGTTTTCTTGTGTGAGCAAGAGTTACCTTACTTGTTTTTGTTGTTTATTCTTTACTGTTCCCTGCCTCATTTCATATTTGCTCTCTGTGAATTGCCGCTGCTGGGGTTGAGATGGGACAGGACAGGATGTGGCTGTGGACAGGGGGCTGGACTGTGGGGGAAAATGCCGTGTAGGTAGCACGGAAGACGGCACATTAACAACAACACAACAGCTGACATGTGTGGCTCCGGTGTTCAGGTATGATCATCAAATGGTACGTCCAGGATTCGTTTCTGCGAAGTCGCAACAAATTTCTACTGAACATAAACGCTGCAAGAGAACTGGTTACCAGCTGATAACTGTCTACAGCGTGATGTCCTTTTCAGTAGACTAAGCTTTCTAGAGATGTAGGTGTTGACAGTTTGTTTCTCCCAACCACCCTGTCCTCCTCAACTCCATGTTAAAAAAAACAAGATGCGAAGCATATAAACGTACTCCCAGTTTTCCAAACCGCTTATAAATCGGCCAAGTGCTTTGTGAGATAAGAAATAAAGGCAAAATAACGGTTTTAAACGGTTATTTAACCGATGTACACTTTTGAAACCGGTATTTTAGTCCTCACTGGGCTAAAGCCTGTGTACATACCACATTTCATCCAAATCGGACAATATGTCAAGAATAACGGTTTTTAACGGTCAGATTTTGAAACACTGCATGGAAGTGCCATTTGTGTGTGATAACCTTTCTATATACAAAATTTCATTAAAACCCACCAATATATAAAAAAAATAACGGCAAAATAACGGTTTAACGGTTATATAACCAATATGCACTTTTGAAACCGGTATTTTAGTCCTCACTGGGCTAAAGCCTGTGTACATATCAAATTTAATCCAAATCGGACAATATGTCAAGAATAACGGTTTTTAACGGTCAAATTTTGGAACACTATATAGAAGTGCCATTTTTGTGTGATAACCTCTCTATATACCAAATTTCATTAAAATCCACCTATATATAAGAAATAACGGCAGAATAACGGTTTTTAACGGTTGTTTAATCCATTTTCAGCATTACATCACTTACATATGGACAGAGGATCCGATTTGTCACAAGATCATCCAAACCGCTTATAATTTGGCCAAGTACTTTCTGAGATATTCCATAAAGAAGAAAACCCGTTACAGGCCGTTACAACCGTTAGTAACGGCTATAACGGGGCAAACTAAAACATCAGGCATCATCCGTGACCCATAATGAACATACCTGCTAATTTTCATAAAGGTCGGCCAAGTACTTTCTGAGATATTCCATAAAGAAGAAAAACCGTTACAGGCCGTTACAGCCGTTAGTAACGGTTATAACGGTAAACTAAAACATCGGGCATTATTCGTGACCCATAATGAACATACCAACAAATTTTCAGAAAGATCGACCCAGTAGTTTTGTATGGAGCGAGTGGAACACATTTTGACCACGGACACACAGACACACAGACACACAGACACACACACACACACACACACACACACACACACACACACACACACACACACACACACACACACACACAGCATTTCTTCGTTCCCATTCTAAAGTACTCCCTGTTCTTTAAGAACTGGGAGTACAAAAACCAACCAACCAACCAAACAAACAACAACAAAAACTGGAAGTGACTTTTTTTCAGCCCATATCAACACATGGACCGATTCAGTGGATGGATCCAGGTTTACATATTGGAAGAGGTCTAGACCAAAGGATGGATCCAGGTTTACATATTGGAAGAGGTCTAGACCAAAGGATGGATCCAGGTTTACATATTGGAAGAGGTCTAGACCAGGGATGGATCCAGGTTTACATATTGGAAGACGTCTAGACCTCAGCTCTGCTCTAATTGCTGTGAGCATAGTTGTAGTAGTAGTGGTGGTTGTAGTTGTCGCAGTCGTAATATTGTAGTAGTAGTAATAGTAGTAGTGATATCGTTGGCAGTTTTCACGCACGCTGGCGCGCACGCGCGCGCTCACACACACACACACACATACACATATATATATAGATAGATAGATAGATAGATAGATAGATAGATAGATAGATAGATAGATACATACATATATATATATATATATATATGTGTGTGTGTGTGTGTGTGTGTGTGTGTGTGTGTGTGTGTGTGTGTGTGTGTGTGTGTGTGTGTGTGTGTGTGTGTGTTTTATGCATTTTTCTTTCTTTTCATGGGCCCAGTATTACTTAAGCAAAGAGACGTTAAACTGAAGAACGAACACACACACACACACACACACACACACACACACACACACACACACACACACACACACACACACACACACACACACACACACTCACTCACTCACTCACTCACTCACTCACACACTCACGCAAAACACGCACTAGCCCAACTTCTGAAAGGATTCCAGCACTGCCACCACACACACTGATGATAAATCATCTGCCCACACCATGAAACGATTAGGGAAAAAAAAAATCCACAGGCATCAAACCTCGATCCATTTTGTCTCCCATGTCACCTTTGGGATGGGTGTGGACGGCACACCTCCACGAACCACCCTGAGAACACTGCATTATGTATCAGCAGAGAGAGTTTCTCTGGAACTGGCCAGGCACTGATGAGGAATGCCATCACTGCAACGTGTCCTACTTGACAGTAACACTTGAAACAAAAATTAATCAGCGACCGATTAAATACGCAGAACCAGGTCAAGTCTCTGCAGTATGTACAAGCCAGTGCTAAAATCAATAGACGACGTTTACTGTAAGTCTAGTTGCAAACTGATTCAACGCCTTCTTCCTTGCGCTGAACTCTGAAGCGACCAAAGCTAAGTGAATTTTCGTTGTTCTATTCGTTCGTGTCTTACCTGAAGAGGACCTAAGAGGTCGAAACACGTAGTGTTTTGTCTTGTGACCCGTTTGTCCACGTTTCTCTGGGCGGTTCGCTAACATTCCAGAGCCACAACATTGTGTATGCCATCCACTGTCAGCTGTGCGATAAGATCTATGTAGGTGAGACATCTCGCACACTTGAGACACGCATCTCTGAACACCTGGCCGACATCCGCCACCATCGGCCCAAACCAGTCGCTCTACACTTCAACCATGCCCAACACAACATCAACCATGTCAAAGTCTTGGCACTTTGGCAATCTAAGAGTGACAACTTGGAACGCGTTATGCAGGAATCTCATCTCATTGCCAAACTGGGCACCGTCCACCCTCATGGCATCAACGTCCAAAAGTAGTATGTGCCATTCCATCTCTGCAGCTCCAACCTGAAATATCCTCCACCTACGCACACCCTACCTCTGTTTACCTCAGACATAGGTTGCAGCTATCATCCTCTTCCCTTTTCCTACACTCTCTGAGTCTCTCCATTTCCTACATCAATCGACTTACCCCCCCCCCCCCCCCTCCTACCCTAGAAATGATGTGTGTAGGGATGTTGGTGGGTATGGCGGTTGTTGGGGGTGGAGGTGGGGGCAACCAATGAATAAGGCTGATATTACACATGGAACACACACACACACACACACACACACACACACACACTCACACTCACTCACACACATACACACACACATAATGAATAGAATGCTATCTCCTTTATCGTTGGTCGTGAAGGGAGAGGGGTGGGGGGTGGGGGAATAGAGAGAGAGAGAGAGATTTTGTGTATAGGTGTGAATATGTTTCCCCTCCCCCTCCCCCTCCCCCAGTTAGTACGTAAACCCATCCCCTTCTTCCTCCACCCTCATAGCATCAACACCTTAAAGTAACATGTACCAACCCACCACTTCAATCTCAGCCCACAATATCCTCCCACAACACACACACATACTACCTTATCTCCCACTATTCACCTCACACATAATTTATAGCTATCTGATTTATGCATTTATTATCATTATTTTTTTTTTTTTTTTTTTTTTAATTTTTTATTTATTTATATATATATTTTTTTATAATTATTATTATTTTTTTTTTAATTATTTTTTATTTTTTATTTTTATTTTATTTTATTTTTTTTAATATATTTCATTTTTTATTTATTAAATTTTTTAAATGTTTCCTTTATTTATTTATTTGATTATTATAAAAATGTATTTTCTAAATATGTTTCTGTATCATGCTTTCGTTACCTTAACCTTCACTATCGTTGTTAGCAGTATCATTCAGTAATGCTATTGCTTGTATTGATACTACCACTAACATTGACATCACAATCGCCTTCGCCTCTGGGACTGTTGCCACGGCAACCCTGCTGCTTAAGAATCCTCTAACCCACTCTCCATTCTCCCATACCCATACTTATTGACACCAAGATTGATCCTGTAATAGTTAAAATGAACAAACAATGGTTCCTGTAATCCAGCCGCATCAAGCAGGTACTGGAAGATTCAACAGAAAGTATGGTTTCTTCGTTCTCTTCATGACTAACATCCAATGTTCATGCCCTCGTTGCAGCAGCATCCATTGGCGACACAAAGAATCGATACGAACATGTCGATGCCCGAGCGTACGTGCTCCTCTCTCTCTCTCTCTCTCTCTCTCTCTCTCTCTCTCTCTCATCCATTGGCGACACATAGAATCAATACAAACATATCGGTGCCCGAGCGTACGTACTCTCTCTCTCTCTCTCTCTCCCTCCCTCCCTCTCTCTCTCTCTCTCTCTCTCTCTCTCTCTCTCTCTCACGCACGCACGCACGCACGCACGCACGCACGCACCACACACACACACACACACACACACACACACACACACACACACACACACACACACACACCACACACATACACACACACACACCAGAAGAGACGTCGATTTATGCTTTAGCACGAAGTGTTGCGCTTGCACAGCGAGCAAGAAAGGAAAAAGTAGACCTACTAATAATCTGCGTGGTCGTGAGCGTGTTTTTACATTTCTTGTTTTGGGCATTCGTGAAACTGTACCGTAAGTTGCATTGGAAATAAATGATAAGTCATTGAATGGTGTGCTGTGCTGTGCTGTGCTTATGCTATGCTATGCTTGCTGTGCTATGCTGTGCTGTGCTATGTTATGCTGTGCTGTGCTGTATTGTGTGGTGCTGCGCTGTGTTCTGTTGTGCTGCGCTTTGTTGTGCTATATACTGTGATGTGCCGTGAAAGGTCGCGCTGTGTTGGGTGGTTCTGCTTGGGGATACTTTGTGTTGACTTGTACCACGTAGTGTTGTTCCGGGCAGTATGGGTGTATGAGTGTGTTACGTTGTGGTGGGGCACCTTGTGTTCCATTTCCCTTTCACAGTGCGTTCCACACGTCATTTTACGCCGTGCTGAGCTGCGCTATAATGTGTGATATTACACACACACGCGCACACACACACACACACACACACACACACACACACACACACCACCACAACACACCACACACACACACACACACACACACACACACACACACACACACACACACACACACAGCACACACACACACACACACACACACACACACACACACACACACACACACACACACACACACACACACCATGCATTATGCAGTGCTTAGTACCAGGGGGAAAAGTGTTACCCAATACTGTTGTGACATCAATTTGTTTTGATGTCATTTGTTCTTTTATGTTCTTTTTCGTCACTTTGACGTTTTTCCCTTGTGTTTACTGTTTAGTGTTTCCTGATGAAGGGTCTAAGACCCGAAAGCTTGAGTGTTTATTGTTGTTTTTTTTTTAAAGGACTTCAAAGTACTCATTTTTCATATTGTTATATTACAATGTATTTTGTTTTATTGTCTTGCGCCGTGTCATGCTGTATTTTGTAGTATGGTATTAACCCAAGGTTGTGTTGTATTGTACTTTCATTATGTGTTAGTTTATGCTGCATGGTATTGCATTGTATTGTATTGCATTGTATTGTATTGTATTGTATTGTATTGTATTGTATTGTGCCGTGTTGTTGTGTTGTCTGGCTGTCTTGTGTGTCTTGTTTATGGTTGAGTTGTGTTGTACTGCATAGTAATGTAGTTTGCTGCAGTTTATGCTTGTGCCGAATCGATTTATGATAATGTTGTATAGTGGTCCATTTTGTTGTTATTTTTTCTGATGTTGCAGTGTGCTGTGTTGCAGTTGTTGTATTTCATTGTGCTACGTTGCATTTGTAGTATTTTGTGACGTGATTTTGCTCCATTTTGTCGTTTTGTGTTGTGTCGTGTCGTGTCGTGTCGTATCGTGTCGTGTCGTGTCGTGTCGTGTCGTGTCGTGTCGTGTCGTGTCGTGTTGTGTTATATCATGCTGCTTCATATTGTGTCGCATATAGTGTAATATGCAGTATTGTATTTTATAGCAGAGTGTTGAAGTGTTACGTATTGTGTTGAACAATGTTACATTACGCTGCATTCTACTGTGTGGCTGCTGCACTGTATTGTATAGCACAGTGCTGCAGTGTTGCACGTATTGTGTTGCATGATGTGGTATCATTCCGTTATGCTGTGCTGAGGGGTGTCCTGTCATTGTCCATTGCTGTGCGAGGGACTGCATTGCACTGCACTGCACTCACTCCCATCGCATCAAACCCTGCCACTCAGCCTCATACTGCAACGTCCTGAGTTGCTTTTGTCACTCCAGCTCTTAACTATCTCCTCTGCTTTCCTGGAGCCAACAAAACCAGTCGCACAAGATGATGCAGAGCCAATCAGGAAAGTCAGCCTACACGAATTCAATAATTGTCGGATCGGCATTGTCCTGAACCATACCATGCAACGACCAAAGACACGGAGCTGCGGCAGAATCGCTCGTAAGCGTCGGTTCGTGAGAACTACAGTGACCATTCATGGTCATCCAACAGGGGCCGGCAATCCAATGGAAAAGGGCGTTGAGCCTCAGAACTGACAGTCGTGGGATTCCAACCATTCGTGAGGTTGTCGTTTTACGGCTCGAAACCTTTCTCCTCACCTAGCTAGTAAGTGTACATCCGGGTTCGTCCAAGGGAGGTAAGGCGGCGGAAGGAGAGGGTTATACCCCGTCATCCATAAAACCTTATCGTGAACCTCACGCGAGTCACTGCCCTTTAGGGCTATTAGCCAAGACTTTAACCTTTAGCCTTTAAACCATGTGAAGCGAATGGCTGTCAGGTCTGCCGCAAGCCCGGAGAACCGTACAGGTATGAACACACAAAAGTGCAGAAATACTCGGTGAAGAATAGATCTTAGTGGAACATGGCGTTCGGTCTACTGCTTGGTGCCTTTTGTTTAGCAAACACATACAGAACTATCGATTTCAGTCACGTAGGGCCTCTGAATATGAGAAACAACGGTGGCATTTTAACATTACAACAGGCATTCAGATGCAATAGCACAAAAAGACACAGACACACATAAGCACATGTGCGCACGCACGCACGCGCGTGCGCGCGCGCACGCACGCACACACACACACACACACACACACACACACACACACACACACACACACACACACACACACACACATACGCGCACTTCCGCACACACACACACATTCACTCACTCACTCACACATGTCCCTGGGCACGCGCGCGCGCGCACACACACACACACACACACACACACACACACACACACACACACACACACACAACACACACACACACACACATCAAATACACAAAAGTAAATAGGTTTAATATCAGTGTGACCTGTCCAAATCTCTCTTGTTATGTTGTGTTTCAAATCAAAATTATAACATTTAAAAAATATCTATAAAAGGACTATTAATGCATGGCTATACATTTCTTACTTTGTTGTGACAGAATAAAAATCTGAGAGAGAGAGAGGAGAGAGAGAGAGAGAGAGAGAGAGAGAGAGAGAGAGAGAGAGAGAGAGAGAGAGGAAGAGGTAGAGAGACAGAGACAAACTGAGAGAGAGAGAGAGAGAGAGAGAGAGAGAGGAGAGAGAGAGAGAGAGAGAGAGAAAGAGAGAGAGGCATAGATGTAACTGGATCAATGCTTGAAAATAATGGAGACATGTCACAACACAGATATCATTGATTTTTCTTTCTTTCACACACACACACAGAGACACACACACACACACACACGCACGCACGAGAACCAATCCAATACCACACAGGAAGAAAGATCTCCAAACTCAACACACACACACACACACACACACACACACACACACACACACACACACACACACACACACACACACACACACACTCACTCACTCACTCACGCACGCACGCAAGCACGCACGCACGCACGCACGCACACACACACAACACACACACACTGATGTAGTAGAGGGTAAGTTTTACAACACTGCACCGTATTTCATTGTGTGTTATGCTATCCTGCGTTATATTGTATGGCTTCGAACTGCAGCGTCTTAAACAAACACCGCATTGCATCGTATTGTGTGGTACCATATTGTATCGCATCGCGTCGCAATGCATTTCTGTTGCTATAATTGTTGTTGTTACTACCAAGATGAAATGATTTCTCACAGACAAAAATTATGGACTAACGTATTACTTTTATGTGAAATACCACATTGTTTTTCAATTTGTATAAGAAGTGATGTACGAGTAACTTATTTATGCAAAATGCCTTACGACTTAATATGGCATCAATAACGATTTCGTCCCTGAATTGCCAGGGACTAGGAGACCTTCAGAAGAGAAGAGATGTATTTCATTTTCTTAGAAAAAAGTCACACTGTATCTACCGCCTTCAGGATACTCACTTCAATGAAAAACTTGAAAGATATGTAACGTCTGAATGGGGATATAGATGTTTCTTCTCCTCCTTTAAGTCAAATACAAGGGGAGTTGCAATATTATTTAATAATAATTTCGAATTTAAAATTAACGAAATAGAAAGGGATTCAAATGGAAACTATATCATTATGTCCATGACAACCTTCGAGAAGAAGATTCTGCTGGTAAATATTTACGGTCCTAATAAAGATAATCCTGAATTTTACGAAAACTTAAAGGGCAAAATACAGAAATATGAAAATCATACACTTGCTTTAGTTGGTGACTGGAATCTTGTCCTCGATCCCTACTTAGATTATGATAATTATAGCAATATAAACAATCCAAAGGCAAAAAAATGTGTTGAAAACATGATGGCTGATTTCGCTCTGTCAGACGTTTGGCGAGATAATAATCCACAAGTAAAACGCTATACATGGCACAGATCATCACCTTTAAAGCAGAGTAGGTTAGATTTCTTTCTTATCTCAGAAGACCTTATGTTGAATTTTGAAGATGCAGATATTACACCTGGATATCGAACAGATCATTCAATGGTTGTTTCTGAAATTGAAATTTGGGAAAGCTATTAAACACAACACATTCTGAAAATTTAATTGTGAATTGTTAAAAGACAAACAATATGTAGACGAAGTACATAATTCAATCGATGAAATCATTTGTGAATATTCGAAAGAACAGTATGATGTAGAAACACTCTCTCGAATCCCACTTAAAGATGTTGAACTTACTGTATCAGATAAAGTTTTTATTGACTTTTTGCTCATGAAAATAAGATCGAAAACTATTGCCTATGCTACTATGAGGGAAAAAAAGGCTTTAAAAAAAGAAGATGATTTATTAAAAGAAATCGCTGTATTAGAAAAAGAAAATAAAACAGAAGATGATTTTAAATTATTAAAAGAAAACAACAACAACTAGTTACACTCAGAGAGAAGAAAATACAGGGAGTTATATTAAGATCAAGAGCTAAATGGATTGCTGAAGGGGAAAAAATATCAAACTACTTTTGTAATTTAGAAAAGAGGCACTATGTTAATAAAAGTATGACAAAATTGGTGGACAGCAATGGAACACTTATAGATGAGCCAAGTAAAATAAAGAAAGAAGTTCATTTATTTTATAAACGACTGTACTCCAAAAGAAACCTAGATACATGTGTCGTAAAAGACTTAATTCAAGAGTGTCCAAAACTATCT
>CM031616.1:12028562-12058562 GCA_018398815.1 Conus ventricosus | reverse complement strand
GACATACCCCGAGGTTGACAATTTATTGGCGAGCCTGCCAGGATATTCTGGCCCATTTATTATAATTGTTCAACTTCTCAGAGAGGAAGCTGGGTGGGATTCAAGTATTGTAATCCTAAGACAAGGTAGTGTCTACTGTATGTTCCCAAGATAGTTAAATACTAGGCTTGGCATTGCTTCCAAGATAGTTAACACTAGGCTTGGCATTTCAGCCCCAGAGTACTTATTTCGCACAGATTGCCTATAATTCGCTCTCATAGTTGGGTCAGGCGCTAGGCGTCTTATAAAAACTAATTACGTTGTCCCAAGCTAATATTATCATTCATAGGATTGTGCTATTACATCACTCGTGTCGGTAACCACCAGTTTGGCTGTCGTAGTAATAAAATCTTGTTCAAAAAAAAAAAAAAAGAGATATAATGTCGGAAGAAAAGAACACCCCTATTGAACAACTAGTGAGCATCGCTCGTGATTTAGGCTACTCGGGAGAAGAGTTGCGAGCATTCGTTGAAACCCAACAAAAGATGGAAAGAGATGAGCGAGCGGAAAGACGCCGAGTCGCAGTAGAAAAGGAAGAAACAGAAAGATTAAGGATTCAGGCTAACAATGATCAGGAAACGCAGGAAACAGAAAGATTAAGGATTCAGGCTAATCAGGCTAGCGAAACGCAGGAAACAGAAAGACTAAGGGAAACGCAGGAAACAGAAAGATTAAGGATTCAATTAGAGTTAGAGAGAGTGAGAATGCAAAGGGAGACCACCGATGATGGTAGTTCAGTTTCCAGTGACCCTGTGCGCAGTTATGCCCCTGACCAAAGTTACCAAAATTCTCTGAAGGAACAGATTCGATTGATGCGTACATCAGTCGTTTTGAAACGTTTGCTACTAGTCAGGGTTGGCCTTCAGAAGAGTGGGCAGTCATTTTGTCAGCGCTATTGACGGGTAAGGCATTACAGATTTTCACTGCGTTACCAGCAGACCAACAATCTGATTTTGGTGCTGTGAAGGAGTCTTTGATGAAAGGATTTGACCTCACAGAGGAGGGGTTCAGAAAGAAATTTCGATCAGCTAGATTACAAGCAGGTGAAACGTACACTCAGTTTGGTGCACGTTTAGATCACTATTTTGAGAAATGGTTAGAGTTGAGTGGTACGGGAAAGGAGTTCGCTGAATTGAAAGAGCTGGTTATGAAAGAACAGATTTTGTCAGGTTGCAGTCCAGAGTTAACTATACATTTGAAAGAGAGACAGCCAGAGACAGCAGGGGAGTTGCTGAAGTTAGCAGAGGTGTATAGGGAGGCACGTTTGGGCACTAAGGTGCAGGAGAAACAGGTGCCAGGCACAGGTGAGAAGAGTGCAAGGAGACTAGAGGAGTTTTCTGCAAAGTCTGCAAACCCAGTGGTGGGGCAGAAAGGAGGACAAAGGGACAATAGGTGTTTCATTTGTCACAAGAAGGGACATGTGGCGAGAGATTGTCGCATGAGGTTCCAGAAGGCAGCAGCCTTGCAAGAGGTTGATAAGGGTCGCCAGGGGAAACGACCTGCAGTGGAACCAAAAGGGATCCAATCTGAGAGGGTGGAGTGCGGCCTATGGCTAGCACTGGAGAGCAGTCCAGTGTCAGGGATGGAGGGCACTAGGCCGAGTGGTTCATTACCAGTGGAAGAAGGGTGGATTGGCCAGCAGAGGGTGAAAGTGTTACGGGACACTGGTTGTTCATGTGGTGTAGTAAGAACAACGCTGGTCAAGGAAGGGGATTTGACAGGGCAAATCCAGACCTGTACTCTAATCGATGGCACTGTGAGGGAGTTCCCAGTTGCTAAGATAGAAGTACGTACCCCTTACTTCTCAGGCGAGTTGTCTGCGCTGGTGATGGAGAAACCCCTTTATGATTTGATCATTGGAAATATTCCAGGTGCAAGGGATCCAGGGGATCCTGAGTTGTTGACTGCTACAGGGGCAGCAGTTCAAACACGGAGCAAGAAGGAGGAAAAGGTTGATAAACCGTTAGTCGTTCCAGCAAGAAAGTCAGGCATAGATGTGTCGCCTGATGAGTTTAGGGCAGCGCAGGAACAAGACCCTTCGCTCGTGAAGTCTTGGGAGTTGGCAAGAGGTGGAGAGAAACAGGCGGTTAGAGGAGGTGAGACAGAATTTCTGGTGAAAGGCGGGTTGTTTGTACCGAGTGTTTACCAAGGGAAGACAGGTAAGGTGACAACTCAGTTAGAGGTACCAGCATGTTATCGTGACACTGTCATGTCAGTGGGTCACGAGTCGCTCATGGCGGGTCATCTCAGCACCAGCAAAACAGCTGACCGAATCTTTGATGATTTCCATTGGCCAGGGGCAATGGCAGACATAAAGCGTTTCTGTATGTCATGTGACGTGTGTCAAAGGTCAGCCACAAGAGGGGTGAAGAGGAAGGCACCTCTTAAACATTCCCCTTTAATTGACACACCATTCAGGAGAGTGGCTGTTGATCTGATTGGCCCAATCTCGCCCTGTTCCAAAGGTGGGCACAGGTATGAGACATGTAAGGTTGCAAGGAAAAGTTTGCAGGAGGCTAGGGTCGTTCAGAAGAAGCAATATGACAGGAAGGTGAGGAAGCAATCCCTCAAGGTGGGAGATCAAGTCCTGTTACTGCTTCCACGGATCACAACAAGCTGCTGATGCATTGGAAAGGACCATTCACCATCACTGAAAAGGTAGATCGGGATTACCGAATTGATGTGAATGGGAAACCAAAACTTTTCCATGCGAATTTTCTCCGCAAATATATTCAGCGTGAGACTCAGCACGAAGGCGCAGCTGAAAAACAGCAGGGTGCTGCGCTGGGCAATGGCACTGCAGCCCTACAGGTATCGAGTTCAGTACATTCCAGGTCGACAGAATGTAGGAGCTGACTATTTAAGCCGTGTAGTCTAGCAAGCTGCAACTCAGAGGAAGACAGTCATATCCGGGGTGCATAGCTACTTTGTTAATAATATGTGTTGATTACAGTGAGATTGAGTGGATATGGTTCATTCCCATTTGGCTATGGTTCATATTTTCTTTGTGAGATTTGTTCATGTAAATGTAGTTATGTTGGAGCATACAGTCGCTTGTGTAGTAATGCACTGTTTGCGATAAGTGAGGATGGAGATTCCTCAGTGAGGTGTCATGGATCGTGATCATATTAGATTGTGCTTTTCATAATAGTTGTGAAGAGAAGATGTGGCAAATCCGCAGGTAGGGGATTGCATAGGTGCGCACAGAGGTTATCAGAAAATGAGTTGGAAAAAAAAAAGGCAAAAGCGCACGTCAATGATAAACCATTGGGGTGATATTTACGAGCGATACATCCTGATAACTTGTAAACCATTGTGTAAATAATTTTCAAAAACTTGCACGTGTAGCTGTGTTGTCAGCAAATTCGGTTGTTGTTTTTTTTTTGTACCGTTGTTTTGAGACAATGCTGAGCATAGTCTTTTGCAAGGGGGAAATTGTCACGGACAAAAAATAGAAAAACCGAATTCGTGGTCAGTCGCCAGCCAGTTCAATGGGACATAAGTCCAAACGCAAACATCCTGGTTCCCAGGCAGACGACTTAAGGTGTCGCGTCAGCCAATTAGGCACAGCGAGGAGGCTATTTTTAGTTCTTGCGAGACGCGCAGACAGACTGAGTGGTGACAGACGTCTCGATAGGTCTGGCCAGATGGGTCTCGGCACCTGGGTCAGACTGATCTAGCCAATTTGCGACCAGCGCCCACAGACAGTTAAACCAGACGTCGCCGTTGAAGTAGGAAGGGGAGGTGTTGTGTGGTGGGGTAAAATCAAGCTAATTAATTAAATGACGCATTGGACCACCACAGAGAGCAAGGCGGTAGATGTGACTTTGACGATTGAATGTCCAATGGAATTAGAGGGAGGCGGACTCGTACAAGGCGGGAAAAATTCTGACCAATGGTACTACCCTTTGACAGATGGGAACGGTAAGAAAGTGAGGGAGAAGAGGAGAGAACGAACAGACAGAGAGAGGAAGAGGTTCTGGGTGTAGGCTCTGCATGAGAGAAAGAGCAGAGAGATGAGGGGAGGTGAAGAGAACCGAGTTGAAGCATATGCACCATATAGAGTCTGCAGAGGAAGGACTAAGGAGAGATGTTGAGAGAGAGAGAGTTGCTAACTGATGAAGAGAAAAAAAAAGAAAAGGAAAAGAAAAGAAAAGCAACCATGTCCATTTTTATAGAGCAGACTAGAAGAGAGAGAGAGAGAGTGCAATGCGTTAATGCAGGAAGAAAGAAAGGAGAACAGATCGATGTCTGGTAGTCACTGTTCAATCTGAACCGGGTTCGACCTTATACCTGGCAGCGCCACTTTCATCAGCAGTCCAACCTGACCAACGCCAGCGGTCTAACCTGACCAGTGCCAGCAGTCCAACCTGACCAGTGCCGGCGTCCAACCTGACCAGTGCCAGCAGTTGTGTCGTGACTGGTGTTTGTGAAAGTGACAGTGAAAAGAAAAGAAAAGAAGAAAAGGAGGACAGTGATTCGTGAATAGTTTAAGATCACCTGGCCAGGTAAAGTAGAAATCTATTTATACCCGGGTTAGTTAATGATGATTTAGATAAATGGTTTTGTGAAGTTCAAGGAAAGAGAGAATGTTTTATTTTGTTTGACTCCATATGCATTGATGTTTCTTTCTATGATTATGTGTAGTAAAGTTATAGACTTTACTAGTGGTTTGATGTAACGAATGCATGATATATGAGTGAGATTGTAGCAAGCTGTGAGTGTGTTTGGGCTGTGCGCTAGTCCTTCCTCCACTGACATAACCCCGAGGTTGACAATTTATTGGCGAGCCTGCCAGGATATTCTGGCCCATTTATTATAATTGTTCAACTTCTCAGAGAGGAAGCTGGGTGGGATTCAAGTATTGTAATCCTAAGACAAGGTAGTGTCTTACTGTATGTTCCCAAGATAGTTAAAAAACTAAGGCTTGGGATTGCTTCCAAGATAGTTAACACTAGGCTTGGCATTCAGCCCCAGAGTACTTATTTCGCACAGATTGCCTATAATTCGCTCTCATAGTTGGGTCAGGCGCTAAAGGGGTCTTATAAAAAACTAATTACGTTGTCCCAAGCTAATATTATCATTCATAGGATTGTGCTATTACGTCACTCGTGTCGGTAACCACCAGTTTGGCTGTCGTAGTAATAAAATCTTGTTAAAAAAAAAAAAAGAGATATAATGGCGGAAGAAAAGAACACCCCTATTGAACAACTTGTGAGCGTTTGCTCGTGATTTAGGCTACTCGGGAGAAGAGTTGCGAGCATTCGTTGAAACCCAACAAAAGATGGAAAGAATGAGCGAGCGGAAAAGACGCCGTGTCGCAGTAGGAAAGGAAGAAACAGAAAGATTAAGGATTCAGGCTAACAATGATCAGAAACGCAGGAAACAGAAAGATTAAGATTCAGGCTAATCAGGCTAGCGAAACGCAGGAAAACAGAAAGACTAAGGGAAACACAGGAAACAGAAAGATTAAGGATTCAATTAGAGTTAGAGAGAGTGAGAATACAAAGGGAGACCACCGATGATGGTAGTTCAGTTTCCAGTGACCCTGTGCGCAGTTATGCCCCCTGACCAAAGTTACCAAAATTCTCTGAAGGAACAGATTCGATAGATGCGTACATCAGTCGTTTTGAAACGTTTGCTACTAGTCAGGGTTGGCCTCAGAAGAGTGGGCAGTCATTTTGTCAGCGTATTGACGGTAAGGCATTACAGATTTTCACTGCGTTACCAGCAGACCAACAATCTGATTTTGGTGCTGTGAAGAGTCTTTGATGAAGGGATTGACCTCACAGAGGAGGGGTTCAGAAGAAATTTCGATCAGCTAATTTACAATGCAGGTGAAACGTACACTCAGTTTGGTGCACGTTTAGATCACTATTTTGAGAAATGGTTAGAGTTGAGTGGTACGGAAAGGAGTTCGCTGAATTGAAAGAGCTGGTATATGAAAGAACAGATTTTGTCAGGTTGCAGTCCAGAGTTAACTATACATTGAAAGAGAGACAGCCAGAGACAGCAGGGGAGTTGCTGAAGTTAGCAGAGGTGTATAGGGAGGCACGTTTGGGCACTAAGGTGCAAGAGAAACAGGTGCCAGGCACAGGTGAGAAGAGTGCAAGGAGACTAGAGGAGTTTTCTGCAAAGTCTGCAAACCCAGTGGTGGGGCAGAAAGTGAGGACAAGGGACAATAGTGTTTCATTTGTCACAAGAAGGGACATGTGGCGAGAGATTGTCGCATGAGGTTCCAGAAGGCAGCAGCCTTGCAAGAGGTTGATAAGGGTCGCCAGGGGAAACGACTGCATGGAACCAAAAGGGATCCAATCTGAAGAGGGTGGAGTGCGGCCTATGGCTAGCACTGGACAGCAGTCAGTTGTCAGGGATGGAGGGCACTAGGCTGAGTGGTTCATTACCAGTGGAACCAGTGGTTCATTACACTTTCACCCTCTGCTGGCCAAGCAGAGGGTGAAAGTGTTACGGGACACTGGTTGATCATGTGGTGTAGTAAGAACAACGCTGGTCAAGGAAGGGGATTTGACCAGGGCAAATCCAGACCTGTACTCTAATCGATGGCACTGTGAGGGAGTTCCCAGTTGCAAGATAGAAGTACGTACCCCTTACTTCTCAGGCGAGTTGTCTGCGCTGGTGATGGAGAAACCCCTTTATGATTTGATCATTGGAAATATTCCAGGTGCAAGGGATCCAGGGGATCCTGAGTTGTGACTGCTACAGGGGCAGCAGTTCAAACACGGAGCAAGAAGGAGGAAAGGTTGATAAACCGTTAGTCGTTCCAGCAAGGAAATCAGGCATAGATGTGTCGCCTGATGAGTTTAGGGCAGCGCAGGAACAAGACCCCTCGCTCGTGAAGTCTTGGAGTTAGCAAGAGGTGGAGAGAAACAGGCGGTTAGAGGAGGTGAGACAGAATTTCTGGTGAAAGGCGGGTTGTTGTACCGAGTGTTTACCAAGGGAAGACAGGTAAGGTGACAACTCAGTTAGAGGTACCAGCATGTTATCGTGACACTGTCATGTCAGTGGTCACGAGTCGCTCATGGCGGGTCATCTCGGCACCAGCAAAACAGCTGACCGAATCTTTGATGATTTCCATTGGCCAGTGGGCAATGGCAGACATAAAGCGTTTCTGTATGTCATGTGACGTGTGTCAAAGGTCAGCCACAAGAGGGGTGAAGAGGAAGGCACCTCTTAAACATTCCCCTTTAATTGACACACCATTCAGGAGAGTGGCTGTTGATCTGATTGGCCCAATCTCGCCCTGTTCCAAAGGTGGGCACAGGTATGAGACATGTAAGGTTGCAAGGAAAAGTTTGCAGGAGAGCTAGGTCGTTCAGAAGAAGCAATATGACAGGAAGGTGAGGAAGCAATCCCTCAAGGTGGAGATCAATGTCCTGTTACGCTTCCCACGGATCACAACAAGCTGCTGATGCATTGGAAAGGACCATTCACCATCACTGAAAAGGTAGATCGGGATTACCGAATTGATGTGAATGGGAAACCAAAACTTTTCCATGCGAATTTTCTCCGCAAATATATTCAGCGGTGAGACTCAGCACGAAGACGCAGCTGAAAAACAGCAGGGTGCTGCGCTCGGGCAATGGCACTGCAGCCCTACAGGTATCGAGTTCAGTACATTCCAGGTCGACAGAATGTAGGAGGCTGACTATTTAAGCCGTGTAGTCTAGCAAGCTGCAACTCAGAGGAAGACAGTCATATCCGGGTGCATACCTACTTGTTAATAATATGTGTTTGATATACAGTGAGATTGAGTGGATATGGGTTCATTCCCATTTGGCTATGGTTCATATTTTCATTGTGAGATTTGTTCATGTAAATGTAGTTATGTTGGAGCATACAGTCGCTTGTGTAGTAATGCACTGTTTGCGATAAGTGAGGATGGAGATTCCTCAGTGAGGTGTCATGGATCGTGATCATATTAGATTGTGCTTTCATAATAGTTGTGAAAGAAGATGTGGCAAATCCGCAGGTAGGGGATTGCATAGGTGCGCACAGAGGTTATCAGAAATGAGTTGGGGAAAATAAAAGGCAAAAGCGCACGTCAATGATAAACCATTGGGGTGATATTACGAGCGATACATCCTGATAACTTGTAAACCGTTGTGTAAAATAATTTTTCAAAAACTTGCACGTGTAGCTGTGTTGTCAGCAAATTTGGTTGTGTTTTTTTTTTTGTACCGTTGTTTTGAGACAATGCTGAGGCATAGTCCTTTTGCAGGGGAAATTGTCACGGACAAAAATAGAAAAACCGAATTCGTGGTCAGTCGCCAGCCAGTTTCAATGGGACATAAGTCCAAACGCAAACATCCTGGTTCCCAGGCAGACGACTTAAGGTGTCGCGTCAGCCAATTAGCACAGCGAGGAGGCTATTTTTAGTTCTTGCGGAGACGGCAGACAGACTGAGTGGTTGACAGACGTCTCGATAGGTCTGGCCAGACGGGTCTCGGCACCTGGGTCAGACTGATCTAGCCAATTTGCGACCAGCGCCCACAGACAGTTAAACCAGACGTCGCCGGTTGAAGTAGGAAGGGGAAGGTGTTGTGTGGTGGGGGTAAAATCAAGCTAATTAATTAAATGACCCATTGACCACCACAGAGAGCAAGGCCTGTAGATGTGACTTTGATGAGTTGAATGTCCAATGGAATTAGAGGGAGGTGGCCTCAGTACTAGGCGGGAAAATTCTGACCAATGGTACTTACCCTTTGACAGATGGGAACGGGATAAGAAAGTGAGGGGAGAAGAGGAGAGAACGAACAGACAGAGAGAGAGGAAGAGGTTCTGGGTGTAGGCTCTGCATGAGAGAAAGAGCAGAGAGATGAGGGGAGGAGTGAAGAGAACCGAGTTGAAGCATTAGCACCAGATAGAGTCTGCAGAGGAAGGACTAAGGAGAGATGTTGAGAGAGAGAGAGTTGCTAACTGATGAAGAGAATAAAAAGAAAAGGAAAAGAAAAGAAAAGCAACCATATCCATTTGATAGAGCAGACTAGAAGAGAGAGAGAGAGAGTGCAATGCGTTAATGCAGGAAGAAAGAAAGGAGAACAGATCGATGTCTGGTAGTCACTGTTCAATCTGAACCGGGGTTCGACCTTATACCTGGCAGCGCCACTTTCATCAGCAGTCCAACCTGACCAACGCCAGCGGTCTAACCTGACCAGTGCCAGCAGTCCAACCTGACCAGTGCCGGCGGTCCAACCTGACCAGTGCCAGCAGTTGTGTCGTGACTGGTGTTTGTGAAAGTGACAGTGAAAAGAAAAGAAAGAAGAAAAGGAAGGACAGTGATTCGTGAATAGTTTAAGATCACCTGGCCAGGTAAAGTAGAAATCTATTTATACCGGGTTAGTTAATGATGATTTAGATAAATGGTTTTGTGAAGTTCAAGGAAAGAGAGAATGTTTTATTTTGTTTGACTCCATATGCATTGATGTTTCTTTCTATGATTATGTGTAGTAAAGTTATAGACTTTACTAGTGGTTTGATGTGACGAATGCATGATATATGAGTGAGATTGTAAGCAAGCTGTGAGTGTGTTTGGGCTGTGCGCTAGTCCTTCCTCCACTGACATACCCGAGGTTGACAGAGGAGGAGGAGGAGGAGGAGGAGGAGGAAGAGAGAGAGAGAGAGAGAGAGAGAGAGAGAGAGGAGAGAGAGAGAGAGAGAGAGAGAGAGAGAGAGACAACACACACATCCCTTGCTTTCATCAGAACAGCCAATGCCAGACAAGAGTAAAGCTGTCGCGAAGCATATACTATGGAAGAAGAGTAGCGTCAAAACATGATGACAGCTGTTTTCATCAGGAAACTAGCCGTCAAATGAGACGAAAAGAGCAAAAATAAGGATAACAGTTGTCATCTCTGATGTCCTAGAGAATGGCACATGTTGTCCTCGGAACATTAGGGACAATAAGGAAAACAGTCGTAATCCTTTCAAACAACGACGATAATAACGGTTTTCTGGGTGGAAAACCAGAAGGTGAAAGTTGTGATCCTAATGGAAATCAGGGAAAACAGTTATTGTCTTTTCGGAAAACTGTTTGTGATCCTCAGGGATGACAGCATGACACTGTTTTCCAGATGGGCGATACCTGTTTCCCAAGAGAAAGGTGGGAAAACACCTTCAATCACCTTATAAAGCTAATATGCTCCAATGGTAACCTGGCGTTAATGTTGGTTCGAGGACTCATCCATTTGGTACCTTCTTGTTCTTCTTCTGCGTACGCAGGCCGATACTCCTGCGGACACTCCCTACATGAACAGGCAAGTATTGATCGCATCTACCCTACAAAGGGAGTGGAGTTTTGTGTGCATGGCCGTTTTTTATCCCGCCATTAAGACAGCACACTCCATCTTCGGGGAAGGTGCATGCTATGTGTAACGTGTCATCCATACCAACGGCCAAACTGGCCTTCTCTTCCGAAAGTTGGTGATGGGATTTTACGTGTGTGCAAGATGTTGTGCGTGCGTTCACACAGGGAACCTCGGTTTATAGTCTCATTCGAAGGACTGTATGGGGAATGGAGTCAGAAACTAATGTTAACTCCGAGGGAAAAATCCCCCTGTACGAAACGGCCCGGCGGAAATTCAAACCCGCAACCCTTGGATTACGAGTCCGGCGCTCTGCCAACTGAGCTATTCCGGCCCCCCATTTGGTGCCATTTGAATGCATTCTTTCTGCTCTGGCAATGGGTACACTAAGGACGGAAACATGGTGTACAATGAAAGAGGAGGCGGTGGGAAAAGACAGATGTGGAAGGGAGACTGGAGAGAGGGGTGGGGCAGAATGTCTCGGGCGAGCCGCAGGTTCAAGCATGCTTGTCTACCTTCCGTCATCTATGTATTTTAGGCTGGACTTGTTCCCGATGTCCTGCCGCCAGCTCATATGAACGTCTGGGTACATCCTTGATAACGTGCATGTTATTTGACGCTTCCATTTCAGATTCCCCATACTTGTCGGTTTTTTTGTTTGACCCAGTCGCGAAAGCAACCTTATGAGTATTGGCATTATTTGGCAACATCAGTGTTACTGTGGAGACAAGTGCGGCTGCTAGTTTAATTTGCTTCTTTTTTTACCGGCTTCACCAGTTCGCTTCCCCACAATGATATCTCTGTAGTGTATTTCTCAATATGTATGAAAATGTGGTTAATGTTTGTTCCATATTTTAGAAGAAAAAAATGTTTAGTTAGATCTCTTTCTCTTTGTTAGTGATTGATTGCTTTAAACGTTATGATCTTAAAAGGTGCACGTTCATATTTTGGACGCTGATATTTGTTGCAGTATTTGCATAAAATGTCATTCGAACATCACTCTATATTGTATACAGCAATAATTGTAACCCCCAAATCATCCTCTGTCTGAAATATTGCTGCGCACATAAACGGCAGATTTATGGCGTTTGCTGTTCAATGGCATCTTCGTTCTGAGGATGGCTGAAAAGGTCTTGTCCATAATCATTGTTCTGATAGAGTGATTCTGCAAATACTTGAAAACGTCGAAAAAAAGCCAATGTTTAACAGATAACACACACACACACACACACACACACACACACACACACACACACACACACACACACATGCGCGCGCGTGTATGCACACACACACACACACACACACACACACACACACACACACACACACACACACAGACATGCGCGCGCGTGTATGCACACACACACACACACACACACACACACACACACACACACACACATTATATATATATATATATATATATATATATATATATATATATATATATATATATATATGTGCGCGAGCACGCGCGCACGCACACAACACACACGTGCGCAAACTGTGCTGCAAATTTCACATTGAAAACTATTCGGAATCTTGTCGACATATATGCCGAACAATTAAGTAGTGGGGAAAACAAGTACAGGCTAACAATTCTTCCGTCATTATAGTAATGGCTTGGCAAAGATTGGAACTAAAATAAAAAAGATAAATAAATAAACGGGGAGGGGGGGGGGGGGCGTTGAAGGTGAAGAAAATGGGAACATAAATTAAGAACATGTATTATAGATACGAAAACCCCTTCACTAGCTGCATGAGGGAACCATCGCAATCCCCCTGAAGGCAGATCTATTGGTATTGCCTGCTCCTAAACATTTTGTCCGCTGGATCGGGCTCATCAGGGAGACACGGCTGATTGTGTCTGCGCTCTCGGCGTCAAATAGAGACACACCACAGTCCATAACTCTGTGGTGTTCTCACCACCTCTTGGCGTCAAACAGAGCCACACCACAGTCCATAACTCTGGGTGTTCTCACCACCAAACTGTTTCAACATAATGCCTAGGGGGAAATAGAAAAGGAAAAGGAAATCTTCGGGTGTTATTTGTATGCAAATTTCAATACTGCAGTCAAAAAGCTTTTGCTGACACACTTTTATAAAGGAAAATATACAGTTCTCCTCTTGATTATCTAAGACATAAAACTACTGTAGACACTCAACGTATCATAAACTTAGAACTGAGAGAGAAGGGCAGAGAAAGTGGGAGGGAGGTTGAGAGTAAGAGAGAGAGGAAGGCAGAGAGAGAGAGAGAGAGAGAGAGGAGGGGGGAGACAGATAGGCAGACAGAGGCACAGAGAGCGAAAGAGAGATGGGGAAAGGGAAGGGAGGAGTAGAGAGAGAGAGCGAAAGAGAGAGAGCCCAAGAGAGAGGACAGAATATGTGCGTGTGTGCACGTGTGTGTGTGTGTGTGTGTGTGTGTGTGGTGTGTGTGTGTGTGTGTGTGTGTGGTGTGTGCGTGCGTGCGTGCGTGCGTGCGTGCGTGCGTGCGTGTGTGTGTGCGCGCGTATGTGCGCGCGCGCGACTGTCTCGTTTATATGTGCGTACATGCATCCAAAAAAAAAAAAGTAGGTCCAAGGCACAGAACAATGCAGAAAAGTATTCAGGATTATGTAACAGGGGGAGAGGAGTAGCATGGCAGTGCAGAGAGAAATGGAAGGGGAGAAATAAAGGAGAGAGAGAGAGAGAGAGAGAGAGAGAGAGAGAGAGAGAGAGAGAGAGGCAGGGAGGTGGGCGTGAAGGCAACGGATGTGTGCTACGTTGCAAAATCGATGGTACTACCCTTTTTCAAGTCTTTTCATGATCAGCGCTGTGTCTTCTCTGCTTGGTTGCCACGTGACAACTTGACATGGATTGCTGCTTGTGAATTGCCGGTGTCGTCAAGTGCAGCGGGTCGAACAAGAATGCGGAAGTGGACGGGAGATGCGGTGTGTGTGTGAGGGGGGGGGGGGGGGGGAGGGAGAAGGGAGGGGATGAGGGGAGGGGAGGGCCGGGTGAGCGGCGTGCGGGTAAGGCCACTGAAGTGGCACAGAAGATGGGGCAGCAAGGAAGAAGAGGAGGACGACGACGACGAGGAGGAGGAGTCCCAGACAAGAAGGAAAAGAAAAGAACAGAAAAACATAAAAAGTGTTAAACGTTACAGTTGCTGTCATCGTCATCATCATCGTCGCGGTCATCATCATCATTAACATCATATCATCTGATCATCATCATCATCATCATCATCATCATCACCATTGTCATATCATCATCATTTGCAGTAGCAGCAGTAACAGCAGCAGCAGCAGCAGTAGCAGTAGCGCATCGCCACTGTCATCATAATTTGATCATTATCATTTTACCATTCGGTCTATTTAAGACCTCAAATTCCTTGCCTTAAGATGACAGTGACACAAAAACAAAATTGCAGGATTCGTTAACTTTGAGTCTATTCAAAAAGATAGGTTTTTGCTGCATCTGTCTGTCACTTTCTAAGTTCCTATTGTTGTTCAGGTCGTCACAGGACTGGAATACATTTTTTTCCAAAACTAAACTGGTTCCATTACTATGTGACAATTTCTTTGATCCGAGGCACTTAACACTATTAACTAAAATTCTCTTCCATTTTTAATAATCTTTTTTTTATTATTATTATCAATGATCTTATCCAGGATGATGTTAATGCTTGCATGAAAGCGTGGATGTCTGACATTTTCATTTACTAAGAACCGCATACTTTTCGTTTATTCTGTCAAACTTTTTGCCCCAGACATATCTAAAACACATGCTTTTGCTGTTGGTTTCTATCGTTGTCAGGAGGGTTGGGGGCTGTCCACCATGAGAACACAAGTGGGTAGAGAAAGTGGGTACAGACAGAGATGTTCTATGCGGTGGACATGATGAATGAAAATGGTAGTTATTTGAGCTGTGAAGTTTTTGCTACAAAACTCGGAACACACGTAAATTATCTCCATTATTTAGGATGTCTCCACTCCATAAAAGACTATGCCAGACAAAGAAACATAAGAACTGAAAACAGTCTGAAGAACGAACACAACAATGTATTGACAACGTTAACAAGTGCTGGTAAAAGATCGAATATTCATTATAATTGACTTTTAGACAAAATAGATGCACTGAACACTAAAAACATCCTTTCCAAAATGGGAAATCAAGACGCAAAGCCCATAGACTGGGAAACTGTCTTGAAAAATGTCAGAAAAATAAAAGAAATAAAGTTGTGATGGTTTCAGCTGAAAATTTGCCACATTTCATTTCTCTCTCTCTCTCTCTCTCTTTCTCTCTCTCTCTCTCTCTGTATATATATGTGTGTGCGTTGTTGTTCTTCGATTTAACGTCTTTTCACTTTAAAGTGATATTAGACAGGAAGTGAGCGTTACTTGTATATGTGTATGAATTTGTAGTATGCATGCGTGCTTGCGTGTGTGTGTGTGTGTGTGTGTGTATGTGTGTGTGTGTGTGTGTGTGTGTGTGTGTGTGTGTGTGTGTGTGTGTGTGTGTGTGTGCATGTGTGTGTGTGCGCGCGTGTGTGTGTGCGCACTTGTGTATGTGCGCCTGTGTGTGTTAAATATTAGTGGAAATGCTAAATAAGAACAATCCTTAGCAAAAAGCAACATAACAAATCAAACTGAAACAGTCAAAACAAAACTGTCTAAAAAAAGCAGAAATCATAAAAACGAGCTGACGGGACTTATCATAAGTTCTGAACAAAGTTCAAAAGAAATACAGGTTCTTGGAAAATGCATTTAGATTCATCTTTTCTGAATTTTTGATAGAGCTGATTCAAAATAAGGACAAAAGTACAAAATATGTGTTGTTGTACAACTATCAACAGCCCCCCCTACACATTGAAGTTTTTTATGAACTGGGTTTTGAAAGCGTTTAACCTAAGTCTGTAAAACAGTGAAAAAATTTTTTTTTGGGGTGTTTGGGTGTTTATTGATATTTTTTTTATAAAATGTATATCTATTAATAAATTTCCCTTTTTTGAAAAATTTTGTGATCGAGCGTTTAGACAACATTTTATTGAAGATTTAGGTTATGTATTTTGGGAAGCATGTAGTCTTTATATATCTTTTCAAAATTTCAAAAGAAACTTTTTGTAATAGAGAGAAAACCTTCTTGTAAACTTAAAAGAATGGAATACCTTGGATTTAAAGGATTTTTTTGCACCGCCCGACAGTACGATCAGCCCATTCATTTCCAGATATTGAACAATGAAGGGATCCAACAAAAATCAACTGCGATACCCCTTGATATAAGAACATGAATAAGTATTTTAATTTCTGTGACGATTTCAGCCCGGTTTTCGGATTTGTTGATTCTAAAGCGGAGAACTGATTTAGAGTCTACACAAAATAGTGCACCATAGAAATTGAATGGTGTACAATGACATACCGAAAGCCATTAAAATGCTATTAATTCAGCTGTGAAAATGGAGAAGTCCTTACCAAGGTAAAAAGATTTCTCAATTTTTAAAGTGGGATGACAAAACCACAGCCTGCCTGATTGTCTAATAAAGAACCATCAGTGAAGATTTTTAGATGATTGGGAAAAAAATCATTCATATGGGATCTAGCTTCATATGCAAGAACATTGATGTTATCAAATTTGGACAATTGTGTATATTATAATCAAACTTTGCCTTAAAAAGCCCCAGTTTGGGATGGGACTTATTGGAAAACGCACAGCTAATTTCTTTTGATTAGTTTAATTTTGGCAATAGTTTAAAGAAAATGTAAGAATAGTTTTTATTAGATCGATACGTTTTTGCACGCTTAGGAAAATGAATATCGGACCTAATTTCAAGTTCCATTTGTTTGAATTTTGAATGGTAGAGCATCTTAAAATGTATTTAGCACAGGCTAATTTTCGCTGATCATCAAGAGGCAAAACACCTGCTTCATGGTAAGATCCTATGATGAACCATGAAATGGAACACCAAGGGCTATTTTATAGCTTTACAATCTAGCTCCGCAGTTTTTTCAATAGAAATTTTGGGGCACTAAAGAATACCTCTTGTGCATACGACAATTTAGATCTAACTAAAGCAGAGGACAAAAGAATTTAAAGTATTTGTGTCTTGGGCCCCAGCTTTGTTTGCTTATGACTTTTAGAAGGTTCCCAAAGACTTCTTTCCCTTTATTTACAGCATGTTCTAAATGCAGGGTTTCCCAAAACAGCTTTTGACTATATAAACACCAAAATTTAATATTTGAAGCGATTGAAGTGTGATGTTGTTAACTTTAAATTCTGGGCCCTTGTGAACATATCCACTCGCAAACAAATAGCACATGTGAGATTTTGAGGATAAGCTTAAACCATTTTTAGACATAACATAGCGATATTATCTAGATCATATGATATGCTTTTTTTTATAAAATTTATAGACCTTTTTGATGTTTTCTTTTTAAAGTAACATTCATCCACAAACAATATCATCTGCATACTGAATGAAGTTACTTTTTTTGGGAAAAAGATATTGGTAAATCGTAAGTTAGGATATTAAAAAGAATAGGACAATTACAGACCTTGAGGAAAACCCATATCAAGGAATCTTTTTGTGGAATAAATGTGACCGATCTTGTTTGGATACTTCTGTGGCCAAGAATGTTTTAACATAGTCATAGATATGACCAGAAAGCCCCAACCGTTTTTAACTTGTATAGTAATCGTCATGCCAAACCTGACGTAATGCCTTATTTTTGTCAAAGAATGGGCAAGAACATTTTGTCTTTTGGCAAATTGTTTTTGATTTGAGTTGTTAATGTGTGTGTGTGTGTGTGTGTGTGTGTGTGTGTGGTGTGTGTTTTGTGGGTGTGTGTGTGATGTGTGTGTGTGTGTGTTTGTGTGTGTGTGTGTGGTGTGGGGTGTGTGTGTTGTGTGTTTGCATGTTTCTGTGTGTGTGTTGTGCGTGCGTGTGCGTGTGTAAAGCGAGTGTGTGTGTGTGTGTGTGTGTGTGTGTGGGGTGTGTGTGTGTGGATTGTGTGTATGTGTGTGTGTGTGTGTGTGTGTGTGTGTGTGTGTGTGTGTGTGTGTGTGTCCGTCATTTCCTATCAACCGAAGAGAAGTCTTGGTGGTGTATGCTCTGTGTTTTTTTTTTCACTGTGTCGGCTGCGCCGTGTTTCCATCTGGAAGTTGTGGTCCTACCGGTTTGTTGGTGCCTGTCTGAGGGGGGGCGTTTGGTTTTCGTTCCGTCGTTTCGTTGGGTTGATCGTTTGTGTCTTGTGCGGGACGGTCTTCGTCTTGTTGCCGGGCCTTGAGGTGGGTGATCCGGCGTTATTGTCTGTGGTCCTTTCGGACTGTTAAAGGGTCGGGGCTGTTCCGTTGGTTTGCGGGGCCCCCGGGGGTCGGCCGTGCGCCATCGTTGCTGCGTCGCCGTGGATTGTATTGGTCGTCGGCGTTTCTCCCCGAAAGCCAGACTGGGTTTTTTTTCCCTTTGGCAACACCGCCGCCCGGGCTGAGGGAAAGGGGGAATCGGCCTCATCCCTTCTGCCGTTGGGGGCGGCGCCTTCCGCGTCCTCCCTGACTGCTGTGCGCGGGTGGGTCTTGCGGGGTTTTGGCTGCGGGGGACCTACTGAGACTGCCTGCTGGAGTTTCATCCTGCTTCTTTTTGTGACGCTTTTTTTTTATTTATCTCGCTCACCGATCATGACGTCATTAACACAGCACAATTTGCGTGTGCTGTCGTTTGTCTTCGTTTTCTTGCCACAGGGAAATAAGTTCCTAATTCTCCATCTACAATCAAGTCAGTGAAACGTTTCGTCTTGCTTTTCCCACCCCCTTCTACTTTTTAAATTTAAAATCCAAATTTGTGTTTCGACACTAGAATTGAGTCACCGACGGCTGTCAGGCTTGTTAAATTGGCTTGAAGGCTTGAATATTTCATATAGTGGGGATACAGTCATTGCTGCGTTATGTCAATTTGTCTAACTGATATATATATTTTTTTTTTTTAAATCTAAGCAGTATTTACTTTAAAGTCGACAGTCTGGGCGGGGATGACTGAAAAGTCCGGTCTCTTCCAAAAATCCAAACAACGTGTGTGTGTGTGTTTTGTGTGTGTGGTGTGTGTTGTGGTGTGTGTGTGTCCTCCCCCCCCCCCCCCAGTTACTTTTTTCCCCACAACAACAACACAAAAAAGGATCCTGCATGGCTCCCCAAAGCTCAGTGCAGTTATTAATGAAAAGGAAATTTTGGGTTGTCTGAATGATCTAAAATTTTCACAACTTAAAAGAATCTAGTTGAAAATAATCTTCCTAAACATGGCAAGAAAAAGCATCTTATTAATAAATAAAATCTAAGCTTGGTGGGGGAAAAAAACAGTGGTCCGAAGAAGAATGTGCTGTTGATACCTCTTTAAAAACAGCAAAACGCACAATCTTGCCTGTTTTACGCCAGATGTTCATGCGTAAATTGGTCCGCACATCATCCCCTATCCCAGCAACTGTTGATGTAAACCCACATCTTCCACAAACCCCAACTTTTCTCAAAAGAAACATTCCCTTTCGCTTTCCATACTTCTGAAGATACGAAGAAAGGATCTGCCACACTGAGTGGTCTGGGCATTTTGAGCAAAAAGCTTGGGTCCACTCCATCGGACCCATACCCGGGTCAGAAACAGCTCTCCTCAGGCGGGTGGTTGATCGGTTGTACTTCCCCCGATCAACAAAATCGACTACAAAAAACAACTAATTTGCGGGATTTGATAAAATGTCTGTACCTGAGTTTTCACCGAAGGTGTGGTAAAGCCATTCCCCTTTTGACATTAGTCTTCTGACATTAAAAAGAACTGAGTCATGTTTCTTCTTAAAAGACTTCCCAATAAAGATGGTATGAATCAAGAGCCAAAAAATCACTTGCTCAACATCAACACTGCCAAAAGAAATCTTTTTTGGGGTTCCAGTGTTTTTTCTGTTGACCCTTTTTGTAACCACCTGTTTATCGTTGTACTAGGTGCAACAGACGGGGCACACAAAGTCCGCGTGTCGGCTAAGCCGACTTGGGGAAGATGTGGTCACAATACCATGCCCTTGGAATCGGTACCGGGCCAAACATTGTATAAACTGTTCTGGAGATCATTCAGCCTCTTACCATGAATCCCCCAGAAAATATAAACTACGGGGTTTTGGCCGAAAGCTAAAGCTTCCACCACATGCCATATTCTGAGGCTCTCAGACAAATCAAAGTCCAAATGAGCAAAGGAGAGGTAAAGTGCGGGAAATAAAAGAAGACCCCAGGTGCAGGAAACGATAATTCAACCAAAGCTAATCACCACAGCAGTCTTATTCCCGTTTTAAGTCAAGGAGTGATGAAGCTAATGAACAAAACCCGTGCCCATTTCTTTGGATTCAGCCCCCCTTCAATCTGGGCACACTACTTTACCAACTAAACTGACAGTCAAATCAAACTAGTATTGCGGTCACAAATCAGAAAAGTAAGGACAGACATCAAAAATTTCGAAACATCTGTGCCAAGTACTCTAAAGAAAAGTCTGACTCGTAAATTCTTTCAAAAACAATCTGTAAATTTTGATCTTGAAAAGATTTTAATGTTCTTGAAAATCCTCTGTGAAATTTCTGACCATCCTAACAAACATTTCTGATGTCATGACTTCGTCAATCATTGAATTGAAAACAATTCTGCCAGTACCTGTCGAACTCCAAATGAACGTACAAAGAGAATTTCTGTCAAACTTATCCGTTTTTGGTGTTCTCTGTTGCTGGTATTCTCATTATAGTCCTTTTCCTTATGAACACATATGTGTACGAGGCCTGAACAAGTCAAACCTACTGGTATTTGCTCGTTTCTCTACAATTAAACCCTGCAGAAGAAAGTGCAATTTTGTATATTTGGAAAAATTTTGCAGAAGCTTTCTTTTGACGTAGTTGTCTTCAGTCATTAATTGCCACAAAAATGACTTACCCAAGTTTAAAGGGATTTTCTACCCACCTGTTATAGATGAGGTAAAACCCAACGTTAAAATAAAAGTTGCTACATATGTAGCTTGCAATTTTATGTATCAACCGTGCAAAACCCCGTGTTTTTCAATAGATAAACGTTATTTTCTTGCTGTATAAAATTAAGGTTGATGGAAATACTTCAAAATTTTGAACTGTATTACCAATGAGTGTCTAAAGGGGAAGCGACGGGATAAGGATTAGACTGCTCTAGACAAGGGGTTATTCTTGGCAAATTTTAACCCATCACGTTTGGGTGGTCCGAAAACCCCAAATAATATTTTAACAACAACGAATACCTGCCAGTACAATAATTCAACGCAAATTTAACCATTTAAATGCGGCTCAGAACAAGAATTGCTGATCGATCAGATCAACGTTGCCATCGATAGATTGGGGCTTAGTTCCCCAGACATAAACCCTTTGTGTACTTGGCAGTTCATCAAATACCGTTAGCAGTGATCTCTCCCCATTGAAATCCAACTTCTATGAACCCTGAAAAAAAATCTACAATTCTGAATGCACTAAATATAATGAAAAAAGGGCTAATTTGGGCGCTTTTCAATCAAATTTGACAGCAGGTTCGGTCTTTTTCTAATTTCAATCAAAATACAGTGTTAGAGGAAGGTTGGAAAATTGTTATTTTGAACTAAGAAAATTTATCCTTCAGGCTGCAGATTCTGCAATCCCAAAAGTCAAATTAAAGAATCATCCAAAGAAAGAAATCAAACCCATGGTGAATATTGCTGTGAAGTCGCCGTGGGTGCAAAAACAAGGGGCCTTCAAAAGCTGGATGATAAGCCGTCATACGCAGCCAAAAAGTAGAGTGGAACATTACACGCTGAATATAAAAAGCTAACACCAATAGTAACAAATTTGTTGCTTTTGCAAAGCACAATATACAAAAAACCTAGTCATCAACGTTCCAAACACCCAAACGATAGCGCCTTACTTTGGAAAGAAATTAGAAATCTAAAGGTTCTTTTCATCCCCAGAGCCTGTCTTGATCGAAAACGATAAAACCCTGTAAAACAAACGAGAGAAAGTTGAATTATTTGCTGACACTTGCGCAGCAATGAGTCAAAACTGAACATCGCCTAAAGAAGACAAGAACCGAAGAAGAAATATTGAAAACGAAGGAAACCATTGAACCACATGACAATGACAACATGTTATATATTAATAAAAATCTAAAAAAGGAGGACTTCTGTACTCACTTCGCCGTCTAAAATCGGGTAAAATTGCGACAGGATTTGATCCCATTTCTTACAACATATAAAGCATTTTCCACAATGCTTTCTGAAAAATTATTAAGTTCTTCCAATTATGCGGATTCTGGAAAGCCCAAGGGCTTGGAAAAAGCAACAGTTGTACCTATCCATAAACAAGGAAAATCAAAAAGAAAATCTTCTAATTTTCGACCCATTTCTTTGGGCTCCTCACATTGGAAAACTTTTGGGGAGGATAATGAAATTCAGATTAGAACATTTTCCTTGAAAAGAATGGGGGTTTTGCCAATATTTCAAACTGGTTTCAGGGAAAAGGGGGGGGTGTCACTGATCAGGTTAGTCTTTTTGCTTTACACATCAAAAAGCCTTGGCTAAGCGACACTCCACTTAGCCACGTTTTTTGAATTCATAAGCGTACGATTCCGTTTAGCATTTCAAATTATTGGGCCAAGGCTCATGAAAATTTGGGATTAAAGGTCGTTTCCCACATGTTTTACAATCATTTTTATCTGAAAGAACGCTACAAGTAAAACTAAATGGGGGCTTCAAGTACAAGATATGTTAACATGGGTGTCCCTCAAGAAGTGTAATTTCCTCCAATCCTCTTCTCATTGATGCTTTATATCTTAACCAAATTGACACGAAAGGGCAAATAGCTGCTTATGCAGATGATATTGCAATGTGAAAAATGTAAATTTTTAATTTTACAAAAACAAAATCAAGCGTAATAAAATTGTTGAACAGTCCAATTTGCGATCAGTAAACTGTTAATTATTTGAATTCAAACGGTTTAACTTACAACGGACAAATCAGTTTTTAATTTTATTTACAAAGAAAAATAAACGATTTTGAAGGTAGGGACCCCTGTAAAAGTAAAAAATGTGATTCTTTCATTTCCCAATAAGCAAGTAAATTTCTAGCGTTATTTTCACTATAAATTATTTTGGTGTAAACATATAAATCATCTCGTGGAAAAGGCAAGAAAGAAAATCGCGTTACTGCTCCTAACTGAAAACCCTCTGATAAATTATGGACTAATCTTATCCATGTCGCCTTAGGGACAGTTCGTTCGATGTAAGTTATGGTCAAGAAGTATTTTTTTACTGCACCAAAGACAGATTTACATAAGTTAACTAATTGATTCCTTAGCACTTAAAATTGCTTTGGGGGCTTCCAGATGGGCATCAATTGATATGACCTACAGAGAGGGAGGATTTTACCTTTAAATGAACATAGATCTCTGTGCTTGTAGCTACTCAGCACGAGCAAGAACATCCCTAACCAGTTACTTCTGAACTTGATGAAAGCACCTACGTTTCAAGAGATACGGAATAAAAAAGCATATACTTCATTTTCTGATTATGTATCTCCTCTTTTACATGCATGCGACTTTTCGCTTGACAACATTGTTAAAATGACCAAATACCCTTTCCCCCTTTGGGGGGATGAAGCAAGCACATTTTTTCTATTCCTATGTGATTTTACTAAAAAGGGGAATCCACTTTTGCTTGCTTCTCTTGGTTTAAAAAATTGAGTTACCTGAATATAATCTTATCTGCATATTTTCACTGATGGTTCATTCGGGGACTTCTGAGGTTGAGCGGGTTTCGGGATACCTTCCCTTAACATTGAAAAAAGATTTCATATTACCAAAGGGTGTTCTATTTTCACCGCTGAGTTATTTGCTCTTTTGAAAGCTATTAATTTCATTCTTGATATGCAAGTATTACCAAAAAATACCCGATTTTGTCAGATTCCAAGTCGCTTAACGGCTTTACACCTTCAAAATACATCAATCGGCCTGATCTCGTCAGGAAATTTTATTTTCAATTCACCAGGTAATGATCAAGTTCTAAAATAACATTATTATGGTACCCCGTCACTGCAATCTTGAGGGAACGAACTGGCTGATACCTGTGCAAAAGAGCTTCAATTGGCAAAATCGAATACAGTTGTATGTGATATTCCTTTTCGGTTCTTTAATAAACAGTAATCTGACAAAGCACTCTGGGACCAGAGAAGAAAAACAGTACCTTGAAGCTGCCATGCAGAAGAACAGATGGGATTTTTCTGCCCCCACAGTCATTGTATAAGTCCGCCAGGTTCTATTCCAACCGAAAATTTATTGCACAGAATACGGGTGGACGCTGGTTAGGCAGGTTTTAAAACCATCCCCCTTGTGTGTCTGTGGGCAAAACCTAATGTATCTCATTTTTTACTTTAATGTTCATTAACAAAAGCGTATTTTCATTGTCCCTTTATGATAAAATTTTGTCTAAAAATCTACCTTTAACATGCATAGTGTTTTTTGTCCCAACCCAGAAAATGGGTGCAGTCTAGCCAATTTGGCGTAAATCTGATCAAGTCTCTCCACTTGGCAGATTTTCTAACGGATAGATTTTTTTTTTTTTTTTTTTTTTTTTGTTTCTTGGTTTAGTGGTCGAGTACACGAGAGCAAAGAAATTGTTACATGACATAGCTGTCCGACTCTCACGTGTACTAGGTCGCATTTTTCCATTTTCAAATTTTTGCATAGGTTGTGCGCGCGTTAGACAGAGAGAGAAGAGAGAGAGAGAGAGAGAGAGAGAGAGAGAGAGAAGAGAGAGAGAGAGAGAGAGAGAGAAGGGGGGGGAGAACTTGGTTTTGTGTATATGTGAGTGCATGTTTTTGCGTACGTCTATACGTTTTTTGGGGTTATATGTTTTGAATAGTATAGGGGAGGGGGCTTTGTGTGTGTGTGTGTGTGGGGGGTGTGTGTGTGTGGTTGTGTGGTGTGTGTGTGGTGTGTTGTGTTGTGTGCCGCGCCGCGTGCGTGCGAGAGAGAGAGAGTTTTTGGTTTTATTTATTTGTCTTGAGTGAATATATGTGCTGCTCGCACCCCACGTGATAGGGGGAAGGGGAAGCGTGGTTTTTTGTGTGGTGTGTTGTGTGGGTGTTTTGGGGGTGGGTGTGTGTGTGTGGTGGGTTTGTGTGTGTGTGTGGTGTGTGTGTGTGGTGTGTGGGTGTGTGGTGGGTGTGGGAGTGTTTGGGGGTCGTGTGGTGTGTGGTGTGTGTTGTGTGTGTGTGTGTGTGTGTGTGTTGTGATTGGATGGTGTGTGTTTTTTGTGTTGGCTGTTTTGGGGTTCTTTTTTTTTTTTTTGTCAGGGTTTATGAGAGGGGAGAGAAAAGAGAGAGAGAGAGAGAAGAGAAGAGAGAGAGAGAGAGAGAGAGAGAAGATTTTGATTTTCAGTACAGTTAAATGTAATTTTGCTTTATTGTTACAATTTTTTTATATATTTATATGTACTTACAAATGTTAAATGTTTTCCCTGTTAATTTTCCTTTTTAACTTTTATGTCTTTTCAGATGTTTTTTTTGTATTTTTTCGTTTTCTCAATAATTTATTAAGGTTTTTCTTTTTAAAATGTCATACAACCATTTAATCTGACAGTAAATGGTTTCAGTCAGTTTTTAGACAGTGTGTGTGTGGTGTGTTGTGTGGGGTGTGTGTGTGTGTGTGTGTGTGTGTGTGTGTGTGTGTAGTGAGTGTGTGTGTGTGTGTGTGTGGTGTGGGGTGCGTGTGCGGGGTGTGTGTGTGTGCTGGTGTGGGGTGTGCGTGTGTGCGTGTATGTAATTGTGCATGTATGGTGTGTGTGCGTGCATGTGTGTGTGTCTTTTTTTTTCATAAGTAAGAAGAAAGGAGCATGGGACCTAGAACGGACAAAACACAATGTCATCTTAACTCCTCTATTCTCCCGATGCTCCCCCAGGGCCCCAGGGCATCCCCCTGCCCCCCCTCCCCCTCCAGTGGCTGGAGCCCTGTCTGCCAGTCACAGTCCAGCCGGTCAGACCACTGCCGTGAGTTCTGCTGTACCCCTTTACACTGATTGAACACTGTGCGGCCCCCAGCAGGGGAATACATATAACGTTCAATACACCCTGTGTGTTTTGTGTGGTGGGGGTGTGTGTGTGTGGTGTGTGTGTGTGGGGGTGTGTGTTTTGTGTGCGTGCGCGCGTGCGTGCGTGCGTGCGTGTGTGCGTGTGTGTGGTGTGTGGGGTGTGTATGTTGTGTGTGGTGTGTGTTGTGTGTGTGTGTGTCTGGTTTTGTGTGTGCGCCACGCGCGTGTGTGTGTGCGTGGGGTGTGTATTAAAGTTTTGTGTGTGTTTGAGTGGGAGTGCATCTGTGTATATATAATGGGGTGTGTGTGTGTGTGTGTGTGTGTGTGTTGTGTGTGTGTTTTGTGTGCTCGTATGGGGGCGTGTGTGTGTGTGTGCTCATGTGTGTGCGTGTGTGTGTGTGTTGTGTGGTGTGCGTGCGTGCGTGCGTGCGTGCGTGCGTGCGTGCGTGCGTGCGTGCGTGTGTGTGTGTGTGTTTTGTGGGTGTGTGCGTGCGTGCTGCGTGCGTGTGCGTGTGTGCGTGTGTGTGTGTGTGTGTGTGTGGTGTGTGTGTGTGTGTGACTGAGCATACATGTTACGTGTTGTGCGTGTGTCGTGTGTGGGCGTGCGTGCGTGCGTGCGTGCATGGGTTGTGTTGTGTGTGTGTGTGGTGTGTGTGTTGGGTGTGTGTGGGGTGTGACTGAGCTTACATATTTTGGTGTGTTGGTGTGTGTGTGTGTGTGTTTTGTGTGTGGCCCCCGCGCGCGCGCGCGTGTTGTGGTGTGTTTCGCGTGCGCGCTCAACTTCTTGTGTATATGTGCTACATGCATCCAAAAATAAGTAGGTCCAAGGCACAGAACAATGCAGAAAATATTCAGGATTATGTAACAGGGGGGGGAGGAGTAGCATGGCAGCAAGAGAAATGGAAGGGGAGAAATAAAAGAGAGAGAAGAGAGAGAGAGAGAGAGAGAGAGAGAGAGAAGAGGCAGGGAGGTGGGCGTGAATGCAATGAATGTGTGCTACGCTGAAAAATCGATGGAAATACTACCCTTTTTCAAGTCTTCCATGATCAGCCTGTGTCTTCCCTGGGCTGGTTGCCAGTGAGAACTTGACATGGATTGCTGCTTGTAAATTTCCGGTTCGTCAAGTGCAGCGGGTCGAACAAGAATGCGAAGTGGGCGGGAGATGCGGTGGGGTGGGGGGTTACAGGAAAAAGGGGAAGGGATGAGGGAGGGAGGCCGGTGAGCGGCGCGCGGATAAGGCCACTGAAATGGACGGAAGATGGCGCAGCAAGGAAGAAGAAGTGGAGGACGACGAAAGAGGAGGAGGATCCCCGACAAGAAGGGAAAAAGAAAAGAACAGAAAAAGATAAAAAGTGTTATCGTTACAGTTGCTGTCATCGTCATCATCATCGTCGCGGTCATCATCATCATTATCATATCATCATCATTTGCAGCAGCAGCAGCAGCAGCAGCAGCAGTAGCAGCAGCAGCAGCATCGCCACTGTCATCATAATTTGATCATTATCATTTTACCATTCGGTCTATTTCAGACCTCAAATTCCTTGCCTTAAAGATGACAGTGACACCAAAACAAAAACAAAAATTGCAGGATTCGTTAACTTTGAGTCTATTCAAAAAGATAGGTTCTGCTGCATCTGTCTGTCACTTTCTAAGTTCGTTTGTTGTTCAGGTCGTCACACGACTGGAGTACATTTTTCCAAAACTAAACTGGTTCCATTTACTATGTGACAATTTCTTTGATCCGAGGCACTTAACACTATTAACTAAAATTCTCTTCCATTTTGAATAATCTTTTTTTTATTATTATTATCAATGATCTTATCCAGGATGATGTTAATGCTTGCATGAAAGCGTGGATGTCTGACATTTTCATTTACTAAGAACCGCATACTTTTCGTTTAATTCTGTCAAACTTTTTGCCCCAGACATATCTAAAACACAAGCTTTTGCTGTTGGTTTCTATCGTTGTCAGGAGGGTTGGGGGCTGTCCACCATGAGAACACAAGTGGGTAGAGAAAGTGGGTACAGACAGAGATGTTCTATGCGGTGGACATGATGAATTAAAATGGTAGTTATTTGAGCTGTGAAGTTTTTGCTACAAAACTCGGAACACACGTAAATTATCTCCATTATTTAGGATGTCTCCACTCCATAAAAGACTATGCCAGACAAAGAAACATAAGAACTGAAAACAGTCTGAAGAACGAACACAGCAATGTTTTGACAACGTTAACAAGTGTTGGTAAAAGATCGAATATTCATTATAATTGACTTTTAGACAAAATAGATGCACTGAACACTAAAAAATCCTTTCCAAAATGGGAAATCAAGTCGCAAAGCCCATAGACTGGGAAACTGTATTGAAAAATGTCATAAAAAATAAAAGAAATAAAGTTTAGATGGTTTTAGCTGAAAATTTGCCATAGAATTCTTGTATCAAATATTACATTGAAGGGATGGGGTGTTAAAAAATACAAGAGATGCCATTTTTGTCAAACAGAAGGAGACACCATACATCACTCTACGTGGTACTGCTTCATTTCTCAAGAGTTCTGAAAGGAAGTAGAAGAATACGAAAAAATGAAACTGCCAAAACGGTCAGACGTCCTTGAACGTTGAATTAGCTTTAGTTGGAACAGACGACAAAACAATAAAAGATCAAGCCTTTGATCTCTTTTATAATGGGCGAAGTTTTTGTTTTGTTTTAACATATGCAGGATTAATTGTGTTAAACCAAGTTGTCAGTATTCAAAGGTGAACTGAAATGCAAATACAATATAGGAAAGCATGTGAATATAATGGAAATGCGATATCGTGAGTTTTTGAGAGAGAAAAAAAATGGTTACCCTATAATGCACTATACACAGAATAGACGACATAGCGCATTCATCATATGAAACGCAGTGACCAGTTCATAATTTTCCTCACATAATGCTTTTCAACATGATATTCTGTTACAGTGATTGCTTAAACTGCTCACAGTCTACTGCTTAAACCGCTTAATGCTCCTCTCCTTCAGCATCAATTCTTCTTCTTCAGCGTTACAGTATCTGTTAGCTTGTGAACTCGTTTTTACCCTGTTGGGATACTCACACTGTACTCGAGAGTATAGTCAGTTCACTCCAACTTCGTTGAGTGCAGAAATTTGTGGGGAAGAGGTTGTGGAAAAAGATAGAGTAAAAGATATGGTAGACAGAAAGGACAGTAGACGACAGTACAGCAAAGAAGGAGACAGAGTTACTGAGAGCGAAAGGAAAAGGGGACGTCACTAGCACAGAATGTCCAGAAGGTGGGGAACTATTGTACAAAGACCCCCAGTATCCCCACGGGGGATTCAGCATCAATGAAATTTATGGAGTTCAGATGAAAAGAACTAACGATCAGACAAGCCATGGAAAAGATTCATGGACAAATCTTTGCCTCTTGTACTTTCTTCTCTTTTCGTGCACTTCCCTACTCTGGCCCCCCCCCCCCCCCCCCCCCCCCCCCCCCTTCCCCATCCGTTCCCTCCCCACCTTCCCCATTTTTGTTTGTTACTGGTTGGTTTGTTCCTGTTTTTGTTTCATTTGTTTTGTTTGTTTGTTTGTTTCAATTCTTCTCAACGCCTGGTGGGTTTTGTTTCTGATTCTTATGAATTAGATACCCTCTCACTCTCTCATGCATCGTGAAGCGACTGCCTGCCTGTCTGTCGGTCTGTATGTCTGTGTCAACCTCGGGTGATGTCGATGGAGGAAGGACTAGCGCACAGCCCAAACACACTCACAGCTTGCTTACGATCTCATTCATATATCATAC
Source organism: Conus ventricosus (assembly GCA_018398815.1). NCBI lineage: Eukaryota > Metazoa > Mollusca > Gastropoda > Neogastropoda > Conidae > Conus > Conus ventricosus. The sequence continues at coordinate 12,029,334 of CM031616.1, read as the reverse complement.
ATTCGTCACATCAAACCACTAGTAAAGTCTATAACTTTACTACACATGATCATAGAACGGAACATCAATGCATATGGAATCAAACAAAATAAAACATTCTCTCTTTCCTGAACTTCACAAAATCATTTATCTAAAACATCATTAACTAACCCGGGGTGTAAATAGATTTCTACTTTACCTGGCCAGGTGATCTTAACTATTCACGAATCACTGTCTTTTCTTTTCTTTTTTTTTCCTTTTCACTGTCACTTTCACAAGCACGACACAACTGTTGGCACTGGTCAGGTTAGACTGCTGGCACCAGTCAGGCTGGACTGCTGGCACTGGTCAGGTTGGACTGCCGATGAAAGTGGCGCTGGCCAAGTATGAGGTCGAACCCCGGTTAAGGTGGAACAGTGACTATCAACATCGATCTGTTCTCCTTTCTTTCTTCCTGCATTAACGCATTGCACTCTCTCTCTCTCTTCTAGTCTGCTCTATCAAATGGACATGGTTGCTTTTCTTTTCTTTTTCTTTTCTTTCTTTTCCTCTTCATTAGTTAGCAACTCTCTCTCTCCACATCTCTCCTTAGTCCTTCCTCTGCAGACTATCTCGTGCTAATCTCTCAACTTGGTTCTCTTCTCTCCTCCCCTCATCTCTCTGCTTCTCTCTCGAGCAGACCTACACCCAGAACCTCTTCCTCTCTCTCTCCCTGTTCGTTCTCTCTCTCGTTCTCTTCATCTCTCTGCCTTTTTTTTTTTGTGCAGAGACTACACCCAGAACCTCCTCATCT
>CM031616.1:12021062-12023562 GCA_018398815.1 Conus ventricosus | reverse complement strand
AAGGAAGTAGAAGAATACGTAAAATGAAACTGCCAAACGGTCAGACTGTCCTTGAACGTTGAATTAGCTTTAGTTGGAACAGACGACAAAACAATAAAAGATCAAGCCTTTGATCTCTTTTATAATGGGCGAAGTTTTTTTTTGTTTTAACATATGCAGGATTAATTGTGTTAAACCAAAGTTGTCAGTATTCAAAGGTGAACTGAAATGCAAATACAATATAGGAAAGCATGTGAATATAATGGAAATGCGATAATCGTGAGTTTTTGAGAGAGAAAAAAAATGGTTACCCTATAATGCACTATACACAGAATAGACGACATAGCGCATTCATCATATGAAACGCAGTGACCAGTTCATAATTTTCCTCACATAATGCTTTTCAACATGATATTCTGTTACAGTGACTGCTTAAACTGTTCACAGTCTACTGCTTAAACTGCTTAATGCTCCTCTCCTTCAGCATCAATTCTTCTTCTTCAGCGTTCCAGCATCTGTTAGCTTGTGAACACTTTTTACCCTGTTGGGATACTCACACTATACTCGAGAGTATAGTCAGTTCACTTCGACTTCGTTGAGCGCAGAAATTTGTGGGAAGAGGTGGTGGAAAAAGATAGATAAAAGATATGGTAGACAGAAAGGACAGTAGACGACAGTACAGCAAAGGAGGAGACAGAGTTACTGAGAGCGAAAGGAAAAGGGGACGTTACTAGCACAAAATGTCCAGAAGGTGGGGAACTATTTGTACAAAAGACCCCCGGTATCCCCACGGGGGATTCAGCATCAATGAAATTTATGGAGTTCAGATGAAAAGAACTAACGATCAGACAAGCCATGGAAACGATTCATGGACAAATCTTTGCTGCTTGTACTTTCTTCTCTTTTCGTGCACTTCCCTACTCTGCCCCCCCCCCCCCCCCCCCCCCATCCGTTCCCTCCCCACCTTCCCCATTTTTGTTTGTTAGCTGGTTGGTTTGTTCCTGTTTTTGTTTCATTTGTTTTGTTTGTTTGTTTGTTTCAGTTCTTCTCAACGCCTGGTGGGTTTTGTTTTCTGATTCTTATGAATTAGACACCCTCTCACTCTCATCTCTCTGATTCTCTAAAACGATTGATGCTTATACCATAGTTCAAGTTCGTCACACATTGTGTATTTGAGAATGTCTTGGTATGCTTTTGACATCTTGTCCTAGAATGCTGATTGTGTTGCTGTGTTGTTGATGTGAAATATGTTTGAAGTGTGGAACTAGCACCTTCATTGCGAAGGGAACGAACATCAGGTAACTGGCACACCCATGCCACTGCCATTGATGTACGGGCTGCCTTGTGTCGCGTATTGTGGGCAAGGGTCTCAGTCCTATATTGAATTATTCATTGCGCACACTCCTGGCCCATATTTGTGGGGAAAAAAGGATCAATACCTGTTGTGGCTCTGCGAACCATGCATCGTGAAGCGACTGCCTGCCTGTCTGTCGGTCTGTATGTCTGTCTTCTGGTCTGTATGTCGGTCTGTATGTCTCTCTTCTGGTCTGTCTGTCGGTCTGCATGTCTGTCTTTTGGTCTGTCAGTCTGTATGTCTGTCTTCTGGTCTGTTTGTCAGTCTGTATGTCTTTCTTCTGGTCTGTATGTCGGTCTGTATGTCTGTCTTCTGATCTGTATGTCGGTCTGTATGTCTGTCTTCTGGTCTGTATGTCAGTCTGTATGTCTGTCTTCTGGTCTGTATGTCGGTCTGTATGTCTGTCTTCTGGTCTGTATGTCAGTCTGTATGTCTGTCTTCTGGTCTGTCTCTCGGTCTGTATGTCTGTCTTCTGGTCTGTCTGTCAGTCTGTATGTCTGTCTTCTGGTCTGTATGTCGGTCTGTATGTCTGTCTTCTGGTCTGTATGTCGGTCTGTATGTCTGTCTTCTGGTCTGTATGTCAGTCTGTATGTCTGACTTCTGGTCTGTATGTCAGTCTGTATGTCTGTCTTCTGGTCTGTCTCTCGGTCTGTATGTCTGTCTTCTGGTCTGTACGTCAGTCTCTATGTCTGTCTTCTGGTCTGTATGTCAGTCTGTATGTCTGTCTTCTGGTCTGTATGTCGGTCTGTATGTCTGTCTTCTGGTCTGTATGTCAGTCTGTATGTCTGTATTCTGGTCTGTCTCTCGGTCTGTATGTCTGTCTTCTGGTCTGTATGTCGGTCTGTATGTCTGTCTTCTGGTCTGTATGTCAGTCTGTATGTCTGTCTTCTGGTCTCTCTGTCAGTCTGTATGTCTGTCTTCTGGTCTGTATGTCGGTCTGTATGTCTGTCTTCTGGTCTGTATGTCGGTCTGTATGTCTGTCTTCTGGTCTGTATGTCAGTCTGTATGTCTGTCTTTGGTCTGTCTATCAGTCTGTATGTCTGTCTCTGGTCTGTATGTCTGTCTTCTGGTCTGTCTGTCGTCTGTATGTCTGTCTTCTGGTCTGTATGTCGGTCTGTATATCTGTCTTCTGGTCTGTATGTCGGTCTGCATGTCTGTCTTCTGGTC
>CM031616.1:12011062-12013562 GCA_018398815.1 Conus ventricosus | reverse complement strand
ACTGTTGCTCTCAGGCGTAGAACAAGCAATGAACCAGAGATGAACATTCACATCAAGACAACTTCCTCAAAAGTTGTTCGACCACCACCTGAGCTGTCACAGCTGCAAGATGTCAACATGAAAAACCCAAAGCCTTGACCAGTCTTTCAACAGGAGGTGCAGTAAAAATCTGGTTTGCTCCTGTTGACTACAAGGTTGTGGAGTCATGTGCTCTAGACATGGCTTGGGTCTTTGCCCGCCAGCACCAACCAGATGATCAACACGTACCAGATGGAGTGGCTTCAACCAAGAGGTGTCTATATCCAATCCCCCAGTGACAGAAATAGGTCCAATGCCAATCCTAAATGCCCCGGCCCATGAGTTTTTCTACACCATGGACAGTGATGAACAAATGCCAGGCGATGACAAAGAAGTTAAGACACAAATACACAGTCATCACCTTTGATGAACAACTGTACTGTCATCACCTTTGATGAACAACTGTACTGTAAAGCAAAAATGTTTCAGTGGGACAAACAGGACCACTGCAAAACTTCGTTCTCTTGCTGGGTGGTTTCTATATTCAGCTGAATTCTCCAAGTGCTTGTGAATACATGGAGTCATCTGGCCTGTCTACCATCTGGAATGAGTCCTTGGGGAGAGAACAGCAGTAAATGTCCTGAAAGGAAAGGGTTGGAACCACGTGCTTCGCACACACAAGCTCACTTTCGAAGCACTTTGGACTGTTCTTTGCTTCGCTTCAAAGAATGGGCAGAGAGAATGCTAAGTCTTCAGTGAAAGTCTCGAGGAAGCAGCAAAGATGGTAGTAGGGTGGTTTCTCAGACAAGGATGTAAGAATAGATCAATCGTCTGTAGCAGATCTGCTGACTGAGATTGAACACGTTTTACCATTGTTCAATGAGTTGAAGTCTGCTGTTCAGAGAGTGCAACCTTTCAGTACTGGAGGAATTACAGGAAGCTGGTTTTCATTCTCCTGCGCTTCACACGCTCACTCCGTGAAGGTGACTGGAGCTGTACCTCTCATCCTTTGCAGAAATGCTTCCATGGTTTGGTGCCTCGACCATGCTCATTACACTCACTGGGGAACAGTTTTCTTTGGCAGACATGAAAATGCTCTCCCAGACAGCCACAGAGGTTTATCAAGGATTCCAAACTGGTGATTTTGTGACAAGAGAGTCTCAGCAGAAGTTCAACCAGATCCCAGATGATCAAGCCATCGAACATGTAAACAAAATTGGCAAAGTGGCAGAGGGTCTTGTTGGATAACAAGGACAGACACAGCCAGAGACAGATGGTGCCTGACATACAACGAAAGAGCAAAACTTGCAAAGGACACTAAAGACATGTTCAGCTTGACTACTGACATCAAAGAGGAAAATGAATTGGACACAAGGACTTTGGAAAGAAGCAGATGAAGCAGGACCATGATGATGTGCAAAACCTCGTTGGTATTTTTCCGTGTCTTCAATCTCTTTGCCCAGCCATCTTCAGAGCTTGTTTCACTCACCACTGGGATGTTACCAATGAGGCTGTGAAGAATGACTTATTGATGGCAGAAGAATTAAGGAAGTCAGTCATCAAAGACTTTGTCCGTGAAAGATTCAAAGACAAAACAACAGTTTTTTCATGACAGAATCAAGACACAGAAGCTTCAAACATTTGGTGGCATGTACACAGTACAGATTGATACTGGAAAACAGAAAGCTGTAAATGTGAAAGCAGACAGAGAGCTGTTCAGCGTGTGCGAACAGCAATGGAAGCAGAAGAGACATTGATGTTGACAGCTGTTACAGCAAGAACTCTGTTCAATTCCTCTTTCTCTTGCAACAGCTGACCGCAAACTGCGACTACCCAGAAACAAGGCTAAACTGGGTAAAATACTCAAGAAGGCTTTGCCTTAGAATGCTGTCCCAGAAAACACCAACCTGACCTGCACCATCGTAATGGTATGGCTATGGTTCAAGCCCTTGGAAACCGGTTGGAGCAAAGACCTTTGGAGAATGGAGCGACAACTTTGCACAACACGTGGAAAGCCTCTTTTCCAACAATTGTACCCGTGTTGACATCGTCTTTGACATATACAATCCACAGACAATCAAATCAACAGCCCGTGCTACAAGAGTGGAAAGGAAACAAACTATCAAAAGGAGTCTGCAGTCACGACACCAGATTATTGGCCAGTGGGACAGATTCATCTTACTGAATAAAAACAAAGCCAGTCTGACAGACTTTTTTATGTGCTCAGCTATCCAGCAGATTCCAAATTAAGACAGGCAGAGAACTGGTACTCAGTGGTGGATTCAAAGAGCCTGCAAAAGGCTGGACATCAACAGGAAGAGACGTATCACACCTTTCCTCAGCTGATCATGAAGCAGCAGATACCCGCATGCTGCTCCATGCAAGAGAAGCAAGTGAACGAAGATTCCCTCAGACTGTTGTCATCGTGACACGATGTCCTCATCCTCCTCCTTGCCCACCAACCACAGCTTAGCCTGTTCCT
>CM031616.1:11993562-11996062 GCA_018398815.1 Conus ventricosus | reverse complement strand
AACTTTAGAGCACTAACGTAACAACAGCTGGCACACACACGACAGCAACTTTAGAGCACTAACGTAACAACAGCTGGCACACACACGATAGCAACTTTAGAGCACTAACGTAACAACAGCTGGCACACACACGACAGCAACTTTAGAGCACTAAGGCACAATCAGAAGACATGGCAGAAAACGTGTGCAAAACGGACACTGCCTATCCCCCACCTACCCCTGCCTCTCAAAAAAGGACCTTCCTGTTTCCTTCTGGTCACGGTTATCCGCTCCTGCAAATCGTAATTCCTATAGGGATAGGAACTGTCACTTGCCAGCAGCCGAAATAACACGGTTTTCTCAACAACAACAACAAACTCGTTTGCACCACGACTGTAGATCTACAGTCAATAAAATATCGTAACAAGGACTGAAATATGACGATGGCTGCATTTCACACCTCTCCCCTAGCTCGGTTCGTGGTGACAGACCTGGCTGATTAATTCAAAATTCTAACAACTGATTTATGAAACCGTTCTTTGCAACGTGGATTTTTGGCCTACGAACGATGTTACGAAGACAGTTACGAAGAAAGTTTCCCAATGCGACATAGACCTGGCCCCAGGTCATGGAGGTCAGGACAGGATCTCTGGACCAGCATGTCAGCCTGAAAGAAAGGTTGGTTGACTGGGCGGAAGGAAATGGGAAAGTAGTGAGAAAAGGTAGGACTGAGCTCACAACATGTAACACAACTGACCTCATCTTAACGTAACATGGGCTTATTCAGACACACCAACACGTTTTGATTTATACGTAATGTTTATTGATCTTAGAGAAGACTTTGGTTCAGGCTTACGTCAAAGACCTCTGGCAAGAGGAATGGAACTTGCAGACGGATACCAAACTGTGTAAAATACGTCCAAACCTAAAAGAATTTTTACCATGTTCCTGAGGCGGCCGTAAAGAAGAAACAGTCTTGTGACGTTTGCATACAGGCCACTCCTTTTACACCCATTGTATCATTTAAAAGGTGAAGAAGCTCCGTGGTGCATTCCATGTCATGTACCAGTCAAAATGAAACATATTTCTTTAGAGTGTTGGGACTTGCACGATGTGAGACAAACATTTTACAGCAGACTCCATGAATACCTTGTTCAGAGATGTCCCACCTGATGTGATCTTTGAATTTCGGAAAGAGATTAACATTTTTCATCTGATCTAAGATTTTACAGAAGAAAGAATTTAACAAAATTTCCGGTGTGTTTTTAGAGGGTGTATTTTAAAGGGTTGGGTGAATGAGTTTTTTTTTTCTAATGACTTGTGAGCTGACTTTAACGCGGTGACAGCCCCGATATGTCCCTTTGCGGTCGGCTAGGCTGTGAGCAACGTTACCGTACGTTAACTTACCAGTTGACAGAAACATATCATGGTTGATATTACGAAAGAAAAAAAATGTGGTTCAGCCATCAAAGCCACATACAGTAAAAATAGAACAGAATAGAATAGAATAGACTATTGAGTGAAACAAACACCACGAAGATTGAAAAATGGATCAGAGCAAAGAAAATGCCAACACTGGTAACGGATATGCTTGTAGCAAGTGATTACAAGGAAACATTGATTATTATCTAAAAATGAGTAGTGAAAAAAGAACAGTAGTGAAAAGAAAACAACAACAAAATGAGGAGTGAAGAAGAAACAAGAAATACAAAATAAAGAAATGAGATCAGACAAGAAGAGAGCAGAAGGCAATAGCGACCAACAAAAAAAAAAAAAGAAAGAAAGAAAGAAAAGAGGAGAGAAGGGGAAAGAAAAAAAGCTTGGCTTCCTTGCCCAATGATAACTGTATTTTCTGTCTTCACGAAGAAAACAGTTTATTATTCGGAAAGACAACGGTTATAATAGGGACATCAGTTATCATCAACTTTTTTTCCTCGAGGAGGACGGTGACTATCGTTAAAGACAACAATAACAATAAATCATCTCCAGGGAACACGGGTCTTTCATCTCTTTCCCTGAAGGACAGTCATTGTTTTCCTCGAGAAGACATGGACAACAATTATTATGGATAATATGGAGTTACTATGCTGTCATATAAAAGACAAGAAAATCGACGAGAATAGCAGAGAAAGGAATAAAAGAGAAAAGAAGAGTTGAGAGATGAGGTGTTTGGCCTCTCTCAGTCAGTTGATCACACGGTCTTCTGCCATGTACCACATGCTCGCCGATGACACACCGTCGCAACACTCAGTTACCTCCCCTAAGTACCCTCCGCTCATTGTCGCCATTCAGCAAGGAGCAGAATCTCCTCAGGCGTGGGTGACTGTGGTGACTAACTTCCAAGATGAATGATGACAAGGCTGAGATCGGTTTCAAATCATTATTTTACCCCGTATTGCCTCCCCTTCAACCTATTTCACCCCGTATTGCCTCCCCTTCAACCTATTTTACCCCGTATTGCCTCCCCTTCAACCTCGGCTCCATTCCGTAGTTTTAGTCGTTCACTCAAAACCAAATTCCG
>CM031616.1:11878562-11983562 GCA_018398815.1 Conus ventricosus | reverse complement strand
CAGGTGACCGGCCAAGGCGGAGAAAGTTCCCAGATGAACCTAACGCCTACATGTTCAGGACCAAGGCGAACCACCATGGAGGAGGATATCGGCTGTGGTCTGGCATGGAGAGGGATGGGCCCCGCCATGCGACATTGCCAAGATACACCTATGGAGAATGACAACCAAAAACAATCGCAAACTGGCTCGGTCGTCGCCCAGGTCAACAAGGACCGCCTCTTCTGTTGGCGGTCATCAGGGCGGAAGTGGGAACTATGTTACTGGTGGACCAAGAAGCATCATCCGTGCCAGGAATAATATCGTTATTGGCACGTGGAGCGTAAAAACACTTCGAAGCACTGGAAGATTAGAATAACTAGAACATGAAATGAAGAGATACCGCTGGGACATCCTAGGGTTATGCGAGGTACGCTGGAAAAACTTTGGAGAAATTAACACCCCAGAAGGTCACAAACTCTACTACCGTGGCAGAGAAGATTGCCACGAACATGGAGTTGGATTTCTTGTCAACAAGGATACAGTTAATACCGTGATGGCATGCAGACCAGTCTCCAGTCGAATCATGACCATACGTCTGAGGGCATCGCCATTCAACATAACCATCTTACAGGCTTATGCACCAACATCAGACTACGATGATGAAGAAGTCGAAGAATTCTATGGCCAAATACAAGACGTGCTGGATGAAATACCCAAGAAAGACATCCTAGTAGTGCAAGGCGACTGGAATGCAAAGATCCGAGAAGACGCTTGCAAAGATTGGAAAGAAATATGTGGGCCATATTGTAACACCCAGACAAATGACAGAGGATTGAGGCTTCTCGAATTTGCTAGCTCAAATAACCTGAAGATAATGAACACCTTTGGCCATCACAAGATGTCAAGGAGGATGACATGGCACAGTCCTGGAGGAACACATCACAATCAAACTGACTACATCATGGTTAAACACCGCTTCCAATCCAGTGTCAACATCGCCAGAACCAGAAGCTTCCCTGGAGCTGACATTGGAAGTGATCATGAGCTGGTACTGATGACGTTTGCCCTTAGCCTCAAAAACAACAGGAGAAGAGGAAACATCAGACTAAAATTCAATGTAGAGAAACTTAAAGATCCAAAGATAATGGAAGCCTTTAAAGCGAACATCGGAGGAAAATTTGCACCGCTACTTGTCCTGACCGACGAGGACATCGACTAGAAGCCTTCACAGACTCCTTCAACAAAGCCATCACAGAAACAGCAACTGAAGTGCTAGGCAAACATCGACCAAAAAAGAAACCAAGGGTGACCGACAATATTTAGGAGCTATGTGACAAACGCTGCGAACTAAAGAACAAGAAGAATGAGCCAGAAGGTAGGAAACAATACAATGATGTCAACAGTAAAGTCCAAACAGCTAAAGACAGCAATGGAGACGTGGATCGACAACCGATGCAAAGAAATCGAAAACAGTCTTGAAAGAAACAACAGCAAAGTGGCCTACCAGATTGTAAAAGACCTAACAGACACGACACAAGCAAAAATAACAACAATCCAAGACAAAGGTGGTAAATGTCTAAACGATGAAGAACAAGTACAAAAGAGATGGACAGAGTATAGCTCAGAGCTGTACACGCATAACGCTAAAGGAAATACAACAGTCCTGGTCGCCCCTCAACCAACGAACAACAGTAAGGACGGGAGGAAATAGTCGAAGCATTTACATCACTGAAGCCCGGAAATTCACCTGGTGTGGACAACATACCAGCAGAGATGATCAAGGCGGGAGGAGACCCAATGGTAGACATGCTACTATAGTAATCTGCAACAAGATCTGGGAAACTGGCAAGTAGCCAACGCTTTGGACGCAATCCCTTATTATCACTCTCCCAAAGAAAGGCAATCTATAACTATGCCGGAACTACCGTACTATAAGCCTCATCAGCCACCCAAGCAAAGTCATGCTTAAGGTGATCCTGAACAGACTGAATCCCCAAGCGGAAAAGATCATCGCCGAAGAACAGGCGGGTTTCAGGCCAGGCCGCAGTACAACAGAGCAAATCTTCAATTTAAGAATACTGTGTGAAAAGTACAACCAACACCAACAAGATCTGTACCACGTGTTCATAGATTTCAAGAAAGCCTTTGATCGTGTGTGGCATGGAGTATTATGAGCGACAATGAAACTCTACAACATCAATGCCATCCTCATCAAAGTCATCGAGAGCCTCTACAACAAAGCCACCAGTGCGGTTTTCTTCAACAACAACATAGGCGAATGGTTCCGAACAACAGTCGGAGTGCACCAGTGCTGTCAACTCTCTCCCACGCTCTTCAACGTCTTCCTGGAAAGAATCATAACTGATGCACTTGAAGACCATGAGGGATCAGTCAATATTGGAGGCAGAACCATCACAAACCTCCGTTTTGCCGACGACATCGACGGTTTAGCTGGAGAGGAGCAAGAGCTAGTCAATCTGATCAACAGGCTGAACAACACCTCCACAGAATCTGGCATGGAGATCAGCGCAGAAAAGACCAAAGTGATGATCAACAACCCAATCGGTTTTGCCAACGACATAATGATCAACAACAAGAAGCTTGAACGCGTCAACAGCTTCAAATACGTGGGTGCAACAATCGCGGATGAAGGATCAAGACCAGAAATTCTCTCCAGAATTGCTCAGACCACAGCCGCATTGACAAAGTTGAAGCCAATATGGAACAACAAAAACATCTCCATCAGCTCAAAAATCAGACTGATACGATCCTTAGTCATGGCAATCTTCCTCTATGCTTGCGAATCATGGACACTAAAAGCTGACCTCGAAAAAAAGGATCAAAGCAGTTGAAATGAGGTGCTATAGAAGACTCCTTGGCATTTCATACAGAGATCACATCACCAACGAGGAAGCAAAGAGACGCATCGAGAATGAAATCGGTCCATATACAGATCTCCTCACTTCAGTTAAACGACACAAGCTGAAGTGGTGTGGACATGTCACGATGTCATCAGGCCTTGCCAAAACAATCCTGCAGGGCACAGTACGAGGACGAAGGCGGAGAGGTCGACAAAGAAAGAGATGGGAAAACAACATCACAGAGTGGACGGGCCTGGAGTTGAGGGACGTGTTGAGGAGGGCGGAGTGCCGGGATGAATGGAGAGGACTGGTTGTCAGAGCTACACAGGTGCCCTACGGACGGGTGTCTAAGGGATCAAGGACAAGGACACACACACACACACACACACACACACACACCACACACACACACACACACACACACACAACGAGAGAGAGAGAGAGAGAGAGAGAGAGAGAGAGAGAGAGAGAGAGAGAGAGAAGAGATGCATTCAGGCACACACACACACACACACACACACACACACACACACACACACACATGTATGTATGCATGCAGGCACACACACACGCGCGCGCGCGCATACACGTACGCACGCACACGCGCGCGCGCGCACACACATACGCACGCACACACACACACACACACACACACACACACACACACACACACACACACACACACAGCGCTTTTCTGAACTCATTCAAGTACACACCTGCATGGAAACAAATACGGGTATCGGGGCACTCGTGTACACAGGCATGCAGACAAGCACTCGCGCTCGCACGTTTGACTTCTGACGCAAAAACTCACACAGAAACAGAGAGGGGAGACAGAAAGGCAAACACACACAGAAACAGAGAGGGGAGACAGAAAGGCAAACACACACAGAAACAGAGAGGGGAGACAGAAAGGCAAACACACACAGAAACAGAGAGGGGAGACAGAAAGGCAAACACACACAGAAACAGAGAGGGGAGACAGAAAGGCAAACACACACAGAAACAGAGAGGGGAGACAGAAAGGCAAACACACACAGAAACAGAGAGGGGAGACAGAAAGGCAAACACACACAGAAACAGAGAGGGGAGACAGAAAGGCAAACACACACAGAAACGAGAGGGGAGACAGAAAGGCAAACAGATACAGAAAGAGACGGCCAGAGTGACTGCAAATAAGAGATCGATTATGATTAAAAAATTAAAAAAACAGAAAAGCCGTTCGCGCGCGTGCACACACACACACACACACACACACACACACACACACACACACACACACACACACACACAGTGAGAGAGAGAGAGAGAGAGAGAGACAGACAGACAGACAGACAGACAGACAGACAGACAGACAGACAGACAGACAGGCAGGCAGGCAGACAGACAGACAGACAGACAGACAGATTATTTACGAAGATAATTGATGTCTTATTCTAACACCGACGGACAATTCATCAATGTGGCAATATCGTTTTGAATATGCAATAAATAGTTTTTTTTTTTTTTTGTCTTTGTTTAAGATAAATGATTAAAATTACAGCCCATACAATTATTATTTTCATTATAACAAGTGAAGCCCTGGGCCTCTTCGACAATCAAAATTCACCTTCGTCCAAGTGAGCACTGTGGTATTGCTACTATTTCGAAGTATAGGCTACTATTTGCATCTTTTTATATATGTATTTATTCATTTATTTTTACCGCTACTAAACATTAAATGTCGAGTTCACGGGTCATAATCATAATGCTTCACATTCGGAGAATACCTACGTAGTATCACCGTCTTTTAGCAACCAGTTTTACATAAGTAAAAGCTCTTACCTTGAAAATGACCTTCTTTCAGTTACAGCCTCAAACTTTGCCACAATCGTCAGCAGCTGTTAAACCGTGAATGAAAGCTATTCCTTTGCCCACCGAAGGTCTAAGATCATCTTGCGATGAAAAGACGTTAAATAAAACTACTGAACTGAACTGAACTGATTTGCCCACCGATACTGGATCATAGCCTCACCAGCATCAATGTAATTGCGGCCAGCCTTGGCTGTTTCTGCAAATCGTTCATTAAAGGTTGGTTCACAATAGTCTTTGCTTGGGTTAGAAGTTGGTTGAGACAGTGGTAACATTAGCTAATGGTCTGCTGATAGAATCGAAACGATGCCCTTTGTCCAGAGAGCTATCCACACCACTCGTTTCAGTTGCTTTGTGCTTGCTTGTTTATGTTTGGAAAAAGAAAAAAAAACATTGATAAAGGTGGGTCAGACGTTGGACCGCATTAGGACACATGTGTTGAGCATACCATTCTGTCCTGCAAAAATTACGCCAAGAGAGTGTTAAAGGTTACATTATTCTTGTTTTATGTATGAATATCCCGCCGTTAAATATGAATATTTTTCTGGTGAAAGACGATGAACATAAACGGGTGCGTAGCGCAATCACTACGTATCTAAAGCACTACCAGTTATTAGCCTACGACCAATAGATCTACGTGTCGTAAACCATACGACCCTTTAAGACTACGTGTCTATATCATTACAATTGACCATGTATCGAAAAAGCTATTCATGTTCGCGTTCTCTAGAACTACGTGTCTATATCGCTATGCCGTTTGCTCTACAGCAGAAAGAAAGAAAAATTAGTGACAACGGCCCGTTTGTATGGGGATGGTGTAGCGCAATCACTACTGGATAATGTCAGTAGGTCCCCACTAGGGGAGGCGCTATATGTTCCCCCATGTCTATGTTCCCCCAGGTCTATGTTCCCCCACCTCCATATTCCCCCAGGTCTATGTTCCCCACCTCCATATTTCCCCAGGTCTATGTTCCACCACCTACCTACCGTGCCGTACGTGACCTCGCGCCGTACGTGTCCTCGTGCGTACGTGATCTCGTATCGTACGTGACCGGATTGTCATACTTGTTACAGAATCTAAGTTGTATCTGACTAGATATGTTGCAATGTTCATATTTTATGCTTTAAACCCGAGAGAAGAGACGGATTACATTTAATTGTCACATGATTGTATTGATCCTTTCTTTGCTTTGCTTTGTTTTTCTCTGTATTTGGTGACAGGAGTCATTGTTACTCATTAATTTGTTGTTTATTTACAGTTCTTTAGTTAATGTGTCAGTACACGCGTTTCCATAGCTATACGGGTTGGTGACCTTACGTTAAAATTCCTGAGTCCCTGAGTATATGTGGATGGTTTAGTGCGTCAAAATATATTTTTTGTAAATCATTTTCTTTCCTAGTTCCATCTCTCCTCCACGTTATATAAGGCCAAGAGCCCTGGCCTAAGACCAAAGTACAATAAAAAAAAAAAAATGTTCCGAGTTGTATTAAATTACGATAATTGAAATTACCAAAATACAGAAATCGAGAGAGAGAGAGAGAGAGAGAGAAGAGAGAGAGAGAGAGAGAGAGAGAGAGAGAGAGAGAGGAAAAGAGAGGAGAGAGAGAGAGGAATTAGAGAGAGATAATTAGAGAGAGACAAAGACAGAGACAGCGATAATTAGAGAGAGAGAGAGAGAGAGAGAGAGAGAGAGAGAGAGAGAGAGAGAGAGAGAGAGAGAGAGAGATGCGGAGACAGAAGATGCGAGACAGAGATTCAGAGAGACAGAAAGAGATAATCTAAGAACTCTCTCTCTCTCTCTCTCTCTCTCTCTCTCTCTCTCTTCTCTCTCTCTCTCTCTCTCTCTCTTCTCCCTCCTCTCTCTCTCTCTCTCTCTCTCTCTCTCAACAAGGTGGGCAGAAGGCATTGTGCTCAAAACAGTATCGGTATTTAATTGATGAGTAATAGGCCTAGTCTGTCCAATACAAAAATCTCCGCTGCCAGTGCAGCAGTTCTAAATTTCATCATGTAGAGCTATTGCCACGTAGTGCTAAAGAAAGAAATAGAAAACAAAACACACGAAAGTATGTAGAGCTACTGCCACGTAGTGCTAAAGGACAGTAGCCAATAGAGATCGCAAGTCAGCCTTCGAGCTTCTTTCTCCTTCTTTGCCATCTATATAGAGCTAATCAAAAATGTCCATTAGTGACAGAGGGCAGTCGCTTTTTAGCTACTTTTCGTTACTTCTCGTAGTGCCAAAACAAGGTAGAGGTTTGAAATACGTAGTGCTATTGCTACATGACTAAGCGAAGACTCTCTCTCTCTATTCTCTCTCTCTCTCTCTCTCTCTCTCTCTCTCTCTCTCTCTCTCTCTCTCTCTCTCTCTCTCTCTCTCTCTCTCTCCTCATTAGATATTTATTTATGGGATATTCATGAAAATTCTATAGGAGCAACAAAAACAAAACAAAACAAACAAACAAAGAAAAACAAACAAAACAAACAAAAAGAAACATAGGCATTACTTTTAAATTTAGACATCTGTGACACTTAATTGGAATGAGAGAGAGAGAGAGAGAGAGAGAGAGAGAGAGAGAGAGAGAGATGAGAGAGAGAGAGAGAGAGATGAAGTGTGAAATGCAAAAATTCACTTTCGTCCGAAAATCGATTTTCATCAAATTATTGATCAATAGGCCCGATAATCAATAACCAGGTGCAAATAACGCCTGATAATCGATTATCGAACCGGTTATTGATTTCTACACCTTGTATTGATTTTGGTAAATAATTTGCACATAAAATTGATTTTTGGCCCGTTATTGATTATCGGGGCCGGTTATTAATTTCGGCGTAATTTGCACCTGGTTATTGATTATCGGGTTTGTTGGTAAGTAATTTGCACATAAAAGCGATTTTCGTACCATGAAAATCGATTTTCGTGAAATGCACACAATTCACTTTCGGCCGAAAATCAATTTTCATAGTATGAAAATCAATTTTATAAGCAAATTACTTACCAATAGGTCCAATAATCAATAACCAGGTGCAAATAACGTCTGATAATCGATTAGCGGGGCGGTTATTGAATTTTACACCTAACATTGATTTTGGTAAATAATTTGCACATAAAATTGATTTTCGGCCCATTATTGATTGTTGGGGCCTGTTATTGATTACCGGCGTAATTTGCACCTGGTTATTGATTATTGGGCCTATTGGTAAGTAATTTGCACAGAAAGTCGATTTTCATACTATGAAAATTGATTTTCGGCCGGAAAATGAATTCTGTGAATTTCACGCTTCAGAGAGAGAGAGAGAAAGGAGAGAGAGAGAGAGAGAGAGAGAGAGTGAGAAGAGGAGAGAGAGAGAGAGAGAGGAGAGAGAGAGAGAGAGAGAGTTTATATATGTGTATCTGTCATGCCTTAAAACAATACCAACAATAGCAAAAAAGAAATTAGAAGGAGAGAGGAGAGAGAGAGAGAGAGAGAGAGAGAGAGAGAGAGAGAACGAACGAACGAATTTTATTTTCAGAGGGTAATGGAATAAGCATCACTGCTTTTTTACATCCAGCCTCCGGGGCCAAAAGAATTTAAGAAAGGAAAGGAAAACAACAACAAAATATTGATTAATATAAAATAATGGAAAATCACTCTTAAATATGACATATGAAAATACAAAAGGATACAAAATCTATGTACAGAGGGAACACCGACAGAAGGTGTGGGAGACGGTGGGGGTGGGAGTGGGATGGGGTGGGATGGGGGGACAATTAAGAATGAGAGGGCGGGGGGAGGAAAAGGAAGAATGATAAAGAAAATGAAACGTTTACACAGAACAGTTATTGGTACATCTTTGGGCAAAGTGGTGTAAGATCAGGCAGATACATCAAGTACGTGAAAAGATTGGATTTAAATTACTAGTGTTTGGTTCGTTTTTCAGTTTTTCTGGGATATTATTCCACAGCCACCCACCAGAATAAGCAAGGCTTGATTTGCATAAATTAATTGATGGGAAAGGGAGATTTATTTTATGCGAATGACGATGATCATTAGAAGTAAATATATTCCTTAAATAGGAAGGAAAACTGCCGTGTAGTATTTTATGCATAAAGAGTGCTTTGTTGTACAATAGTTTGGTCTTAAATGGAAGGATACCTGCTCGTTCATAATCAGGGTGCCCTAGCGAGGGTTCATCAATTGTTATTTTGACAGCTCTCTTATATATACTAGTCAATGGTTTAAGCAACTTATTGCTCGCTAAATCCCAGAGTGTCGAGGCATAGTCAATATTTGGTTGAATATAAGATTGAAAAAATAATGAGAGAGAGAGAGAGAGAGAGAGAGAGCGTTATAGTAAATGTCAGTTATTTGGCTGCTGTCGCAGCAGGTTATAACAAATGGGGGTGGACGAGAGAGAATGGTCGAAAGAAAGTGTGTCTGTCATGCCTTAAAACAATACCAACAATAGCAAAAAGAAATTAAAAGGAGAGAGAGAGAGAGAGAGGAGAGAGAGAGAGAGAGAGAGAGAGAGAGAGAGAGAGAGGAGAGAGAGAGAGAGAGAGAGAGAGAGAGAGAGAGAGAGCCGAACTAATATTTTACCAGTATTACGTATACTATATGGTGACAGGAAGAGAAAAGAGTGAAGAGAGAGAGAGAGAGAGAGAGAGAGAGAGAGAGAGAGGAGAGAGAGAGAGAGAGAGAGAGAGAGAAAGAGAAATTGATAGACATTGCGCACGTGCGCGCGCGCACACA
Source organism: Conus ventricosus (assembly GCA_018398815.1). NCBI lineage: Eukaryota > Metazoa > Mollusca > Gastropoda > Neogastropoda > Conidae > Conus > Conus ventricosus. Next base: position 11,974,143 of record CM031616.1, on the reverse strand, counting down.
CACACACACACACACACACACACACACCGCGCGCGCGCACGCCCGCACACGCACACGCACACACACACACACACACACCACACACACTGACATTCTTTCGTAATTTGTTTCTTTTTTTTTTTTAATCGTAGTGATATAGAGTGAGATAGAGGACGTAGCGATAAAGACGGTGTCTGGAAATCGTAGTGGTAATCATAAATAGTTGTATAGGTACAAGTTATGAAGGGAAATCGTCTTGCGAATGACACTGTAGTGATATCGGGTAATAGTCGTTTGGATATGTAGATTAGTGTTCCGTAGAGCTTTAGCCCGTTTAGTGATATTGACACGTAGTGATTACGGGATGTCCCACATAAACGTGTCTAAGCTTTGAGTTCACTTTACCGACTAGTTTTTTTAAGGATATTTCCACCAGATGTCCGCCTACTTTTCAATGTTCCTACAGGATTATCCTGAGATCATATCACTGATGACGGTGTTCGATTTGCAAATTAAAAAAAAAAATCATCATCATCATCATCACAACACCACCCCACCACCACTACCACCACCACCACCACCATCATTATCATCATTATCATCATCATGTTGTTGTGCGTTTTGTTGTTGTTGCCAAACGTTGTTGTTTTTTCCCTTTTTTTTCTTTAAAAATCAAAATAGAGTGCAGATGAAATCTATAGCAAAACATCTTCGGTTGATTGTTTATGTCGTTTGTTCGTGATGGTTTTGATTGTTTGTTCTTTTGATTTGTTTGAGGCAGTGAGAAACAGTTCTATAGATACATCATTGAATATCCTCAGAATAGAGCAAAGCACATGTCAGTACATCCCGTCAAATGCCAACTTTTAAGTTCATTATCCATTACCTTTGCACATGACTGATATACTAGGATCATATACCATATCAGCAATAATCAAAAGCAGCTATGAATTGGCTGCCTTACATTATGGATTGAAGCAGGATTGAATCTTAGTTCTATCTAGCACAGATTCCAAGTCCCATGGCAGTCGCATTCTAGTTAGAGGTGCATGTGGCAGAGTGTGCGCCTGGCGCAGAACATATACAGCTCGCCAACATGAACCACCTCGTCTTTCAACAAAACGGGGAGGGGGGGGGGGGTGCACGCAGTTTAACTCTCAACAGTTTTTTGAGATTTTTGCTTTTTTGCCACAGTTATGCAACAATATTAAAATGCTAATAAAAAAAAATGTAAATATGGACCAAATTTCATGTGTAATATGTCAAAATGTTCAGAATACCACGCACATCGTTTCGTCATTTTCTCTCTGTGCCTGAACTGTTCTGCTGACTGATGGGGTAGGCTAACATTATCAGCTGCAGGCACATCCACCAGTGGAATCTGTGCCATGAAAACGGCAAGGTCACTCTCGGTAAGGCGAGCTCCGACACATATATGCTTTGCAGGTTTCCTAACATCGTCTTTTCATTGGCAGCTTCTATTGTAACAACAGGAACATTTAACAAACAAACAAACAAAAAAAAACCTTTTAGAAGAATTTTTAGTTCCAAACTAATGTCAGTATTTACAGTTAGCAGCATATGTGTCTAATCACAGCATATGCTGTGCAACTTCAATATACAATTTTTTTTTTTTTTAAATGGCAAAAATTTTGTACAGAGCACGCCGAAAGCTGTCCAAAGCTGTCATAGCAGGCCTACATGTGAATCATTTTCAGGGTAATGCACAGTGTCATAAGAGGTAGAATGTGCCACGCTTTTTTCTTTTTCTTTTTTTTTTCTTTGTGTGTGTGTGTGTGTGTGTGTGTGTGTGACTCTGTGTGTGTGTGTGTGTGTGTGTGTGTGTGTGTGTGTGTGTGTGTGTGTGTGTTCGCATCTGTAGATTGATAGGCTAATCCGAATCGCCGAACCGAAACCTGATGCCAGAATCTTCAACTTGATGAAGGCGAGAAGACGAAGCCGACCCCAGGCTTCAGATTCAAGGGACATCACTGTTGTCATCGGCATTGAGAACCGATTGCAGATGGCCCCATTACAACATTGTAACCAATGGGAGCTCTTTCAAATTGTGTTGGTTGCCGATTTGAAATGGCCGAAAAGCTGAGAAACGTGGATTGCATTCCTGACAAGTGACTGGCAACCAGAATTTGTGACTTTTTCTTTTCAATCATCTTTCAAGATTTCTCCCGATGTTCATTTGTATATTCTTCGGTAATCTTGAAGTTCTAGTATACGATTCTTGTTATGTTTATAAATGTGTGTGTTTTTTTTCATCGTATCTTGTCATGCTTCGGTCGTTTAAAAAAATCTGACAGCGAGTCGCTGAGAATGAATTATCACATGATTGCTCATGTATTCGGTCATGAATCTGAAAACCGGAGTGTAAATTGTAAATCTTCAGCATGGCATTCCGTATACCACTTTGATGCCGTGTGTGTTTTGTTTTATCTTGCTATGATATGTTGTCTGTACCGCTTTGATGCAGTGTGTATACATGTATGTGTGTTCGTCTGTGTGTATAAGACTGTAGCTAGTGCGTTATCTTGCTAGTGTATATTAATTGTTATCATATATGGGAGATAGATGTTCCGGTCGTTTAACCTTACTGAGTGGCTGAGTGAGAGTAATTCTGTCACATAATTGTGAGAGCGAGATTCGTTTCATCGTAAGGAATGTTGTAAATCCTCAATGTTATGCGACACACTCGATGCAGCCAGATCCTATATAGATAAGTTGAAGTTGATGCAGTGGTGGTGGAGGCAGTTTCATTAGTTTTGATTCATCAGTTTGAAATACCCTCCCATCTGTCCGGGACAACTAAACCATCTAGAGGATAAGTGCAAATTTATGCTAACACTAGGCCTACTTGTGTATTGGGCAGCCAAGTATGACAGTAAGAGTAATGATCAGTTTTCGATCAATGGTCATCATCATCAGAAGAAGAAGAAACAATCTTTCACTGTCAGTGACTCGCTCTATAGAAGAACAAGACTGAGCAGCCAGTGTCAGTACAGGCCATACACACTTTCTCATCCCCTTTTCATTTTCACACCTCTACAATGCCCTTGTTTTCTCAGAACAGGACTCCAGCTGAGAGTTATCTGTTTAATAACAAAAAGGTGTATTGTGTCAATAGATGTGTCAGCATATGTATGCATTTGATTGACCAGCGCAGAAATGATACAATGAAACTTGAAAGACCTACTCTGCAAGGCCTGTGTAACTGTCAGTTCTTTAGATTCTCCCCCCTCCGCCCACACCCCCAAAATAAAAGGCATACTTTGGAGAGCAGCGAGGCCCACACCTACCTGCTGTAACAAACTGTATAATACATCTTTGACTTGAAGGACTTACAGGAATCAAGGGTGAAGCTGTTTCTGACAAATCATTCCGGGCCCTGAGGGTGGTAAGAAGAAATTTTATGCATCTTTCTGGTATTGCGTTTAGCATTGGATTTGTCACAACTGATGGGAATGGTTTCCACTCTGCACTGCTGAGTTGAATCGGTGCCATTGTGATGTTGGACTAGCTCACAGCTATCCTATTGTTTATGATCTTGTGAAGCGTGGCCACCATGGCATATTCCTTTGATGCTAGAGGGAGAGCCACTGTAATTTCTCAATCGTAGCTGAGATACTTGATGTGTTGTGGTGTACTAATTGACTACAAATATTGCAGCTGTTTTTTTGGGACAGCTTCAATCTTGTCAATGTTTTTTTTTTTGTTTGTTTTTTTTGGGGGGGAGGGGGTGTAGAGTACATGTCTGCATACTATGTATGAGGTGGACTCACATGTTATACTTATAGGCAGCCTGCATTTGAATGGTTCCTTCTGATCTTTAAACTGCGCCATGAAAGGTGGAGGGTCGTAAACTCTTTTTATTCAAGTAACTGGCTTCATAGCATAGTTATGGTGTCAGCTTATCCCATCTGAGATCTCAGGTAATGGTTACACCGAGATACTTGTCAGAGGTGATTCTTAGATTTTCTACTGTTTAACAATAAAGCTGGTGTTGGTATTCAGTTGTAGCCTCCTTTTTCTTTTCAGGAGGGGGAGGTATATTTTTTGAAGTGAAGCGCCATGTCTCATTTCACCTCACATTCTTTAAAGTATTTGAGTTCTTGCTGCATCTAATCAAGATTGTTGCTTGTGGCTGGTAGCGAGGCTATACATGATTGATGATTGGCAAATGATCATGCTGATGGAAAGAACTTAATTCTAGGTGGGTGTTGACGTACACCAGGAAAAGTATTGACTCTAGAAATGATTCCTGTGGAACTCCATCGGACCATGAGTGCTTGGTGGCTAGATCAGAGACGAGTTTCATAGATCTGTGCAAAAACTCGCAACATGATTTGCTCATCCTTGCGGCGAGGCATATGAAAAACAAGGCGAATAAAGAAATGGACGTAGGACTAACAATGGTACTGATTCTTGAAGCTGTTCTTGCTGTTGAAGGGTTTGTGTTTTGATCATTTTAAATACTACTAGTCAGAGAATGCTAAGTGCTTCTCAGGCACCAGTCACAAGACATTGGAACTGTTGGCCATTTTACCTCACAAGTGAGAAAATCTGAAGATAGTCTAGCAAACTCTTACCTTTTCCTAAGCCACTCTCTGGTAGGTTGTGCTATGAAAGACTGACACTTGTGAAGCAAGCAAGAATTCTCGCCACTATGAAACCGTAAACGCCACGCTGATTTTGTGCTGTTGACACTACTGCTGGTTATCTGTCATGCAGAAATGCACTGATCCATCTTGAGGCCTGCCCCTGCATCCTGTGAGGTCTTAGCTTGTGTACCATCAGGATATGGCTGAATGTCACACACTAAATTGCAGAATAAATAATATCAGCTTCATTCCTCATTCCATGCTGGTGAAGAGTTCCTGAGGAAAATGGAGAAGTTGTGTCTAGCAAAATCTAAGTATGCGGGACCCATGTTGTTATGTGCAGAGTATGGAACATAAGAGCACCAATGATCGTGCAAGGAATTTTGCAGTTTGGTCCCAGCACTGACTACCCCGCACTGTCACCCAATAATCAGTTGCAGAACTGGTTGCTGCTCCCAGAGAAATGAAAATCAGTGGCAATATTATCATTTAGATGCTAGGATGATCAACATATGGACCGTTGGCCCTAAGCAGAAGATATTAAAGCTGGACTCTAAGATAGGCATACAGTTTATCTTGATATACTAAATTTGATGGAAGACTTAAACTTTGTCGATTTTCCACACTATCAGAGTATGGTTTTGCTTGCTTGTTTAAAAGAAAAATGACGTGTTATTTTTTGTGACGGGATCAGATCTGAGACCATGAAACTTGAAAGATTTACTGATGGTGGACACCTACATACACAGCGTGCAATGATTGCTAGTATTTGGTAATGATCCAACACTTCTGACCATGGGCCAGGGTAATATTCCAAACTGGAAGAGTGATGATCTTTCTTCTATACTACTTTCCAAAACTAAAGCATCTGCAGTAATCATTTTGATGATTCTGATGCTGTGTTACTGTGGGGGTAGTTGAGATGGTTTTTAGCAACAGGCATCACCTGCTGTCTGGATGATTAGTTCCGGGGGGGGGGGGGGGGGGGGGGGGGGGGGGAAGAAGAGAGAGACATGGGATGGGGTGGGTAGTTGTAGGATGTGTTGGAGTGGAGGGGCAGGGGAGGGGGATGGTTAGATTCTGGCTTTTCTCCACAGAGGCAGATGATGCATGTCAGGTTAAACTGGAAGACTGTTCCTGTCATTGACTGTCCTTGTTTCACAGACAAGAAGTATACATGGGTGCTTGCTTTTTGTGTGTGTGTGTGTATGTGTAGGTTTAACAGAAGGATAGAGAAAATATTGGAGATATTGTGAAGTTGAAATTGTCAACTGTATGTAGTTTCTTATGCAGTCTTAGGTCAACTAAAAGTTGTGTGTGTGTGTTCTTTTTTTCATTTTTTAAGATCTATGATTATCAACATTTTGCTATGGCCAGTGTGCTTGTAGATCGTTTTCGTTTGCAGATGGTACAGTGGGCAGGACTTGAAAAAGAAATGTCATTGGGCTGCTGACACAGGTGTCTGGACCAAAACTTGAAGAAATCCAGGATTATATAAATATGACTGTGTTGAACCCCCCTGTGAGGGATTCAAATATGGCAAACGTACAAGAGAATGTTCCTAATAATGTCAAAGTGATTGTGCGGGTTAGACCTCCAAATGATCTGGAAATGCACGGACAAGGAAAACATGTTGTAGAAATCATGGATGAGAATGTTCTGGTCTTTGATCCAAAGACCAGTCATCACCATTCCTCGGGAGATATGGGAAACGTCAGCGCCTAGATATCCGCAAACGGAGACAAAAAGATTTGAAGTTTGCATTTGACTATGTGTTTGGTTGGGACTCGAGCAACTCAGATGTGTTTGAAGAGACGACAAAAACAGTGCTTGATGGCTTGCTGGGAGGCTACAATTGTTCAGGTTAGTACTACTAGAATAGTGCTTTTTGTATGCACACATTCTATTTGTGTACATTCGTACATATTACAGTCATTGATATATTTCATTTAGTTAGCCTTCAGACATTATGTCGGCATTTGTGTTTCAGACAGTTCATAGACATTGAATAGTTGTTGTTTTTCTCTGATCATCTCGTTCAAAAGAAGTTGTGTCAAATTGTTATTCATTTAATTCACATTTCAGAAGACTAAATGTATTTTTTTTACCAGAAAATGGTGGGCTCCTTATTCATCTACACATCCCTGTCTCTTGTGACATTGACTTCCTGTGAAATAGTTCATATTCTATGTTGGGACTTCATGCAGTAGAATGATTTGTTGTTTTGCTGAGTTGTTATTTTTGTTTTAGATAAAATAGTAGCCTTACAGAGAAAGTGGGCAATGCAATTCAAAGATGTTTCATCAAAATGGAAAGGTTGGGGGGGGGGGGGGGGGGTCTTCATAAAAATATTGACACAAACATCAACCAAAACTTTTCTCTTTAAATAACTACATTTTTTAGAAGTTACATAGAACAAAAGCTGCCAGCCACCATGGCAAAGTAGTTAGTGTCGCAGACTCGTGGCTGGGAAGTCGTGGGTTCTATTCCCATCAGAGTCATGTGGGATTTTTCTGCCCTGACCAGCTTGTACCCAGAATTGAGTTTGCTACAGGCTAAGTTGGGAAGACTGGGACCACACAGTCGAATTTCATCCACTTAATAGATGCGTCTCTGAGAGTGTTTCTCAAATTTCCTGACCAACACTGCAGGTGGTTGACGCCGGGATATATTATGAAAGGAAGCGTAGAGTACAGCCCTGTCATGCAGTCTCAGACCAGAATGGAAATTTATCCGTAGCATCATCTTCATTGTCCTCATTTTCATCGATCAGCATAAGAAAAGTCTCAAATTCTGGGACCCTTCATGCCCTGCTCTCATGGTGACCTCAGTTTCGATGTCTTCTCGGCCTTGGTTTGGTTCTGTTGGGATCACCGGTATTGGCGAGTCCATGGGGCTGTCGTTGGACGGACGTAGTGGCACCCTCCGAAGGGAGAGCTAACTCACACCGGCTCTGCAACTAAGCAGTTATTGTCGTCAGTAGGGGGCTTAGTAGGTTGTGTCCTGTATATATTGGATGAGAACAGGCACCACTGAACACAACCAAAGTGACTTGGCAGCAGTGCAATGTCTCCTCCGGTGGGTTGCCTCTTGACAACTTGACATTGATTGCTCCCTGTGGATTGCTGGGGCTGTGGCAGGGCTGACCGGGCTGCAGCTGTGGACGGGATGTTGAAATGAGCGGTATGGGTGCATGGCCACTGAGGTGGCGCAGAAGATGGGACAGCCAAAAAAAAGCTCAGATTTAAGAATCAATGAAACACATGCACCAGTCAAGGGGAATAATGGGAGGCGCCATATATATCTTTGGCAGTAGTGCTTACACATGGTAATTATTGCAAACGCAGATTTACATGCAAATTACAATCGCACACACTTAAGCTGGAGAATGCATGTTGTGTGCAGTATTTGCCTATGGGGCGACAGGGGCAGGAAAGACTCACACAATGCTTGGCAACGAGTCCAGCCCGGGCGTCATCTACCACACCATGATTCACCTGTACAGGCACATCACGGAAATGAGCCCTGACAAGACATGTGATGTTGCAGTCTCCTACCTTGAGGTCAGCTACTGAACTGTCTATTAGTATTAATAGTAGTAATTACTGTTGTCGGTGTGCTGTTACTTTGCATGTACAAAGTGTATGTTCTGTGTAGTGGAATCTTGAAGTCTATCAAGTGTCTTTATTCGTTATTTAATACTTCTTTATCATCAGGAACTGACAACAGCATGGACAGGGCGTCAACTTCTATGAGTCTGAAAATTGGGATGTGGAGTTGTAGGCAGTTTCAAATTAACAAAGAGAGCATCATGTTCCACAGAAAGAAAAAAAACCTTGCGTTTCAAAGAGACTGAGCAGACAAAGAACATATATATCAGGAAAAAAAAGTCTCTGCGGTGAAAGAGTAGACGAAGAGGATTGTCTTGATGCTGGAATAGGTCAGTTAGTAGAGCCTCAGACTTGTGATCCTGGGGATGTGGGTTTGAATCTACGTCAGGCCCTTTTGTTGCATGGGGATTTTCCCCCTTTTTTTTCCTTGGAATTAACATTGGTTCTTAATCCATTGCATGAAAATTCCTTCAGACGAGACAGTTTTAAAATCAAGATTCTGTGAGTGAACACATGATGCATAACATCTTGTACACATGTAACTTCGCATCTCCAGCTTTCAGAAGAGAAGACTAATTTAGCGGTTGGTATGGATGACATGTATACATATAGCATGCATCTTCCATGAAAAATCAAAAGAGTCAGTGAAAAACTAAGTGACCAGTATTTAACTGAATGACACAGGGGAATGAATGAATGTAGCACTTGCAGGCAGCTGCTCATTTTGCTCTACCCAAATAGGTTGCTTGTTGTGAAAATGAGTGCACCAATTGTAAAGCACTTAGAGTTTGGTCTCCAACCGAGGATCCTTTGGGCTCTAAATAAGTAAGCAGTAAAAGTGGAGAAAAAATGCAGAGGTGACCAGGTCATATGAAATAGGAATATGTTAAAAAAAAAAAGCAAAAAAAAGGGGGAGGGGTGGGTTTACAGGTACAGTGGACAAAGATGATCATGTTCCAGATAGAAGCAAATCTATACAGGTAAAGAGTAACAAGAGAGGTTTCTTTCTTTTTTGTTGTTTTTTAGGTCTTTAATAGATTAAAGAGTAGACAAAGAGTAGTGGTGTCTCCTGTCCAGAACAGCTGTACTTGTTGTGGAAAAACATAAAAATCAGTGGCCATTCAGATGTTAGGATGCGGGTCACATGTTATTTAGGGTGGCCATGAAAATAAACGGGAGCACCTTTTTTTAACAGGTAGACAAATTTGACTGCACACATGACGTTGTAAGCCATAACTCACTGTACACTGCTCATTTACCCATAAATGGCAAGGGAAGAGAATGCACTGGGGCAAAGTTAAGAGAATGTGTTGAACAGATAGCTAAATGTAGCAAGCAAATCAGCATGTGTATGAGAGATGACAGAGTTGGACAGCAAATTCCTCCTCTATACGCTAGGAGACCTTGAGGAATCAATACAAAGAGCAGTGGCTATGTTTACAAGACGGGGGGGAAACTTTTTGTGCATGATCTTCATGTGCACAATCTTTGAGTCTCTCAGTCATACTCATTTTGGCAATGATGATGCAGGTGTGTGAACATTCATACCTGTACATTTGCACAGCATCGCACATGTTAGAATATAGTGTGTTCCAGAAAATTCAAGAAAAATTCATTTTGTTCCAGATTTTTACATCATCTTTTTCTGGTAGAAAAATTTTTTGAAAGACATGTCTGGTAGAGGATTATTTGTTTTACAGGATACACTAACTAGACAAAAGAGGATCATGTTCTAGACAAAACAAGTTTTTTATAGATAAAGAGTAGAAAAATAGGATCACATGTGTTCAGTAAACCAGGTCTTTACAGGTAAAGAATCTAAGGAGGATCATTTTCCAGGAAAAACAGGTCTTCAGGAGGATGGTAGACAAAGAGGCTGTTTTTCCAGAATAACAAGTCCGTATAGATACTGAGTTAAAGTAGACAAAAAAATGGGATCATGTTCTTTACAGGAAAAGAGTAGACAAGAAGAATCGGGGGGGGGGGGGGGGGTATAGGTTAAGAGTAGACAAAAGGGATGATGAATGTCTTGTATGGACTGAGGTCTTGGCCTTGCACGTGTAACAGGTGATGAGGTGTGCTGTTTTGGGAGGTGAACATGGTGGGAGGCTTCACAGTTAGAATTAGTTTATTTCTAAATGGAAATTTGAACTGTGACAGGAATTTTTTTTTTTTTCTTTCATTAATGATTTGCGAGTAAGACTGCTTTGTTGATGTGTTGTATGTAGGTGTACAACGAGCAGATCCGTGACCTGTTGATGCCCGTGGAACTCTGCCCATCCGTGAAGATCAGCATGCTGGTGTCATTGTTCCTGGCCTGTCTCTTCACAAGGTACACTTTACTCCCATTACTCACCCTGTTATCATTGTTCCTGGCCTGTCTCTTCACAAGGTACACTTTATTCCCATTACTCACCTGTTATCATTGTTCCTGGTCTGTCTCTTCACGAGGTACGCTTTACTCCCATTACTCAACCTGTTATCATTGTTCCTGGTCTGTCTCTTCACAAAATACACTTTACTCCCATTACTCACCCTGTTATCATTGTTCCTGGTCTGTCTCTTCACAAGGTACGCTTTACTCCCATTACTCGGCATCGGCGGGAACGAAATGGTTGATCGTTTAGCCAAGAACGCCACAAGAGAGAAACTGTCCAACGTTTATATCCCTGCTCAGATGTGAAACCCAAAATTAACGATTATGTGAGAGACCTCTGGCAGGAGGATTGGAACACACAGACGAGTAACAAACTCTTTCAGATCCGTCCAAACCTTAAGGACTTCCTCCCATCTACGTCGGGAGGTCGTAAAGAGGAAACGGTTCTGTGCCGGCTGCACACCGGCCATTCGCATTTTACCATTCTTACCTTTTAAAGAGTGAAGAAGCTCTGTGGTGTATTCCATGTCATGCGCCACTCACAATGAAACATGTTCTTTTAGAGTGTTGGGACTTGCACGATGTGAGACATAAACATTTTACAGCGGAGTCCATGAAGATCCTGTTCAGGGATGTCCCGCCTGATGTGATCCTTGAGTTTTTGAGAGAGATTAACATTTTTCATCTGATTTAAGATTTTACGGAAGAAAGATTTTTAATGCAATTTCTGGTGCGTTTCAAGACGATGTCATTTAATGAGATGTGTGAAAGTTGGTTTTTTTTTTTTTTTTTTTTTTTTTTTTTTTTCAATGACTGGTGAGTTGATTTTAACGTGGTGACAGCCCTGATGTGGCCCTTTGCGGTCGGCTGGGCTATAAGCAACATTATCTTATCTTACCACTCCCATTACTCAACCTGTTATCATTGTTCCTGGTCTGTCTCTTCACAAAGTACGCTTTACTCCCATTACTCAACCTGTTATCATTGTTCCTGGTCTGTCTCTTCACAAGGTACATTTTACTCCCATTACTCACCCTGTTGTCATTGTTCCTGGTCTGTCTCTTCACAAGGAACACTTTACTCCCATTACTCACCCTGTTATCATTGTTCCTGGTCTGTCTCTTCACAAGGTACGCTTTACTCCCATTACTCAACCTGGTGGTATTGTTCCTGGTCTGTCTCTTCACAAGGTACACTTTACTCCCATTACTCACCCTGTTATCATTGTTCCTGGTCTGTCTCTTCACAAGGAACACTTTACTCCCATTACTCACCCTGTTATCATTGTTCCTGGTCTGTCTCTTCACAAGGTACGCTTTACTCCCATTACTCAACCTGGTGGTATTGTTCCTGGTCTGTCTCTTCACAAGGTACACTTTACTCCCATTACTCACCCTGTTATCATTGTTCCTGGTCTGTCTCTTCACAAGGTACACTTTACTCCCATTACTCAAACTTGTGTTATTGTTCCTGGCCTGTCTCTTCACAAGGTACGCTTTACTCCCATTACTCACCCTGTTATCATTGTTCCTGGTCTGTCTCTTCACAAGGTACGCTTTACTCCCATTACTCAAACTTGTGTTATTGTTCCTGGCCTGTCCCTTTTTCACAAAGTAAACTTTTCTCAAGGTACACTTTCCTCCCATCACTTGCCATGGTGTCATTGGTTCTGACTGTCCCTTCACATGGTACACTTTCCTCCCATCACTTGCCATGGTGTCATTGCCTTTTTGGTCCTGACTGTCCCTTCACATGGTACACTTTCCTCCCATCACTTGCCATGGTGTCATTGGTCCTGACTCACTTTACATGGTACACCTTCCCCCCATCACTTGCCATGGTGTCATTGGTCCTGACTGTCCCTTTACAAGGTACACTTTCCTCCCATCACTTGCCCTGGTGTCTTTGGTCCTGACTGTCCCTTTACATGGTACACCTTCCCCCCATCACTTGCCATGGTGACTTGGTCCTGACTGTCCCTTTACATGGTACACTTTCCTCCCATCACTTGCCCTGTTCTCATTGGTCCTGACTGTCCCTTTACATGGTACACTTTCCTCCCATCACTTGCCATGGTGTCATTGGTCCTGACTGTCCCTTTACATGGTACACTTTCCTCCCATCACTTGCCCTGGTGTCATTGGTTCTGACTGTCCCTTCACATGGTACACTTTCCTCCCATCACTTGCCATGGTGTCATTGGTCCTGACTGTCCCTTTACATGGTACACTTTCCTCCCATCACTTGCCATGGTGTCATTGGTCCTGACTGTCCCTTTACATGGTACACTTTCCTCCCATCACTTGCCCTGGTGTCATTGGTTCTGACTGTCCCTTTACATGGTACACCTTCCCCCCATCACTTGCCATGGTGACATTGGTCCTGACTGTCCCTTTACATGGTACACTTTCCTCCCATCACTTGCCATGGTGTCATTGTTCCTGACTGTCCCTTTACATGGTACACTTTCCTCCCATCACTTGCCATGGTGTGATTGGTCCTGACTGTCCCTTTACATGGTACACCTTCCCCCATCACTTGCCATGGTGACATTGGTCCTGACTGTCCCTTTACATGGTACACCTTCCTCCCATCACTTGCCATGGTGTCATTGGTCCTGACTGCCCCTTTACATGGTACACTTTCCTCCCATCACTTGCCCTGGTGTCATTGGTCCTGGTCTGTCCCTTTACATGGTACACCTTCCTCCCATCACTTGCCATGGTGTCATTGGTCCTGGTCTGTCCCTTTACATGGTACACCTTCCTCCCATCACTTGCCATGGTGTCATTGGTCCTGGTCTGTCCCTTTACATGGTACACCTTCCTCCCATCACTTGCCATGGTGTCATTGGTCCTGGTCTGTCCCTTTACACGGTACACCTTCCCCCCATCACTTGCCATGGTGTCATTGGTCCTCCTGGTCTGTCCCTTTTTCACAAAGTAAACTTTTCTCAAGGTACACTTTCCTCCCATCACTTGCCATGGTGTCATTGGTCCTGACTGTCCCTTTACATGGTACACTTTGCTCCCATCACTTGCCATGGTGTCATTGGTTCTGGACTGTCCCTTTACATGGTACACCTTCCTCCCATCACTTGCCATGGTGTCATTGGTCCCTACTGTCCCTTCACATGGTACACTTTCCTCCCATCACTTGCCATGGTGTCATTGGTCCTGACTGTCCCTTTACATGGTACACTTTCCTCCCATCACTTGCCATGGTGACATTCATAGCTGCCAACTGCTACGAGATCGCCGTAGTTTGCTACGCCAAGAGAATGCTTGCTACGACGCTACTACGATCATTAAATTGCTACAGCGAAACAAAAAATTCGAAGATACTTTCGTTTTGTTTGGACAGCGCTATGTAACGTCTCTATCGGTCTGTCGGAACTGCATTTCCGCTTTCGGTTTTACTGTAGCACGTAGATTTTCTTTTACAATTTGCCCTCTTCCTCTGCTTCATCTCTGTATAATAACATTTATAGATATACTAAGAGTACTGTAGCTTTAATGTGGTCCGTAAAACTGGTTATAGGCCTGATTTCTTTTTAGAACGCGCGCAAAATTAAGTTGCTACTGTCAAATTGGAAATGCTACTGTGAAAATTGTGAAATGCTACTGTAAGCCGCATGAGCAGGTTGGCAGTTCTGGACATTGGTCCTGACTGTCCCTTTACATGGTACACTTTCCTCCCATTACTTGCCATGGTGACATTGGTCCTGACTGTCCCTTTACATGGTACACTTTCCTCCCATTACTTGCCATGGTGACATTGGTCCTGACTGTCCCTTTACATGGTACACTTTCCTCCCATCACTTGCCATGGTGACATTGGTCCTGACTGTCCCTTTACATGGTACACTTTCCTCCCATCACTTGCCATGGTGTGATTGGTCCTGACTGTCCCTTTACATGGTACACTTTCCTCCCATCACTTGCCCTGTTCTCATTGGTCCTGACTGTCCCTTCACAGGGTACACTTCTTTCATGTCACTCACCCTGGTGCCATTTTTCCTGGTCTGTCCCTTCACAGGGTACACTTCTTTCATGTCACTCACCCTGGTGCCATTTTTCCTGGTCTGTCCCTTCACAGGGTACACTTCTTTCATGTCACTCACCCTGGTGCCATTTTTCCTGGTCTGTCCCTTCACAGGGTACACTTCTTTCATGTCACTCACCCTGGTGCCATTTTTCCTGGTCTGTCCCTTCACAGGGTACACTTCTTTCATGTCACTCACCCTGGTGCCATTTTTCCTGGTCTGTCCCTTCACAGGGTACACTTCTTTCATGTCACTCACCCTGGTGCCATTTTTCCTGGTCTGTCCCTTCACAGGGTACACTTCTTTCATGTCGCTCACCCTGGTGCCATTTTTCCTGGTCTGTCCCTTCACAGGGTACACTTCTTTCATGTCGCTCACCCTGGTGCCATTTTTCCTGGTCTGTCCCTTCACAGGGTACACTTCTTTCATGTCGCTCACCCTGGTGCCATTTTTCCTGGTCTTTCCCTTCACAAAGTACACCTGTCACATCGCTCAGCCAGTGTCTCTGGATTTTGGCCCATCTGCATAGGTTCCCACAGAACCAAGGAGTGTAGGTTTGTATGTGCGAGTGTTTACAGTATGTCCGGTTGTTATGTATGGAATTGGAATATTCAAATCAATAAGTAGAAGCTGGGGTGGGGTGTGGGTATACTCAGAGCAGTAGTTATTTTCTTTATGTTCTTGCTTGTAATCCAAATTATTGGGAAAGCACATCACAGTACTCATGCTACATGTTTTGTCAAGGAGTGCTACGAGTTTTGATTGAGAAGACAACAGTATTTTACCAGCAATATTTTTTTCTGGCCCCACCCCCACCCCTTGCCTTCTCCATATTTCCTTCCTAGAAGGCAAAACCCTGCTGAAAAATGGCGAAACTAATGTGAAGAGAGAGCAGTCAGGTAGATCTGTGGCCACACTCTGCATGCACAGTGCATGTACACACATGCACACAAGAGACTTGCAGTGAAGGGCTTGGCAACTTTATCACATCCAGGAAGAGGACAGATTACTTCTCATTTCTGAAGCCATTTTCTCGTTACTTTTTTTTTCCTTTTTAGAAAATATATCTACTGCTAGTGCTACAAAGTGAAAGTGTTTTAGCCCTCTTTTGCCAATGATAAAGAGCAAAAATCTGAACAGGAGTAGTCATGTTTAGGCTGGCAGTTTAGAGTGACTTTAGCACATAAATCTCTGTGGTACATTATTGCTACAGTGATCATTTTATGTCCGCGCCTTGCGCCATTGGCGCATTAATAAAAAAAATGACCCATCAAAATCTTAAGCTGTGCGCCGATCGGCGCATCGTTATAAAGTTTCGACACAGAGTGCTGTGTGCTCACAGTCTGTAGACTCCCCAACAAAATTCATCTGCTACCCAGCGACAGCTAATGTGACGTATAAAATATCATTGGATGAGACTACAATCTGGCGGTCTGGTCTGCCCAATCAGAAGCAATCTTTCGTCTACCCCAGAGCCTCGTTTTGGAGCACTTTTCACACACGAAAAGTTGTGTGCACGTCGCCGTTTTTCTGTGTGTGTGTAGGTAGGTCCAGCCATTTTTTAAACTTGAAAAAATATGGAATGTTTTTGTATTTTTCAAAAGACCCCATTAAAAGTGATATACATGCAAAATTTCAAGGCCATGGGTTTAATAGTTATTGAGATATTGAGCTTTAAATTTGGTTTAAAAAATGGCGTTTTTCATGTTTTGGCCAGAGGGCCATGTTTGGACCCTCATATCTTCTGAACTATTCACCCAATATGCTCTCAGATTGGCAGAGTTAGTATTTGTGATGGATACACTGAGCCTATTTTTTTCCACAGCTCAGTGATTATTCATTTTTTAGCTGTGCCTCTTCAAAAATGACTAAAATGCTAATTTGTCAACGTGTCATTTACTGTGTGTGTGTGTGTTTTCAGTTGTTGTGTGCTTTTTCATCTGTTTGGTTCCGTTTTAGAATGACCCATAAAATTTGGAAATGGCCCATAGAAGTTGGTCACAGTGGGCCATTTGACCCATAGATTTTCAACAAAAAAATGATCACTGTTGCTATTATGACCCTGGAAGATTACAGAAGCTAGGAGGTGGAATGAAGTCAGTGATATTTTTCAACATGTTAGGATATGGCTGTGAGGTAAAGACAATAGTTTTAGGATTAAGCATTGTGTAGACAGAGGAGTTGTAGCTGTAAATCCTATAGAGTATAGCACAGGGTCAGTGGTTGTAACTCCTAACATCATACCACAAAACACAGCTGATAGAGTAATCCATGTGGTGGTTGTGGCAGCCCAGCACTGCCGAGGAGTTGCTCCACATGCTGCAGTTTGGCAACAAGAATCGATCCCAGCACCCCACCGACGCCAATGCTGAGTCTTCACGCTCCCATGCTGTCTTTCAGGTAAAGACTAAGATGTGCCTTGCACTGGGAAGTTTGATCGTAATGTGTGATTTAAATAGGATAGCATGAACCAAATCAGAACAGAACCACGCTGTCACATGAGTGTTAGGCAACAGGAGACACGATGAAAAGAATAAAGATTTCATGCTGTATTTTGTTTTTTTTATTTACTATTACAGCCTGCAAGCCTAAGTTGAGAATTTTATTGTTCTGCAGGCTGATTAAGTTTTGAAAGGTTTTTTTGTTTGTTTATTGAACAGGCCAGTGGAACATATTACACCGCCTATGTCAGTCAAACTTAGTGAGACCAACACAAGAAGCATCCGATTTTTGATGTGTGTCTTCCATTTCCCAGGTGTTTGTGAGGCAGAGAGAGCGCACAGCCAATATCTCGGCACAGGTAAAGGTGGCCAAGATGTGTCTGGTGGACCTTGCGGGATCAGAGCGGGCCACCTTACCAAAAACCGGGGCATTCGCTTCCGTGAAGGGGCCAACATCAACCGCTCTCTCCTGGCCCTGGGCAACGTTATCAATTCTCTAGCTGATCACAAAGTAGGTTGGATGTTCATTCCATTGGCTAGCTTAGTCTACATATATTGTTTCTATCAATTTCTGTGTTTGTGGCTGTCAGTTGCAACGTTGTTATGAAGCCTGCACTGTTTCCGCCAAGGTACTGTTTGTTGTAGACCAGATTCCATTGCTATCTCGGATAATGTGTACCTGGTGATCAACACCCCATCAAAAGGTTTGTAGGTCGATAATTCATTTCATTGAGACATTAAACAAAATCTAAACCATTTCTAAGAATAAATGCCACCATCAGAATGAGCAAAAAAGGGCAATTATGTGGTGCAAAAAGATGTTAATCAGACATCTGAGGAAAAAGGTCACTATGAAATATCATTTAAGCAATTAAATTTTGCTCATAAAAAATAAGCTGGAATGCACTTATGGTCTGTGAGTGCAAAACAGGTCGGTGTCCCGTAGAGCAAAGGTCATAGCAGGTGGCTACAGGTGACAGCAGAGTTCCCCAATTACCCGCCATCTCAGCACTTCAAACTTTGCAGATGGGGAAAAAAAAAGTATGGTTGAAGGAATGAATTCACATGAAACTGCAGACTCACACAAATAGAAAAATGTAGGACCTAGTTGAATTACAAGGAATAAAATTCTCCTGTTTAGATTTGTTAGGTTATTGAGGTGAAGGCACCTATCTGAACTTGAAACAATTGTGGTAGCCCCACACAAAACTATTCAGTTAGCCCTGCATGAAATTAACCTCAGCCTTTCTGTGAGCAGGAACACCATCGCACTACATCATGCTGGAACACATGGTTGGGAATCATGAATAAATCAAAGAAACCTTGCACTGTCATCCCTGCCTGGTGGGGGTGGGGGCAGCTTAAAGGCTGTTGAGGAGGCTAGGCTCGGTGAGGAGGTAGCAACAGTGAGATTCACATGTCCCCACAATTCAGTTTTCCATTTTTCTCCTACTCATCCTAGTTTTCTACTTTTGAACTGAATCTTCACATTTTGTTGAAATAATGGTATTCATAAAACATATCAGTTTAGATTACATTCACAAAATTTGAATTAAATCACTGGTGACTCGGCTTCATTGTTGTGTAAAAACAGGCATGTGTGTATGTTTAAAGTAGGCATTTGTAAACACTCAAAGAATATGTCGGCTGACAAAAAATCCTGTCATGGTTAGAACAAGGAAAATTAGGGCCTGAGTGGTTATTTTGTGGAAATACCAATATGTTCAAATAAATACAACTAAGAACATCTATTATGCGACTGAAAATTGCAGTTCTACTACTTAGGGATACTTTGAGGCCTTGGCAGGTCTTGTCTGAAACTTGAAAGTATGTTTTGATCAAAGTAGAGGTGGATAAAGTGTTACCACTTTAAGGTGAAGCCCACCTTTCTAGCAGAAATAGTTAAATATAAGGGACTAATATAGAAGGAGAGGCATGTTTGCTGGTGAAAACTAATTATATCTTCATACTTTCTTGAGTCTCTGCCCTTGACTCCCTGTGGAGCCAAAATACATGGTCAGGGAAAAGGGCTTCTCCAGTATCATGCCTGACAAAGCACAACCTAGTTCTGTCAGCCTTAAGGAATTCAGTTGTTTAGCTACTACATTATTTATTGGATTAAATATTGTCCTTATCATTTTCCGACTCAATGACAGCCCTGAAAATGCCCTGTGTGGTTGACTGGATATAACAATAACAGAAGTAACTAATAATTAATTGGTGTTTGAAAGAGTATGTTCAAGAAATATTAGTGTCTTGCATTCAATTACCCTTGACATCTTTGTGTCTAGCATGTGCGGAAAGGCAGCCTAGTACAGTGATGTACTGGCCTTGGAAGCGAGAGTTGTAAGTCAATGTTTGGATTGGATACAAGACCGATATTCCCCTCCTCACACCTCCTACTCACCAATGGTTACGTGGAGGTCATTCGTGATCACGATTTGTGTGTGTGTAAAGAATGAAACTGACCTGTGCTATTCAACTAATGATGAACACTTCCTGTTTTGCTGTCCTTTTAGGATGTATGGTTGGTGCAGAGACAGCAAACTGGTTTGTTTCGTTGAGACAGGGCTGTATGTAGTGATTAAATAACCTCTTTCAGTTTTTGTGGAGGTCAATCAGAAGTCCACTTCTTTGTTCATGTGCTGACTATATTTTTCTCTAGTTGACCTGTTTATGGACATTTCTAGGGCCTTATCGTATTTTTCATTAGTTATTCAGGTTAGTACTCTACTTTATTAACAGGAAGGGGTATCAGTTTTCTTCTGTTCAGTCATCAGATTTTGATCATGGTATTCACTGTATGTTATTGTTTATACCGTTTCAGTACAAAGGTCATATCCCATATCGAGACAGCAAATTGACTCGCTTGTTGAAAGACTCTTTGGGTGGTAACTGTCGCACTATCATGATTGCCGCAGTAAGGTGAGTCCAAGCACGTTGATAATCTTTGCAGCTCTTTGGCTTTCATGAACACATGCATATATATGCCATCACCAAGGCATTTCTTGAAATTTGTCTACACTTTTGATTTAAAAGAAGCATGCAAATGAAAAGGATTAGACTTGGGCATGAATTATCTTTGGTAGAGACATTGTGCTGAGGAATTTAGAAATGTGCTCGCAGAGAATGTTCACATTGTACTGCTGTAGCTTAGGAGGAACGGCACTGTCAATTTTTAAAAAAAAGGTTTTCTAAGCTTTGTCCTTTGTATTATTATTCTCCGCTGTTCACTATGCATACTTATTTTCTACTACTTGCTTATGTTGTAAATTATCTGAAGGTGAGAAGTAAGGCAAGATGCTGTTTGAATATCGGTTGTCATTGAAATGTATGTGTATTGTTTATGATTGCAGTCCCTCAGAATTGTCTTATGAAGACACATACAACACTTTGAAGTATGCTGACAGAGCGAAAAACATTCGTCTAAATGTAAGTATTGAGACCATTGCAGTGCTAATTATGTCACAATAAAAAGGAAAAAAAGATCAAAATATAGACGTTTGAATGTTAAATACAATCCCCACTGCCGTATTAACTACATTTCAGCCTCGAGTCCAATGCTGTGTAATCACGTGAATTGCCTGGCTTGTGTGTTCTGCGTTTTTGCTTGTGATGCATGGGGCTGTCAGTGAGTGTTCGTACCAAGAAACCACAGGCACTGTCAATGTAGAATGATGAGCTTGTGGCTGTTTCACTGTAGGACCTAAAGGTCCCTCCTAAATTGTTACTTCTGAAGAGCGGGAGGTGGGACACCTCTGGGGGAAGTGTGGGTGTGACATGGTATGAAGGTAGGGGAGATTAGCACACCACCACTCACAACATCATAAACTGATAAAGACAGGTGTGGTATGTGTTTGGCAGATGAAGAAGAATGTGCTGAGTGTGGATTTCCACGTCAGCCAGTATGGGAAGATCGTGGAGGAGTTACGCCGAGAGGTGAGTGGGCTGCCTGAGCTCAGGACTGGGTGCTGCGACACACACCCACATCACTGATGGGCGGTATAGCATCGGCATGATTGGGTGTGCCTCGGCCAGAGCATACAGGCAGGATGAAGCATTACTTGTGTGAAACACGGAAAACCCTGTAATGTTTGACATGCTCTGGTGTATGATTATTGATTGATAGGTTGTACTTTCTTTGTTTACTTCTTTTTTTAGGGGAAAATGTCTGTACTGCACTTGCTTATTGTCATTTATGACATTTTTTTTCTTTGCTTAACTTCCATCCCCCTATCCCGACTCTCATTGACCCGTCTGTGTTGAGCACAAGATGCTTACAAAAGCAAATAAAATTTTCATTATTTAAAGACCTGTGCTTTCAAACCTACCAAGCAAACACGCATTTGTTCAAAAAGTACCTGGTATGTTCCAGGTGCATGTGTACTCAAAGCATTTAGATGATTATCTGTATCCATATAATCAACAAATGTACAGCAGAATATACATGCATGCATAGACATTCATAGCAGCTCAGTTTATTTTCATTGAATTTTATTCAGTATTTTCAGTTATCTTACTCAGAATTGTATTCTTGTTGTTTTCCCCTCCGGGGGTTGCGACCTTGTCGTGGTCGGAGGGCTTGCGCGGTCCAGTGATCCCTTAGGCTTTGCTGGCGGGGGCATCAATACTTAAAGATAGGCTGTTTTTTTAAACTGCTTCTAGGTCCGAGAAGCCAAGATGCTGTCTGGCCTAAGCGTAACGT
Source organism: Conus ventricosus (assembly GCA_018398815.1). NCBI lineage: Eukaryota > Metazoa > Mollusca > Gastropoda > Neogastropoda > Conidae > Conus > Conus ventricosus. The sequence continues at coordinate 11,952,375 of CM031616.1, read as the reverse complement.
GGTAAGGAGTTGATGCCCTGGTAGGGCTTCCCATGTCAGATAGGCTAAGGGTGAGGATCCTGACTAAGAGTAACCCGCCCTTTCTCCTTTTCTTGTTTTCTGCCTTTATTTGGCCCTTTTCTATCTTCGTCTCCCCTTCAAGTCTTCTTTTGCACACTCCTTTTCTCTCTGTGGTCTCCTTAAGATCCGCCGTGTTTGCCGTGCGGTGCGACCTGTGTCGGAGGGGAATGAGATCCTGGTGATTGAGAGGGCCAGTGCCTGAGGAGGCCGGTGTTTCTCAACACATCACTTTGGCTCGGACCTCTCCTAGACAGGGAGTACACTTTGGCCCGGGTTTGTACTAATCGGCTCCCCTTCTTGGGGCTGGGTCAAGACAGGCAGTTCCCCTGCTGGCCAAGTAAACCCCTGCAGTGCTTAGCTCTCTGTTCCGGGAGTTGAGCATGATCAGGGGGGGATAGGGTTGGTAGTTTCTGTTTGTCGTATATCTCTCCCGAAGCCTGGAAGGGGTCAAGACATTGGTTTCTTGGCCTGGCCCCTTAGTTGGACTCCAAGGTGGGTGGGTAAGGGAGAGATGAAGCATAATAAACACAATATGGCTTTTTCCAAAACATTCCCCCCAAAAGGAAGAGGAAGGCAGCATCCCCTATTTCAGGGGATTGTCAAACAGACAGTGATTCCGATACAGAGGTTAGACAGAAGACAGGTTTTCTGGGCTTCCTGGCTCGTGATGGAGGGGACGGAGCAGGAAAGACCCCTTTCAGCTCTAAGCCCTTTTGCCATACAAAAGGGCTTTCAAGGTATAGCAGGTGACCCTCAGTCCATCAAGAGGTTGAGAAATGGCTCGTTTTTAATTCAATGCAAATCACAAAAACAGTCTGAACAGCTGCTAAAGGCAACCTAACTAGTGGACAGGGAGATCAGGGTAACTCCCCACAAACAGTTAAATTCATCGAAAGGCGTGATTCGCTGCCGGGATTTATCAGGTGTCTCAGAGGCAGAAATCAAAACGGAGCTGGCATCCCAGGGTTGTGACGGAGGTGCGCAGGGTGACTGTAAAGAAGGGTGCAGAAGAGTGGCTACCAACACCCTCTTTCTGACATTCTGCAACCCTGTGCTGCCTCCGGTCATCAAAGTCGGCTACCTGAATGTCCGGTTCAGTTATATGTTCCATCCCGTTGAGGTGCTTCAGGTGCCAGAAGTTTGGCCATGTCAGGGACCGCTGTTCAGGGCAAGAGGTATGCGGTGTCTGCTGCAAGGCAACCCATGATGGGCCGTGTCAAGATCCGGCACATTGTGCTAACTGCGGTGGCGACCATCCCTCCTCTTCACGAAACTGTCCTCTTTGGATTCAGGAATCCGCCATTCAAAGAATAAAAACTGAAAAGAAAATTTCCTTTTTTGAGGCCCGCAAGCAGGTTGTGGGCAGTCAGACGCCGACAGCCTCTTCCTATGCTTCGGCTGTAAAGAAAGTTCCCACAGTTCTCACTCGATCAGTCTGCTGTCAGACTGATGACTTTACGTTTTCGAAGACACTGCAAGGAAGAACTGTCAACTCTGGTGGAAGCAGGTCCACCACCTTCCAACCCAAAGTGACTGCCCTGGTGGAGGCAAAACATCCGCCACCCCTCAGACTGCCCAGCAGTCTACAACATCTGCTGCTGGGCAGATTAAAAAACCAGCAATCCCCCCTCGAACTCCTCTGTCCAGTGCCCGTGGGGGCAAGGGAGTTCAACCCAGTGTGGAGATGGTGGAGATGAGGAAGAAACCTCCACCATCTCCCAAACCCAGACCTCCACCATCTCCAAACTCCAGGCCTTTGTCACCTGCGGGCAAGTTGCCAGCAGGTCCAAAGACCAACACAGTCCAGTGAAACTATCTAATAAATTCGCTCCATTAGAAGCGGACGTTGAAGAGGAGATGACCTGATTTCTCTCCTTTTCGCCTCTGCACCATGGATAGTACAATATTCCATTGGAATATCCGTGGATTAAATTCCAACTTTGAGGAGCTGCAGCTTCTGTGTCAGTCTATAAAACCTTCCGTCGTGGCTCTTCAGGAAACCCAAATTCAAAGCCAGAAGACCTTTACTCTTTCTGGCTTTAATATTCTTTCGAAACCTGCACAACCATCCACGTTGGGACTGTCGGGCGGTGTTGCCCTTCTCCTACACAAAACTTTGTTGTATAGTCCTGTCACTTTGTCTACCTCCCTTCAGGCTGTAGCTGCGAGAGTCACTCTCCACAAGACTGTGACAATCTGTTCCCTTTATCTCCCACTTCTGTCCCGGTTTGTCGTCAGGACCTTGTCAGTCTGATAAGAGAACTTCCTCGACCTTTTTTGCTGTTGGGTGACTTTAACGGTCACAATCCTCTTTGGGGTAGTGTCAGTACGTCATCCAGAGGTCTGCAAATTGAGGATGTCCTTTCGGATTTAGATTTGTGTTGTCTGAACGACGGATCTGCAACTTACCTCCACTCTTCCACAGGTTCACTTTCGTGTTTAGATTTGTCGGTTTGTGACCCCTCGCTGGTCCTGGACTATGAGTGGTCTGTCCATGACGATCTGCACGGAAGTGACCATTTCCCTGTCCTTCTACAACCTGTCATAACTGAACACGTCTCTGTCTCTCAACATCTAAATTATAAGAAAGCAAACTGGGATCTATTTGCAGCCACTATTTCTACGGAATTCCAGGACACTGATTTTCTTCAGCTGAATCTCTGACAAACACTATGATCAAATGTGCTAAAGCCTGTATTCCAGTGTCTTCCGATAAACTTCAAATGCCAAAAACACCCTGGTTCGATTCAGAATGCCAACAAATTTCCAAAGTTCGGAAACGGGCTCAGCGTCAGGTATACCAACGACCTTCGGGTCCCAACGCTCGAGCCATCAGAAACTCCGAGCTAAATCAAGACACACTTTTAAAATCAGTAAACGTCGGTCCTGGAGAAGCTTCTGCTCCCGGCTGACATCAAAAACTTCCAAGAAAAAGTGTGGAACATCATTAAGAAAATCAAAGGGAAGAACACCTGTCCCACTGTGAACCATCTCAAGTTTTCGGATTCTTTAATAACAGAGAAGAAAGCAGTTGCTAATCTGCTTGCTTCAACCATTGAAAAGAATTCTCCTCTTCTAATAAATCAGCCACTTTTGTCAAAACCAAAGCCCTAAAAGAAAAATCACCCTGCAACTTTTCGTCCGACAACATGGAAGACTATAATCTTCCTTTCACGTTAAACGAGCTGAAATCTGCCTTACTTTCTTGCAACGATTCCTCTCCAGGTATAGATGAAATCCATTATCAACTGTTGAAACATCTTCCGCAAGAAGGTCTGAACACCCTGTTACAGGTATACAACCATGTGTGGACTACAGGTTGCTTTCCGCCCTCTTGGGGAAAAGCCCTTATTATTCCCATCCCCACAACCTGGAAAAGATCTTTCTAATCCATCAAACTACCGTCCCATAGCTTTGACCAGCTGTGTCTGTAAATTGATGGAGAAAATGGTCAATGCTAGGCTCATGTGGAAACTGGAAACCGATGGCCTTTTGGCGAAAGAACAGTGTGGTTTCCGCAAACATCGGACTACTGTTGACCATTTGATTCGTCTGGAATCTACACTTCGGAACGCCTTTCTGAACAAACAGCATGCAGTGGCAATTTTCTTTGACTTGGAGAAGGCCTACGATACCACTGGAAGTCGGGGATACTTCATGATCTCCACGATCTGGGGTTTTCGAGGTCATCTTCCGCTTTTTATTCAAAATTTTTTGGCAGAACGACAGTTTCAGGTCCGGTGTTGGCACCACTCTCTCTGATGTCCACGAGCAGGAGTTGGGTGTTCCACAGGGGAGCATACTGTCTCCTGCCCTCTTTAGCATCAAGATTAATAACATTGTTCAATCAGTTCAGCAGGGTTCAGATGCTCATTGTTTGTGGATGATTTCACTGTCTACGCAACTGGAAGCCTGTACCCGAGTGTCCAGCGCAGGCTCCAGCTTTGCGTAGATAAAATCCATCGGTGGGCTGATGAAAACGGTTTCACTTTTTCTGCTACAAAAACGCAGTGTATCCCTTCCATAATTTCCGTCAGTTTTTTCCAGATCCTGAACTTCAAGTAGGGAAATCTCCCATTCCAGCTTTAAAGAGGCCAAATTTCTGGGAGTCATTTTTGACCAAAAACTTAACTTTCTCAGCCATATTAAAAACCTCAAAACTGCTTGCCAGAAAGCACTGAATATTCTGCGGGTCGTAGCGCACACCGACTGGGGCGCTGATAAGAAAACTTTGTTGCACCTCTACAGAGCCCTGGTCCGATCCAAACTGGACTACGGTTGTGCTGTGTACGGCTCCGCAAGATCATCTTACCTCAAACTCTTGGACCTATCCACCATCAAGGGCTTCGTCTCTGTCTTGGAGCGTTCCGCACCACCCCTGTGTACAGCCTGTACGCAGAGGCGGGTGAACCTTCACTGTCCAACCGCAGGCTGAAACTGTCTTTGAATTATTATATCGACTGTTCTCAGAACCGCAGAATCCTGCCTATGACTGTGTCTTTGACCCTCCGTTCCAAAGTAAGTTTGAAAACAACCCGAAATGTATTCCGCCGTTGGTCTTCGTATGCGGCCTCACGTGCGGAATGCAGGTCTAGACCTAGGAGTTGTGTCCGATTTTTTCCAAGTTTCCGGATCAACCTCCGTGGACCCTTTTCACACCAGAGATTTGTTTCGACCTCGCAGCTTTTCGCAAAGAGTCTACCAGCTCTCTGGCATAAAGGCATTGTATGCTGAGCTCTGTTCCAAATTCCCATCCTGTCAAAAAGTTTTCACCGACGGTTCCAAGTCTGAAGATGGAGTGGCCTGTGCAGCCTACTGCCCTGGGGCTCCTTCTCAGATACTGTTGGAACATATACATTCCGATGCTTCTGTCTATTCTGCTGAACTTACTGCTCTGGTACTGGCTTTGAAGATAATCTCCTATTCTTCGAAGAGGGACTTTCTGGTTCTGTCGGATTAGCTGGCCGCAACCTTCAGCATCCAGAACTTTTACTTTTTTTTAACTTTTTAGCAAGTTGAAGGCGGACGGTTACAACATTACTCTTGCTTGGGTTCCTGGTCATGTTGGCATCGGCGGAACGAAATGGTTGATCGTTTAGCCAAGAACGCCACAAAGAGAAACTGTCCAACACTTATAGCCCCTGCTCAGATGTGAAACCCAAAATTAACGATTATGTGAGAGACCTCTGGCAGAGGATTGGAACACACAGACGAATAACAAACTCTTTCAGATCCGTCCAAACCTTAAGGAGTTCCTCCCATCTACGTCGGGAGGTCGTAAAGAGGAAACGGTTCTGTGCCGGCTGCACACCGGCCATTCGTTATTTTACCCATTCTTACCTTTTAAAGAGTGAAGAAGCTCCGTGGTGAATTCCATGTCATGCGCCACTCACAGTGAAACATGTTCTTTAGAGTGTTGGGACTTGCACGATGTGAGACACAAACATTTTACAGCGGAGTCCATGAAGATCCTGTTCAGGGATGTCCCGCCTGACGTGATCCTTGGTTTTTGAGAGAGATTAACATTTTTCATCTGATTTAAGATTTTACGGCAGAAAGATTTTTAACAAAGTTTCTGGTGCGTTTGTAGACGAGGTCATTTAACGAGATGTGTGAATGTTGGTTTTTTTTTTGGTTTTTTTTTTGACTGGTGAGTTGATTTTAACGTGGTGACAGCCCTGATGTGGCCCTTTGCGGTCGGCTGGGCTATAAGCAACATTATCTTATCTTATCTTATCTGTTTGTTTTCACTGCATTTTGACGGTATCAGTAAACATACTAAAGCACACATGTTTGTCAGTTGCTGTACTATGTTTTTTTTTTTGTTGTTCTTTAATGTCCACCCAGATCACAGAGCTGAAGAGTAAACTACAACAGTGTGAAAGGCCTGCTGTCAGTTATGCTGAGTCACTGTGTCTTCCATCCAATCTCCAGAGGTGAGTGCAGTCAGAGCACGCCTTCAGATTAGTCGTCTGTCGGTACTCGCATAGCTGGACATCATTGCACATCCATGCCATGGTACACAGTGAAGTGTCAAGGCACGGAATGCAATTCAGTCGGGGAAAAAAAATCTTAAAAAGATGTCTCTTGTTATGATGGAAATTACACAAGAGATGTAAGTGACAATGAATGTGAGAGGAAGTATTAGGTGGGCCTACCTTTTTTTAATTTTTAAGTAATGATATCAAAACATTTTTAGGTATATGACATCGTTCCACATTTTATTTGTCCATATTAGTGTGACAGTTGCTGACATGGCTACTGCTTCTTCAGCTGTCAATAGGGGCTGGGGTGGGGTTGTTCATACTCAAACAGCGGTCGTTTTATTTATTCTTTTTTAAAATGATGCTTTGCTTTAATGAGCAAAGTGCGGGTAGCTACGAATCAGAAATTTATGGACTGTGAAAAATCCCACCAGTGCAGGCCTATGTGGCCCAAGTCTACGACCTCTTAGCCCACCCACATCCAGCAGCAACCACAGTGGTGACTGACTGACAATGGAAAGACCTTCACTCAGCCAGAATAAATGACAACTTTGTTTTATCTGTGATGTCAGTTGTCGACTTTGAACTACAACCAACTAGTTTGTGTAGTCCAACACCTTGCTGTTCAGTCAGTACAATATCATACCCTTACTTTTATACATCATTTCTTCTGGATATAACTTCTTTTTTGCTTTTTCAGCACATGATGTAACTGAGCTGTATGTCTTTTGAAACCTCTGAATACATAAACCTGGGAGCCCAAGTACAGGTACAAAAAACAAAGAAATAACCATGATCTAAGAACAAATCATTACATGGACCTAATTTTCAAGTGCTATTTTCATACATGTGCACACACATTCAGACCACACTCAGACAAATGCATGCATGTGCATGCACATGCATGTGCGCACAACACATGCACAGACACTCTCACATACACACAAATGTACGCATGCATGAAGGCACATAGTATGTGTATTCAGTATTTTAGGGATTAGGTTTAGTTAGAATACACTATGAAGGAATAAAACATCTTGACTGCAAAATGTGGTTGCGAATGGAGTAAAGAAATAGCTGACAGCCTCTGTGTTTGTGTTCGTGTGGACACGCTTGTGTGTGTGTGTGTGTGTGTGTGTGTGCAGTCTTCATGGTAGTCTGCAGGCTGCATACAGCGAGCGTCGTGCTCTGAGGGACCAGCAGCTGAGACAGGAAATCACCTTGCGCCACACCCATTGGCGGCTGTACCGTAAACACAAGTGTCTGCGCAGGGCCTCGCTGCTGACTCATGCACTGCCGGGGGTCAGTCGGCCACACAACTTCCCTTCTTTCCCGTGATTCTCTTGTGTTGGTACAGTTTTGTGAGGAGTGCAGTTGCTCCTGCTGATTCAAAAGTTATCCTGCCGAATGAGGTTAGGCAGCAAGTTTCCTAACTCTGGTCAGCTCCTGATTATTTCCATGATCAGACCTTATTTCTTTACAGCAAAAAGGCCCAAGTCTTATCCAGCTTCAAGACTTATTCATTAGATGGAAGAGATGGTTGGATGTGCTGCTGGATTTTTATTCATCAATCAAAACAGTGATTCAACTTAGATAGAATAAGTCAAATCTGCTGGTATTTTCATCTTCTAAACTGGTTGTTGAGCCAGTAACTTTTAATATAGATTTTAAAATGTTAGTATCTTGTCATTAACAAATAAGATCTTCACTTGAAGGTCAGCTTGCCTGATGTGAGGACAAATATTTTACTTTCAGGTTCACACTTGAGTGCATATAATATCAAAATTTGAAAGTTTCCCATCAAACAAATGAATCTTTCACAAACTTAAAAACTTGGGCACACATAGAAACATACATATACCAGCAAAATCTGCTTTCCCCTCCCTCTCCAAACCATGCGATTCTAAGTCATACCAAAGTGTAAAAAAAAGATGTGTTAGAAGGAGATATGATTTGCTGTGCACATGTCTTCTCAGGTACAAAGATTTAGAAAGATAGATTTTTGGGGGGGGGGGGGGGGGGGGATCAATCAAACAGCAAAAATAGAAACTGATGATATTCTTTGTAATATTTTTCTTTTTCATGAGCATGTTGTGATTTTTTTTTCTCCTTTCCTATTTCTTTCCCTTGGTTTCATCATTTGTAGCGAGCAGTTGAAACATGGTGATGATTGAAGCTTTGTACAGTAGTGTTAATACATTACAGGTCTACTCTTGATTTTGGCAATGATTTGTTAGCTCAATGTGATATATCAGTACCAATTAGTTAAAATGAGCACTTTCATCATTTCCGATCAAGCCATTATCTATCAAAACAGGCATTTTTACCTGTAATCAAAGATAAAAGAAATAATAAAAGAAATCTTGGCATTGCTTGACTTGTAGTGAATACTATGTCAATAGCATAATCAAATGAGTTGGCTGCTTGATGCAAATTGGATCAATCCATGTGATGTAGCTGTCCACTTGATCGTTCAGTAATCATTAAACACACATGCCGATCTCTGGAATTGAGAAAGCCATCCTAAGTTTTAAGTAATACACATATTACATTATTGTTTGTCTCGTCACCCTTTCTTTGAACAAAACGCATTCTTGACAATCCTGGAAAAAAGGCAGATCTGAGTGTAGTCTCTAGCAACCTTCTGTGACTTGAATACCAAGGTGACTCATTGAATAGCAATCGTATGCCTATTGTTACTTAACATTTCATCAATTTTGTTAACATCAGAAGAATTCAGGCAGTCCCATGAATAGCGTCACAGTTTTCTGTCCACAGAGCTTGGTTTGAACAGCTAAGTGAAAGCAATGTTTTTATTCACTGAATCGGTATGACAAAATTTTCGCGAAATGGACTTTATAATGAAAGACTTCATAATGAAATGGACTTTATAATGAAAGACGTCATAATGAAATGGACTTTATAACGTAGTGATGGAGTGTACAGACCTGTTTTCTGCAAATAATTGCCAGTCTGGAGAGTAGACCTTTCATGTTTGGAATTTGGAGATAGCAGCATGATTGCATTCATACATAAATATTGAAAGAGGAAGGTGCAGATGTGTGTTTTACAGAGAAAATTGTGCCCTTAGTGTTGACAGAGGAAGGTGTTTACAAGTATGTTGACAGGAAGGTGCTGACAGAAAAACGTTTTTGTGTATGTTGACAGACAGATGGTGTCCTGTGCGTGTTGAGAGAGGAAGGTGGTGTCTTCTATGTGGATTGACAAAGGAAGGTGATGTCCTGTGTGTCTGTTGACAAGAGAAAGGTGGTGTCTTATGTGTGTGTTGACAGAGAAAGGTGGTGGTCCTACGTCTGAATTTACAGAGAAGGGTGATGTCATATGTGTGCGTTGACAGAGAAAGGTAGCTTCATGTATGTGTGTTGATAGAGAAAAGTGGTGTCCTGTCTCTGCGTGTGTGTTGACAGAGGAGGGTTGTGTCCGATGTGTGTGTTGACAGAGGAGGGTTGTGTCCGATGTGTGTGTTGACAGAGGAGGGTTGTGTCCGATGTGTGTGTTGACAGAGGAGGGTTGTGTCCGATGTGTGTGTTGACAGAGGAGGGTTGTGTCCGATGTGTGTGTTGACAGAGGAGGGTTGTGTCCGATGTGTGTGTTGACAGAGGAGGGTTGTGTCCGATGTGTGTGTTGACAGAGGAGGGATGTGTTCGATGTGTGTGTTGACAATGGAAGGTATCGTCCTGTGTGTGTGTGTTGACAGAGGAGGGTTGTGTCCGATGTGTGTTGACAGTGGAAGGTATCGTCCTGTGTGTGTGTGTTGACAGGAGGGTTGTGTCCGATGTGTGTGTTGACAGAGGAGGGTTGTGTTCGATGTGTGTGTTGACAATGGAAGGTATCGTCCTGTGTGTGTGTGTTGACAGAGGAGGGTTGTGTCCGATGTGTGTGTTGACAGAGGAGGGTTGTCAGGGATGAAAACTCCTCGCCGTCTCCGCCATTATTTTTTCGAATCTCCGCCGAAAGAAAAAGTCTCCGCCGAAAAATTATTCGAGGAGTGAAGCTCAGAAACGATCTCAACTTGTCTGCACCGCGAATTTCTTCTCTGTCGGTAATGTTCTCAAACGGCGTAGTTCTCATTCTGCTTCCTTCCAGTATCATTTCTCATCATGGCGTCGATTCACAGCGAGAGTTTGCTGCCAGTGAGTGCAAACAAAACGAAAAAGAAGGGAAAGAAGTATGTGAACCACTAGAAGACCGAGTGGCAGCAGAAGGACGTGTGTGACCGCAGAGTCACGGATGTAAAAAGAAAACATGACAAAGACGGCGAATTTGAAGTGTTTTGTGAGCTTTGCCAAAAACGTGTCTACTTTGGTAGTCGTGGCTTTGTGGCAATCAGAGATCACATCGAGCGTCCCAGTCACCAACAGAAAATGTGTTTCCCACACCATTACAGCATGTTTTCAGATCATTGGGTATGCAACAATCTACGTTTCATTTCCAATGATAGTTTGACTCCTACTCTGATTTTTCTACAAGTTCCATTTCCATGATAGTTTGATTCAAACTCTGATTTACTTAATATGAAAAGTGAGTACTTTGAAGTCCTATTTTACAAAAAAAAAGAGAAGAAGATAAACACTCAAGCTTTCGGGTCTTAGACCCTTCATCAGGAAACAGTAATCACAAGGGAAAAACAGGATAACAAAACAACGGAGGAAAAAAAACAACTTCGAACCCACTGGAGAGATGAGGAATTGAGTACTTCCACTCGTAGTCTTCAAAGCAAGGGAAAAACGTCAAAGTGACAAAAAGAATATAAAAGAACAAATGACATCAAAATAAACATGTCACAACAGTATTGTGTAACACTTTTCCCCTGGTATAATGCAAACGTTTGCTACATTTGTTAGGTGTCTGCTAACAGCCCCCCTATGAAATCCTTTTCCACCAGCCCACTCCCCCCACTACCTATATACTTCCTCTACTCCTCCTTCTCCCCCAACCCCCACCCTCACCCCACAACACACATACTCCACACACTTCGCCCCCTCCCCCCACCCCCCGTTCCCTACCCCACCTCACACACACACACACAAGCTTGTCAGGGGGGGGGGGGGGGGGGGGGGGGGGGGGGGGGGTTGTGTGTGGGTGTGCTGTTGTGACATCAGTTTGTTTTGATGTCATTTGTTCTTTTTTGTGTTTAGTGTTTCCTGACGAAGGGTCTAAGGCCCAAAAGCTTGAGTGTTTTTTGTTTTTTGTTTATTCTTTCCAGCCGAGCGCAGCGCACAGCGCTCATTCCCTGGTGGCGCGCGCAGCGCACAGCGCTCATTCCCTCCCGACGCACAGATTTGGCCACTTTTTAATTTATTTTTACGGTAGCTCTACAACAACTGACGGTGTTGTGTTAGGTGTCACAGGAAAGAACAAACACTCAACTCCAATCATCACCAGATCCACTTTGTAATACGATTTCAAGCACTTCATTGCACGAGAAATTGTTACCACCCCTTTGGCTGACCGACATTTTTTCTGGCACAGGAAATACGTGGCGCGCCACGTGGCGTGTGCCGTCAGTTCCTTTGTTTCAAAGCTGGGGTCAGCCAAGTTCACAATAGGCCACTGAAAGTATTGTGTCCGATGTGTGTGTTGACAATGGAAGGTATCGTCCTGTGTGTGTGTGTTGACAGAGGAGGGTTGTGTCCGATGTGTGTGTTGACAATGGAAGGTATCATCCTGTGTGTGTGTGTGTGTTGACAGAGGAGGGTTGTGTCCGATGTGTGTGTTGACAGTGGAAGGTATCGTCCTGTGTGTGTGTGTTGACAGTGGAAGGTATCGTCCTGTGTGTGTGTGTTGACAGAGGAGGGTTGTGTCCGATGTGTGTGTTGACAGTGGAAGGTGTCGTCCTGTGTGTGTGTGTTGACAATGGAAGGTATCGTCCTGTGTGTGTGTGTGTTGACAGTGGAAGGTATCGTCCTGTGTGTGTGTTGACAGTGGAAGGTGTCATCCTGTGTGTGTGTGTTGACAGAGAATGCAGAAGATACAGGGAGAGGTGGAGGGTCTACAGAGGAAGGTGGTGTCCCAGGAGACGGGTCGTCAGTCTCTGTGTCAGCAGCTGCACAGCAACACTCAGGACCTGCATGCCCTGCACGCTGAGCTGGCTGGGGCCCACAACAAGACCTCAGTCTCCTCTCAGGTACGCTGTGTCCTCTCAGGTACACTCCTGTCCTCGGTCAGACACACTCTGTTCTGTCAGATGCGTGCTGTCCTCTGTCAGATACACACTGTCTTGACAGGTACATACTATCTTCTCAGCTACACACTGTCCTCTCAGGTACACTGTCCTACTGAACACACCGTCCTCTCGGGTACACTCTGTACTCATGGATACATTTCTTTTGTCAGGTGCATGTCCCTGTGGGTGTACACTGTCCTCTAGCAGGTAGGCTGTCCTCTCAAGTACACTGTGCTATCAGGTTCTCTGTTCTCTCAGATACACTGTGCTATCAGGTACTCTGTTCTCTCAGGTACACACTGTCAGGTACACTTTGTCCTCTCTTTGAACCTGTCCTCTCTGGTTCACATTCTCCTCTGTCAAGTACACACTCATATTTCCAGGTACACACTGTATCCTTTCAGGTCCTGTTTACACTGTCTCTTTTTGGGTACACTGTCCTCAGAGGTACACTTTGTTCTCTCAGGTGTATCCTGTCCTCTCTGTTACACACTGTCCTCTCAGGTACACATTCCTGGCAGGTGCACTCTGTCCTCAAATACACATGAATTTGTCCTCTTACAGGTACTTACGGTTCTTTCAGGTACACCTTTCTCTCGGGAACACTTACTCGCTCTACTCAGAAACACACTGTTCTCACAGGTACACTGTCTTGTCGGGTGCACACCGGTACACACTGTCCTATGAGGTATACACTGTCCTTTATGGTACACAGCCCTTTCAGATAACACACTGGTACAGTCTGTCTTCTCAGGTACACACTGTGCTCTGTCAGGTGCACCCAGACCCCTCAAGTACACACTGTTCTCTCGTATACACACTGTCCTTCCAAGTGCACATGGTCCTCTCAGAACCACTTTGTCCGCTCAGGTATACACTGCCCTGTTGGGTACACACTGTCCTCGCAGGTACACACTGACCTCCCAGGCACACTCTTCCTCTCAGGTACGTATTGCCTGGCCAGGTACACATTGACTTCTCTGGCACATTCTGTCCTCTGTCAGGTACACAGTGTCCTCTCAGGAACACACTGTCCTCAGTCAGGTACATATTGTGTACTAAAGAATATTCTGTCTTGTCAGATACACTGTCCTGTCAGGTACACACTGTCCTTGTCAGATATGCTCTGTCCTGTTAGGTACACTCTGTCCTGTCAGGTACACACTGTCCTCTGTCAGGTACAAACTGACCTCCCAGGTACACTGTACTCTGTCAGGTACACACTGTTCTCAGGTATACACCGTCTTCTCAGGTACACTATGCCCTCAAAAATACAGACTATCCTCTGTCAGGTACACACTTTGCTCTTAGGCACACTCTGCTGTCTGTCAGGTACACACTGTTCACAGGCATACACTGTCCTCTCAGGTACACTCTGTCCTCTAAGATACACTTTGTCCTATGTCAGGTACACTCTGTCCTCTAAAGTACACACGGTCCTTTCAGATACGTACAGTTCTCTCAAGTGCACACTGCTCTGAGGTACACACTGCCCTCCATCAGATGCACACAGTCAGATACACTGTCCTCACAGGTACACAACATAATCCATCAAGAATACTGTTCTCTCAAGACCTCTAATGTACACATTGTCCTCTCAAACAGCATGTCCAAAACTTGGGTTTATTGCTACACGTTAATGCAGCGCACTGATCCATTTGAAAACTGAAAGGTGTCAAAGTGTGTACTTTTCCACCATGTCTTACAAACGTCAGAACATGGATGTCCGTGAAGTCTACTTTCCTTCAGGCAGTCATGACAGTTCATGCTGGCAGTATACTTGAAGGCAGGCTGTGCTGGATCACATCCGGATAATTCTGCAGAAGGAGGCACCCACCTCATTTCAGCATAGGCAGTCTCAAACTCTGTCTAAAATGGAGCACATTTCAAACACCACTGTGAACTGGTGCAAAGAAGTTTTATATTTTCATGGCTGCCTACCGTCCCGGAGTATCCGTATTTGTCCCCCGAAATAATGAAATCATGCAGCCTGTCCCTGGAATCCACTTTTTATTCTATGTCCCGCGAAAAAAAAAATCGGGAGAAAAAAAACAACAAAAAAATGAAGTCGAGTTCGTCAGCTGATCACCGACTGACCGACTTCGGTCGTGGCCATCCTGACCAAATCCGTCGGAAAGACCCGAACATTGCCGAACTGACCAGTGCGCATGCGCATACACCGTCTTCCCGAGTTTTGAAAGCGAGAAAAATGGACGCGAAACACGAAAGCGGAAAAATGCCGACGGCGATCTCGACTATGGGGCTTCTCTCAAGAAGAAGAAACGTCGGCAGACATTCCTGTCAAAATATACGGAAACCTGGCCGTTCATCAAGCGTGGCAAGATCGAGACTTACGCGTCTTGTGAAATTTGTGCGTGTGAGTTCTCCATCGGATCTGGAGGTAGGGATGAAATAACCCGTCATGTCGCCACTGAAAAGCACAAGAAGAACACAAAAATCCGTGAGAGCGAGAAATCTTGTAACATTAGCGGATTCTTTCAGCACGCTCAGACGTCAACCAGTCAGGAAACTTTTGACGTCATAAGAGCTGAAACGATGATGGTTGACCTTGCAGCTGAACTGAATTTGCCCATGGCTGCGCTGGACAAGCTAAACAGATGCGTTGAATTGATGTTTCCTGACTCGGACATCACAAAGAAGTTTCAGTGCGCTAGAAGCAAAGTAGCATTGTAGAAGTTGTACACAGTGTAAATAAAGGTAAGCTTTCACTTTAATGTTGATGTGGTTGTGATATGTGCTACCGCTGCATGTGTCCCTGGAAATCAGTCAGTGTCCCTGGTTTTGAAAAAAGTATGTCCCTGAAAGAGGCGGAAGGGGGTAGGCAGCCCTGTATTTTGGGGATATTTAAGTACCACTTTGAAATGGCTCACAGAAATTTCTGACTGCCAGGGCGTTTCAGTACCACCGTGGATTGGCACACAGAGGTTTTTGAATGCAAGGACATTTCAGTATTACTGAGAAGTGGCACGCAGAGGTTTTTGACTGCAGGGACATTTCAGTATTACTGAGAAGTGGCACGCAGAGGTTTTTGACTGCAAGGACATTTCAGTATTACTGAGAAGTGGCACTCTGAGGTTTGTAACTGCAAGGACATTTCAGTATTACTGAGAAGTGGCACACTGAGGTTTGCCACTGCAGGGACATTTCAGTATTACTGAGAAGTGGCACACAGAGGTTCTTGACGGCAAGGACATTTCAGTATTACTGAGAAGTGGCACACAGAGGTACCGTTTTTGACTGCAAGGACATTTCAGTATTACTGAGAAGTGGCACACAGAGGTTTTTGACTGCAAGGACATTTCAGTATTACTGAGAAGTGGCACACAGAGGTTTGCGACTGCAAGGACATTTCAGTATTACTGAGAAGTGGCACACAGAGGTTTGTGACTGCAAGGACATTTCAGTATTTACTGAGAAGTGGCACTCTGAGGTTTGTGACTGCAGGAACAGTTTGGTGTCGCTGTGAATGAGCATACAGAGGTTTGTGACCAGATGTTTAGATACACTGACTGTAACTGTATTGGTGGATGGGCAGGTGCTGGACATGAGCGTGCAGAAGATGGCCTTGGAGGTGGAGGTGAATGACTCGAGGCACTACATCCATCATCTGCGACGTCTGGCCCGCGCTCAGGAACAGGAGGCCATGGCCAGTGAAACGTAAGGAAGACCTCACTGACACAGTCATCACTGTGACTGCACTGCCCTAACACTTGATTGTGGGATTTAAAAAGATTGAATACATGAAAACCTTGCATGTAGTGAACCATGAAGTTCAGGAAAGGAACACATAGAGACTTACATCTGTGGTTTAACTCATTGTTCTTGAGCTTTTATTTACTTTAGCTCTGTTTTTTTTTATATATGTATATATATTAGTGCTGTCACTCGGGGAAAAAAAGAAACAGTAATACAAGAGAGCTTTGCAATGGTTAATAACTTAAGCTTTCCAAAATAGCAATTTTTTTGTATCAAAAGTATCTCGCTTCTAATTGCAGTATGCATCATTTAAGTGTGCATATGACATAAAACTGCCGAAGGTGAAGGAGACTGCATTAATCATTGTCCTTGGTGTGTATCAAGGCATCCACATGTTTCAGATTCCGATGTTCACAATGGTTTAGAAGCCTGAATTTGTTCCTGGAGATGCTGACACTGAGCAGTCTTCCCTTGGGATCATGTTGTGCTGGTCTCTTTTATGGTCTTAAATTATGACAATTCAACTGTCACTTTCGCTTTTTTTCATATTTTCGATCACGCTCTTTAGTCTTATCGATTTTTGTTATTTATTTTTGTATAGCATTTTAGATATGTTTTGTTTGTTTTAAACTTTATATGCATAATATAAACTTTTTAAATTAGTTACTTAATACTGTGAACTTCAGTTTGTCAGTATGATTTATTGTGGTTTGTTTGAAGCAGTTTCCAATTATTTTTTTTTCTACTTGTTCTGTGTAAGTGTGTTGGATGGCTACTGTTATTATTTCTATGTGAACTATTTGCTATTGTTTCTTGTGATTTATGTTTTGATAGATTAAATTTTTTTTTATTTTTCATGAACCTATCTTTTGATGTATGTTTTGATAGATTAACCTCCTTGGGTTTATAACTTATCATATCCTTTGTTGTCTTATGGATGTGAAATGCTTTCAGCTGTGAAGGAAAAAATATTCAGTATTGGTTAACAAATCATGGTCATCCTCAGGATGATGGTATTCATCCTGTGTGTGACGGCAGTGTCTGGTGACAGTCTGATTACAGCTCTCCTGCAGTTGGTGCAGCGGCAGCAGTTGGAGCTGCAGCGCTGCGGTGCCCAGTCCCCTGACATTGCTGCAGGCTACCACAGTGTGTGTGATCTTGTGGGGCAGGTGGGGGTGTCCTGGGCAGACGGGGAGGAAGACCAGGTTGCCTTCCACATTAACTCCATCATCGACATCCCTCTGGTCACCAGCGCTGGTAGGTCCACAGTCCACAGCACTGTGTGGGAACAGGATTGAAGGTCTGAACTGGTTGATGGGTGATCATAATTCTGTGGAGATTCTTGCTGTCGCACTTGTATGTTTCCAGAGCTTACTCTAGAGAGCGGGATTTGTACAATCAGAGCTTCAGATTGTTTTCAGACATCATGGGCCCAATGACCCATGGCCATGCAAAATGATGGGTCAATTTTGAAAAAGATGGGTCATTGACAATCAAAGGTATGTTCACCTAGTCCTTGAACAGGTACCGCCTGCGTTTTTCCGCCCACACCTGCACTGCACTCATAAAGGGCATGTCCTGGAAGCTAGGTCCATCAATGCACACCCTCATCAGCTGGTCACAATGTGTGTTTGTGAGGGCACTTCTCCTCTGGGTGTGAATGTAGTTCTGCACCGAGAAGGACCTTTCACAATCTGCTGTGTGGACAGGCAAGGTCAGAGCACAGGCTGTCAGCTTCTTAAGGTTTGGAAAGTCCTCAGGGTAGAACTTGCAGATGGCCTGCCACAGAGTCACAAAGTCGTCTCTAGGGAACTGCTCGCTCAGGACTGTTCTCTTCAGAAGTCTCCACTCATCCATGGTCTCTTCTCTGTTGATAAAAGGCTCAGTGCTGGTGCTCTTCTGACCCTCCCAGGTGTGTGTCTTCTCGTCAGCAAACTGTTGAAGAAGTTTCTCCATTTGTTCCATGCCCCAGTCATCCAACTTGTTCTTGTCAACAAATGAAATCGGCCTCATAGCCAGCACCTTGAATGCCTGGAGCAGTTCCATATCAGGAAATCTCTTTTTCAGATTGGAGAGGACTTCTTCTACAAATGAGGGCAGCAGAGTAGAGGAGACTTTCTGAACGGTGATTTTACACTGCTTGTAGGTCTTTTCCTCCAGATGACAGTCCTGTTCCAGTGCACTCAGGTGTTGACATCTGTCTGGGTTGTCAACCAGGAGAATCAGATCAGACCTGCACTGCTCCACATGGACATCAGCTCTGGAAGGATCCAGGTTCTTCTTCTGCAGTGCCTGGGAAAGAACTGTAAGAGGGGTCAGGACATCGAGCAGCAGACAGGTGTAGTACACAAAGCTGTAGCTGTTCACTTTCCTGGCCAGGCCTTCTCCTTTGGGGTCCTTCTGCTTTTTCAGGCTGTCAAAGTAGACCATCAGTGGCACAAGATTCTTGTGGACAGACAGCAGTGCTTCATAAAAGCTCAGCCATCTGATGTCGTGGATCTCACGTACCTTCAGGACTGGGGCCTCAAGCACTTTCTGAATCTCTTCTAAGTTTTGCGTCCTTGATGAGCTCTTGCTAAAATAGTAGAAAAGCGATGTCAGCGTTTCCTTGAACTCTTTCAGCTGGGGGAATTTTTCTGCTGCCTGACTTGTTGCCAGGGCGAGCCTGTGGGCCATACAGTGCACCATGACGATCCTTGGGTTCTTGCGGAGAAGGAGGCCAGCCACACCATTCACCTTTCCCACCATGACTGAAGCCCCATCTGAGCCCAAGCCCATCACCTGGCTGACTGAGATCCCTCTGGCCTCAAGTTCCTGAAACAGAGCTGAAGCAATTGCTTTGGCATCCCCAGCTTCAAGTTGCACATCCCTCAGATACAGAGTTTCAGGCTGTGGACCAGGACTCTCCATATTGACTACTCTAGCCCAGATGACAAGTCTCTTGTGGACACTAACGTCTGTACTCTCGTCACAGAGGATACTGATGGCTGAAGCAGACTTAAGCTTCTCTGTAGTCTGGTCATCAAAGAGCATCGACATTGCTTCCAGGAATTCTAGTGCTGTGTAGCTGGAAGAGTAGTCTGTAGAAGGGCCTGCTTGAAGGTGCTGGATATTTTCTGCCTTCACCTCTCTGAAAAGCGCAATGAGGGATGTGTACTTGGTCAGAGGAAGGAACTCTTTTACGCAGTAATAGAAGGCTTTCATTGCTGTAACGGCAGGTGCAGCTTCGTTCTCCTTGCCCTTGGTCCACGTGACCTGTGCTGAAGGTTTCAGTTGTCTGCCCACAAGAAGCAGCTGATGGTCTGGGTGAGCAACATGCCGGGTGAGGGTGCTGGTTCTGAAGTTGTTGCACCCAACCGCTAAGACGTTGTCTTTCTGAGCAGTTTCACACAGGCTGCAGAACATCAGGCATCTCTCCTTGTCGTATCGCAGCCAGCAGTACTTGCTCAACCAGGCTGATTGGAAATAGCGAGCAGTAGGAGCCAGTTGTGTATCTTTCTTTGTGGAGCAAGGCAAGGGGGCCCCACTTTCTTCAGCATCTGTGATCATCCGGCCATTACTAGAACTGTCAACAACATCTGGGGCTGAAGATGGGCCAGCTGTTGGTTCAGGATCTTGTTGACATGCTGCAGGCGTTTGAGGACTTGGAGTGGTGCAGTGATCTGGGCCTGAACATTGACCAGCTGTTGGTTCTTGTGCACCATCTGCAATAACACCCTATCACAGTCAGTGTCAGTCTGAGTGTATATATATATATATATATATATATATATATTTGTTAAAAAGTAAGGTTTAAAACTATCTACAGCGCTGTTTCATGCAATGCAATCATCTGCTGGTATTCACTACCATTGTCTATATATATATATATATATATATATATGTGTGTGTGTGTGTGTGTGTGTGTGAGAGAGAGAGAGAGAGAGTGTGTGTGTGTGTCTGTATGTGTGTGTACTGTCCAACACCCCCCTCCCTCTTTTTTCTTCTTCTCCGCTCGGTCTCTCTCTCTCTTCCCTTTTCCCACCCCATCTTCCTCGCGATGTGTTCATGGCACTTAGCTATTTTTAGCGGTGGCAGTTTGCTGGATGACTGACCCACTAAACGCTGGAGGAGGGGGGTGGGGTGGGGCGAGGGGAGGGAGGGGGGATACACATGTCGCCTTGCTGAGATAAGATACAAAGGAAAGGAGAGAAAGACAATGGAGTGCGGGAGGGAGGAGTGGAAAGCCGAAAGGGGAGTGGGGGAAATACACGTGCCGGCTGGCTGAGAGAGACTAGAAGGGAGAGAAAAACAATGATGGCTTCAATTTTCAGCTAAGTGCCTAAGAGATAAAAACTAAACACTTACCACTCGTTTTATCCTTTGAAAACATTGCTGACAAAGTCAGCTGCCGCTGGTTTTCACTTTGTTTGAGCTTTTTCTTCGGTGGCATCTTGTCTTTAGCAGAACGATGACTCGATTCCACACGTGTTGAAAAGTCAGACGATTTCTGGACCCAGACGATTTCGCCTTTGCAAGGTAAAACTGATAGATGTTCGCTGATTGGTTGTTGTGCTTGGCTGTCAGCCAATCACACACAGCGATGCTAGGCAAGGCAGCAAGGTGCTAGTTTGGGTACTATACTCCGTTGTGTGGCCACATGTGCTTGGACCTGGTGTGGCTTGGTACCGACAGACCGAGGATCGAGACAAGTTGGCGATTTTTATGACGCGCCAGGCTGGCGCATACACACTGACTGTTACGCGTCATTCTGATAAAATATGCCAATGGCGCTGGCGCGCCAACAATCTGAAGCTCTGTACAATCCCCCGAAAATCTGTTCCTTCCCGCAATTATCGAGTCTTAACGCGGGCAGACTCCCGCACAGTTGCAGGACTGCCCACCCTGTTCACTGATCGTTGCGGGCGCTCGTTTGTCGTCTGCTTGAAAAACTGAAACTAGAACTCAGCAGGAGCGAACGATTTCTTGATATTTCATTGGCTGTTAGTGCCAGGGTCTAGCATTGTAAGCCTTTCGGCGTATATACGCCGATTCATAGACCCCCATACGCCGATTTCGATTGAGCGTACGCCGAAATCGTTTTTATCGCGAAAAAAAAAAAAAAATTCGCATCCGGTGCGCTTCTTATTCGGTATGCTGTCGCCTATTCCAAATCGGTCGGGCTCGCCGCCATCTTTGTACACTTTCCCTTGTTAACTTACAGCAGCGAGTATCATGGCTCGAAGAGTCGATGTTGTTCAACGCGGAAAGCCGTTTTCTGACCAAGGATGCCGCTACCAATGGAGATGGGACTGGCTTGATGCCGATTTTGTCATTTTCGACGACGACGGAAATGAAAAGAGCAAGTGCCGATATGGTGAATTTTTCAGGAAACTGACTTGTGCTGGCAAGGCCCATTGCACGTTGTGCGATAAGGAGATCGCGTACTCAAACAAAGGTTTCGTTGCGCTGAAAAACCACTGCGAAACGGACATCCACAGAAAGAGGCTGAAGGAAAAATCAGCCTAGGCGGCCCCTGGACCTCGGCCGAGTAAGCCTAAATCACTTTTTCCAATGCTAGGCTCTGAGTGCAAATCAAACCAATCGGCGGCGTTCATCTCCTTCTCGATCACCGACGAGAAGTTGCGAGAGTGACGCCATATTGGATATTTTCCAAAATGAAGCATGCACCCACCCTATTTGACTTCGACTTTCGTGGAAGAAAAGTGAAAAAAAAGATTCTGTGCCATGCGAGGGTGGAGAAGATCACGAAGAAACCGCGACTACATCCAAAAGCTCGGAGAAGCAGACCGAAAAGAGTGCCGGGGAGGGGGGGGGGGGGATGGGAGTGCCCCCCTTTTTTTTGATATGAAGGGGGACTGCCCCCTTTTTGAAAAATCCTAGATTAAGCTCTGTGTTTCATGTGTTTGGGCTGGTGTGCTTGCTTTCTTGACTTCACTCAAACATCCCTCTTTCCCTCTCCACAACATCTGTTCTCCTTCAGTAACCAAAAAGATTAATTTGACTCGGTCATCACCTCCTGCTCTCCTCCCTTCATGCTCCTTCCCCTTTCATTCTTTTGTGTTCTGTACTGTATCACAATGACCAAGGGTTCTGAATTTATCAAATGCTGATCTCAAAAGTTTTTGTTGTTGTCCAGGTGACATGTTGAACAAAGTTCGCTCACCTGGTCATCCTACTACTGGTTCATCGGTTCACTTGGGTAAGTCCTTGCTGCCAGTACCTTCAGCTGTGTGAGTAGTCTTGTGAAGAATGGGTCTACTGCACTGAAATGGGTGTTGTGATGTTTTAGCAAAAGCAGGCTGTTTGACCGAGTATGACAACAAACCAAAAATCCTGAAATTTACATTTAAGCTGAATAAAGAAATATGTCGCAGAAATCACAGTTGGGTGCAGATTTTGAATCTTTATACTTGAACTAATTTCCATGTTGTGTTTACATGAAAATATAAATATTGCTGACTGTCTAAAATACTAGAGATTGATTTTTTTTTTCTATGAAAGTAAATCTAATTACAGATTTTTAGTTTCTGCAAAGAAAGCTGGTTTGTTTGTTTTTTTCATTAAAAAAGCTCACAGACAATCTGAATGTCGATGCTAAATCAGAAGTGGGTGCATGATGGTACTGAGGTGATGATAATGGCCGGTCTGTGGAGTAGCTATCAGAAGTCCAGAGACGAACCACCCTAAATCAAAAGTGGGCGAATTATGGTAGTGAGGTGATGAGAATGGATAGTCTGTGGATTAGCTGTAGGGAGTCTCTCAAGGCAGGACTAGCACTGTTTCAAAAGTGGGCTAATGATGGTAATGTGGTGATGATAACAGCCAGTCTGTTAATTAGCAGGAGAATCTCCCAAAGATGGACCAATCCTAAACTAAAGGTAGGCTGATGATGGTAATGCAGTGATGATGAAGGCTTTTCTGGTGCTGTGTTGTAGGAGTCTCTCAAGGATGGACCAACTCAGTCAGCAGCTGTCCGGGGCCTGTAGTGAATGGTCAAGGGGTCATCTCCACTCATTCTGCCTCTCTGCTTGGGTCATCGTCACACCCAGGTCCCCTCCCCTCTGATCCTGGCAGGGGTCACCATGGAACTTTCACAGTGCCCTCCACAACCCTGTCCCTGGCCTCTTCTCCCTCCCTGTGTGTGTCAGACAGTCATGGTGCAGCTTCCCCAGCACCCCCACTGAATCCAGGGGCTGTGGTGACCCACCTCTCCACACATCATCAACCTCATCCACACATCTCCTCCTCCTCCTCCTCCACCATCCATGCTGGACACACCCCTAACGCCAAAATGTTGCAGCACCAGACACACAGTCATCAGGGGGGGGGAGT
Organism: Conus ventricosus; assembly: GCA_018398815.1. Taxonomy (NCBI): domain Eukaryota; kingdom Metazoa; phylum Mollusca; class Gastropoda; order Neogastropoda; family Conidae; genus Conus; species Conus ventricosus. Next base: position 11,929,092 of record CM031616.1, on the reverse strand, counting down.
TGTAGCTGGTCCTAGGGAGACGCACTTTGCTCATGACCACAGGGAAACAGGATCTGACTGCATTCTGCCTCCTCCTCCCCTGCCCCCAGCCCTGAACAGCATGTTTACTGTGCACAATGGTGTGATAGACAAGGACAGCCAGGCTGAGGAGGGGAACTCCACTGTGGTCCTGAAAGGATCTTCTCAACCGTGTTTGCCTGTCGTGGACAGTGAGGGCTTGCCTTGTGTGGAGGAAAGGACTGGTCCTAGGGAAAGTGTGGCAGCAGTTCATGCAGACAGGTCACTGGTCCAGTCAGACAGTAGGAGTGGTGGTCAGCATGGCCAGGTCAGCTCATGGGCAGGCCCTGTGCCGGTGCCTTCAGGACAGTCTGCACACAAGCCACAGAACAAATGCGCTTCCAATGGGGCCGTCAGGGACCCGGCCAAGGCCCAGAGCCAGGGTGCACAACACAGGGACAGGCCCCAGAACGAGAATGACGGCTCCTGTCCCAACCGTTCTTCCAGTGTCAGGCGGGCAATCAACTTTGATGCAGGCAACTTGGGGTCAACCCCTCTGAGAGGTAAGCAGTTGACACTTGTGGATCATCCCCCATCATGTTTGGTCCCATTGAAGGTTTCCTGTACACTTATGAAGCTGTGTATCAGGGATGAGAACAGCTCCGCCGTTCTCCGCCGTTCCGCCGTCTTTAAAAAAAATCTCCGCCGTTCGAAAAAATCTCCGCCGAAAAAAAAAAAAAAGCTATCGCGATTTTTTTGCTCCCAATCTCGGCGAGACGCCTTCGGCGAGATTCCCAAATGGGCTGGTTTTTACTCGGTTGACTCGGCCAACCACTGCACATCCGCTTACAGCGCCGATCGACCGAGTGTCATTTGTGAGTCATGGCGTCGAACGAAATCGCAAAAAAAAAGGAAAAAATATCCCAACCATTGGAAAGAAAACTGGCTCGAGGAAGAGGTGTGTGGGAGTAGAGTTAGAGATAGCATATGCAGAAGCAGTGAAGAGCAGGCGTTATGTGTTGCTTGCAACAAGAAAATCAGCTTCGGAAGTCGTGGCTTCATTACGATTACTGACCACATGAAACGCCCGGTTCACAGGCAGCGTGTCGCTGCATTGAAGAACAATTCAACTTTGGAAGGTAAGCTGTTGGTGATTTTGCTCTCTTCTTTGTTATATTTATCATTCATTTGCAATGGTCAAACTATCTCAGTTAGCTGAAACATTCGTCTTTTGACTTTCAGTTGTGAAACAAAACCTAGACGTCTAGTTACTAATAATAGAACCAGAGCCAAGGGCAGGTAATTTTCGGAAAAACCCATTTCTTATGTAAATCGACGAGAGACAAACGCAGAGAGCCCTGTATTAAATCCATTTGCATGTTTGACAACAACAAAAAAAACAACAACAACAACAACAAAAAACTCTGAGAATTTGAGGTTTGAATTGAAGGCTTTTCCATTCATTAATTCTACAAGTATTTTACACTTTTATTTCAAAATTTAGTTCAATTTAGATAAGGGCTAGAAACATATTTTGATGGTTTTAAATGTGGATTTTTCTTGTTTATATATTAAAAATGCTTCAGCTTCAGGGGGCGCTGCACCCTGACCCCCGCAGGGGCGTTGCCCCTTGACCCCACTGGGGGCTCTGCCCCAGACCCCCAACAGAAAAATCTCCTCTGCTTTTTAAAAATCTGTTCTCATCCCTGGTGTATGTTGCATAGTTGAAATGGCTGTTGTATTAACAAGATTAGGTGTCTTAACCTGTACGCTGGTGGTCGCAACATAAGTCGCGCCATTATGTCATGGCCAACGTTGGTAGTCATGACATAGTCGCACTGTTGGGTCAGCCTTGCTAACCTAGTTTCATTATACAGCCCTGATGTGGCCCTTTGCGGTCGGCTGGGCTATAAGCAACATTATCTTATCTTACGCTGATATGAAACTATGGCTCATTCACAAACTAATTTGCATGAATGACTGAATGAGCCCTGGAAGGAACAAGGATTTTCAGCAATTTAGCTTAGTTTATAGTTAGTAGCAGCTTGTAATGCATGGCGTGACTCGAATTGTCTGGCAAGCAACAATGGCGGTACCCGCCGGAGAACATGATAGAATTAAGAACTTGTCTAAAGATTTTTTTGCTGATGCTGTTGTGGTACAAGCAGGTGAAGAAGTTGTGGACATTTTGAATGAACTGGGTGTGGTGGGTGATATTTTTTATTTAGATCAAGCACCATGTAGTCATGATTTTGAGATCAACACAGACAATGACTGGGTGAGTGATAAGGATGAGGGGACTGTCAACGTGCCATTCAGTGGGGAAGAGAAACTCAGTGTAGTGCTTCCAGATGATCTTAAACCTTTCAACTTTGCAATAATGTAAACAACGACAGTGTGGGCTAACTATTACATTTGTGGATAGTGATAATTTTTGGGTGTTCTGTGCTATGAGTTAGTGATTTCAATGTGAAAACTGAGCTGTACTTTATTCATTCTTACCTGGATTACCTGCGTGGAAGACTGGTATAATCCACACTGACTTTCCTTTGAAAAATACTAATTTATTTCTGGATACTGTGGAACATCATTGACTGGACTATTTGCGAACAAGCTCATGGAGTATGACAAGCAGGGTGTGCCACCTGTTTTCACCTGTTATTTTGACATTCTAGACAAGTAAGCGCCTAATCAAACATTCACAAGCACACCAGTTCTGTTTTATATTATTGTTTATTCATTTACTAACAATTTTTTTTTGAAATTATTCTGCATGTCATGTTCAAATACTAACAGTTAAAAAGTAATGCATATTATTTTTATACAAACGTAACTATTTTTTTCCAAACTTTCCTTGAACTGTTCACCAGACAACAACCTTATAATAAGTTGTTAAGTAACCAGTGTAAGGGTTAACATGGTCTTTTTGTGGTCAAGGACCACTCCAGAATATCAATTAGAACCTCATATAGCTTGCAAGCAAGTGGTCAAAGCTGTATCAGAAATGTGTGCTGGAAAAAAAAGTGTTTGGTAGTGTCTGAGGCACTTTGTTCATGAATTAGTATATTCGCTTTGTTGTGTCTCACGGTTGATGACTGAACTCAGTATGTTCCATTTTACTTTATGGGCTTTGACACAGTTTGCAACAAAGTGAATGTGTTGGATGGCTCAACAATAAAGCGCTGTGATTTCAGTGGAGGGCAAGTCGTATGCTGATGCTGTGCGAACCCCAACACCTCCACGACAACCACTCCGGACATTGGACTGTAACTCGCCACAACTCCAGGCCAAAAATCTGTGAGGAAACTGTGTGGCTGTAGTGTTTATATTCAAGCTTTAAAAAAAAAGAGGAGGGGGTGGGGGCTAGGAACCTGTGTGGAGAAGGAAAGCCTGTAAAGCATTGCACAGGGTGTTGTATGGGCTATGTGTGTTCTAGGGCTGTAGCTATGGCCGCCAAAAAAGTGGTCTGGTCCAAAGTTTGTGGTTAGACTTTATGAGAAATGTCAGGCAACTCAAATTTGATGTCCAGTGACGCATACTGTTCCAGAATAGCCATATTTGTTAGACAAAAAAAAAAAAAAAAAAAAAATCATAATAGTGAAAACGAAAATCTGTAACTGGTACGGTCGCAGTTTGCATGTTTGATGGTGGAAGGAGTGCGGGTATGGGAATGAAACCTCGACCCCTGAACAAATTGCGGCCATTTTTTCAAACAAGTGGACAAACCTGACAAGGTACTTAGTCCTTTGCCAGCCAAGGACGAGACCAAATTGAACCCAAGTTAGAGAGAGAAAAAAAAAGAAAGAAAGAAAAGCTGATCAGTTAGCTTCCTGTGGTGAGTGGATCAAAGTGTATTTATAAAACTGATGAAGAAGTTGGATAGCGAATCCAGTCTCTTGAACACAAAAGAACAAAACAAAAAAGAAGAAAAGATACCAATGTCAACAGACCTTCAGGAAATAATTTGAACATTAATCATGATTTTAAGTACAGAAGTGATGCACAATCTGCAACTGCGTATTCTGTGATTCTCCCTCAGTCGTGGTATCTGGCCGTTGCTGGCTGTATCCTCAACCACCGTCAACTGCTGAAATTGTTGGAAGTGTATATCTCTGAAAGCTGATGAATACAACATAGTTTTTGCTTGGGTTCCCAGTGATGTTGTTATTCAAAGCAATAAGGTAATTGATCAACTTGCCATGGATGCCACATGTAAAAAGTTGACTAGATTCTATATCCTTCACACCGATCTGAAATCCAAACTTCAGGGTAGTGTCAAAGACCTGGCAAGAGGAATGGCACTCGCCAATGGGTAACAAACGTTTTGAAATACATCCAAACCTGAAAGTTTTTACCTTGTTCCATGTGCCGCCATAAAGAAGAAACAGTCTTGTGCCATGACCATTTTTTGGTGCCATTTCTATGCGGTCCCCACCCTTTACAACCACTCTATCTTTTAAAAGGTGAAAAAGCTTCCTGACCGCATTGCATGTGTTGTACCACTCACAGTAAAACATAGTCTTATAGTGTTGGAACTTACATGATGTCAGACACAGACAATTTACAGCAGACTTCATGAAAAAAACATTTTCAGAGATAGCCCACCAGTTGGTGATTTTTGTGTTTCTGAAACTGAGTGAAAGGGATCAACATTTTTCATCTGAACAAAGATTTTGTGGATGAAAGATGTCAGTGAAATTCTAGTGTGTTATAAAAAAAAATCTGTTTTAGAGTTGTGTGTGCATTGTGGGTTTTTTTGTTTGTTTGTTTTTAATAATCTATTTTAAGAGTTGACTTCATATGGCCCTTTGCAGTCTGCTGAGTTATATCTATAAGCGGTATTATCTATCTAGTCATAGTATCTGTGATGATGTGAGTGTTAACATGCATACATGTACATCTGCACAGCTTGAAATGAATATGATCTGCTCTGGAAATGTTCTTGAAAACTTCATTTTCTTCCTGATTTTTACATAATCTGTTCCTGGAGTAGATTTGGAGGTGGACATGTCTGGATCCGTGGATGTCTACAATCTATAATTGTTCTCAGAGAATTTCTGAAAACTCAGTACTTTAATTCAAATCTGAAATGGCTGTTGACTTTGTTATTTTTGCTTACTCCACATGGTGTGACTCAGCAGAAAGATCCTGCAGGGTGCGCAGACAGTCATGTGTAAATGTTCCTTAGCCTGTAGTCCATGGTGTCTGGTCGACTTGTATCTGCCTGTGAGCTCAGTTGTTGTGTTGTTGTCATATTTGTCACTTTTTCGCCTAAATATTCAGTATGATCATATATAAACATCTCTTTGATATGAAAGAAAAAAAATTACATTTCAAAACAGTAAGCAAAGTGGGTAGAGGGGTTCAACTGCAAGAAATGCACCCAGACCGTTGCCATCTGCATTTTAAAAATAATTCCTTGCTATTTGATCAATTGAACTGCTCAGTGCAAAAATGAGGCTGTTCCCACTAGTCTGTTGATATCAGTTTTCACTTAGTTTCAGTGCTTGCTATTCACTGAAAAAAACCCAACAACAACGAAAAGCGCAAGTTGCAACGTCTGTGAAATCCCAAATTATGAAAACTGGTGGATGAGTGGCGTTTTATTTCATGGCTGTAAGAAGGCCAGGGAAAAAGTGTCACCAGTGGGGTCATGATTGGGTGGGGAACTGAAAGGCCAAAGGGTGAACCTCAGAAACACTTGAGTGCACTTTATGCGATGTATCCCTGTGCTACCATAACCAGTGCTTTCTAGATGACCCAACACATTTCAGAGGGACAATAATTCTGTGTTGCTACTTGCCATGTCGTCCCACCTGTAGAGACACTGTGACTTGTCTGCACATCATAAGCTTTGTATGTAACATGTAACAGATTCATGATAAAGGTATGTATGATACTGTTGTATTTAACTGTACTCACTTTTGCTCCAACATGAAATGAAGATATAAGCCCATGGCAAACACTATCCATCAGCAAACACTCTGTAAATGAAAGACACAACAAAGGTGTTTATATTTGTGCTAGCTGATTCAGCAACCCTAGTACTGGTACTGGAGCGAAACGTTTGATGCGTGTTTACTGGTTACTGGTGGATTCTTTTCATGACCATGTGCTGTGTGGTGCAACAGGGCGGCAGGGGAAGCGCAGACCCCCAAGAATGGTGGGCGGGGCAGTGGGTACATTGCAGGCCCTCAGGCCCTGGATAACATGCGTCGCCTCAAACTGCTGGGCATGCCATCCCTGGTGGAGAACCTGGTCACTGGACACAAGGCTGGTAAGACCTCACCATACACCTCTCCTCGCATGCCATGGGGAGAATGAGCATCACACTCGATACAATAACTCTGATAAATTTGACAACACTGGAAAGACGTCACCATATACCACTCTTTATATGTTATGTAGAGAATTATCGTCACACTGGACACAGTAACTCTGGTCACTGGACATATGACTGGTAAAACCCCCACCACACACCTCTCCCTGCATGCCTAGGAGAGAATGATTATCACACTGAATACAAAACCTGATCATTGAACACAGCGTTGGTAAGACCTCGCCGCACTCCACTCCATGCATGCCATGGGGAGAATGATTATCACACTGGACACTGTTGTTCATCTCGGATAAAAGTATTTAGTGGTAAAAACACTTTCTGAAACTGATTGAAACAACTACAGAAACTTTGCTTCAGAACAAGTGTGGGCGATGCCATTGTACATAGTTTGCAGTGAGATAATATTGATAAATTGTGAAGGAGTGAGGAATTTAGGAATTGCTGTATTCATTTGTGGATAGAGGCATGTGAGATGATATTGTATTTATGGTTACAGCTCAGAACTTTCGTCAAACAGCTCCCCTGGCAGCCTGAAACCCACCATGCATTCAGAATATCATCCTGTGTTATAAAATGTTATGACTTGCGGGAGGGGAGGTGGAAGGAATAAACTACAGTCTGGCGATTACTGAAAATGTGAAGGCCTAATTCATTAACTGCAGGGCTTAAAACGTTCCGCGTCTGGGCGGAATTCCGCGATTTCGGTTTGTCAAACCAAAAACCAAAAACCCGACAGAAGCAAGGTATCCGTGATCGGCTTGCAAGCGTTCATAGCAACTGCGCGCAAGTTATGGCCCCTGATTATTCTTGGAAGAAGTTTCCGGTCGGACTTCGGAAAAAACAAAATGGCGGAGCGCGCAGACATTGTTCATGCGGGTCGATCTTTTGACGAATCTGCAATTAAAAACAAGTAGAAATGGGAGTGGACGCTTCAGAAAGTTGACGAAGAAGTCATTGGAGACTTTCTTCGCAAAGTTATTGCACCACTGGTTTAGCTTGGTGCAAACTGCTTAAGGGAAGTGTTACGGTGGTCGCGGGAAGAAAGCTCATATCACATTCGTTCAGCGAAGCACGTGTCAAACGTCAAGGCGCTGAGTGGAACTACAAGAAAGATCACTGAAGACACTTTAGCAGCAGTAAAACGTGCCAGGATAGAACATTGCAATCCTGTGGAGAAAAAAGAGGGTGATATAGAAAATGTGGAGAGTGCAAGCCAGGCGGGAGGCAGCAAGGAAAAAGAGAGGGTTCAAACTAATCAAAGTCAAGTTGTCGGCAAAAAGGTGGATGAGAATGAAATAAAAATTGTAGAGTGTGAAAGCCAGACAGGAGAAAGCAAGGAAACAGCAGACAAAGATAGGGTTGAAATTCAAGTAAGCAAGAAGGTGGATGGCAAAGACAGTGCAGACAATGCAAGCAGCAAGAAGAAACAGAGTTCCTTGCTATGTTTCTTTAATGCTCCACCACCCAAACCCCAAACGACAAAGGTGTGTGTGTCCTTGTGAAAATCCTGTATTTCAGTTTTATTATAATTTAGGAACTTCAAAATTTGACTTTCAGTATGTGCTGATTCCAAGTTTCTCATTTATCAAAATTTGGATATTGTGACTTTCAAAGTACTGATTCCACAAGTTGATCTCTGTTATATGAGACTGAACTTTAAAGTGTTTGATGCAGTTACTGACTTTGTGTGCACCAACTTCAAACTTGATATTGTTGTGATCATTTAAACCTGAAAAGTGAAACTTATTGAGCAACCCCAAAGTGAGATTTCATCCAAGTCTATAGTTGGTGAACACCTGTAAAACACTCAAGTTAAAGGGGGAGTGTTCATTTTATCATGTGTTTAACCCTTCTCCCCTTGTCCCAAATATATCTTCCTGTAATAATTATTGTGTTTACAGCAATTTTTATGCACTAAATAACTCTTGAAATTATGTCCAGAAAGCGCGAAATGGCATAGATTTACACTCGGTTAAAAAAAATTTTCCCGGGGGAGCATGCCCCCGGACCCCCCTAGTTTCAGTGGATTTTTCCCTCCTGTTTTAAGCCCTGTAACTGTCATGCAGGTTGGAAAACATTGTTGATTTTGATAATTTGGAGACTGACTATGGGACTTACTTGGGTTTTGCACTGAAAAATGCACTGCTCAGACCAAGTTCAGAGAAGTAAAAAAAAAAAAAAAAAAAATCAGTTTTGAGTTTACCTGCTGCCTGACGTCAAAACTTCTGATAGAAAGAATGAAACACCTGTATTTTGGGAACAGTTGTGGTAGAGAGAATGAACACCTCTGCTTCAGGCACAGCTCTGGAAGAAAACATGGAACACTTGTATTTCAGGCACAGCTAGGCTGGAAAGAATGCTGACACCTGCAGTTTAGGAGCACAACTGTTCAAAACACAGCACTTGAATGTAACATTGAAAAGTCTGGTGAAAAGGTATTGGAATCAGCCCTGGTGAGGTTTAGTGGTAGCACAGGTGCTAATGATGGAGCTGAACAGTATGGCTGCAGACCTCCATGACCCAGCACTGAGGTGTGTTGCAGGTGTGTCGGAGACCAGCAGGCCTGGCTACATGCAGCCCACCAAGGCCGCTGCCCGCAGGATGCGACGCCAGCCCCTGTCCAAAGATGACTGCTTCAAACCCACGACGGGTCCCCACTAAAAGCTTGTGAGTTCTTTCCTTTGTCACCTGTGGCTAATCTTACCAAACCCCCCACATTTTCTGTTGCACTGGAATTCGTTTAGTCCATATAATAAACTAGTGAAGTTCCTGTTGTCATGTCGATGTTTGTTTTTCCTTGTCATTTTGTGTTGTCATGTCGATGTTTAGTTGTTGTTTTTTCTTTGTCTGCAGGTGTTCACTGTGTTCTTGTTGTCATGTATATGTTTCTGTTGTAGTGTTCTTGTTGTCAAGGAAATGTTCCAGTTGTCATTATTCATGTTTGGTTGTGATTGAGAATGTTCCTGTTGTCCCACTTCTGATTGAGATGTTCTGTTGTCGCACTTGTGATGGAGATGTTTTCTGTGTCCCACTTATGATGGAGATGTTCCTGTTGTCCGACTTGTGATGGAGATGTTCCTGTTGTCCCACTTATGATGGAGATGTTTCTGTTGTCCCACTTGTGATGGAGATGTTTCTGTTGTCCCACTTGTGATGGGGATGTTTTGTGTGTGATGAAGGATTTCCTGTTGTCCCACTTATGATGGAGATGTTTATGTTGTCCCACTTGTGATGGGGATGTTTCTGTTGTGATGGAGATGTTCCTGTTGTCCCACTTATGATGGAGATGTTTCTGTTGTGATGAGATGTTTGTTGTCCCACTTGTGATGGAGATGTTTCTGTTGTGATGAAGATGTTTCTGTTGTCCCACTTGTGAGGAGATGTTTCTGTTGTGATGGAGATGTTTCTGTTGTCCCACTTGTGATGGAGATGTTTCTGTGTGATGGAGATGTTTCTGTTGTCCCACTTGTGATGGAGATGTTTCTGTTGTGAAGTAAGATTTTTCTGTTGTGATGGAGATGTTCCTGTTGTCCCACTTGTGATGAAGATGTTTCTGTTGTGATGGAGATGTTCCTGTTGTCCCACTTGTGATGGAGATGTTTCTGTTGTGATGGAGATGTTTCTGTTCCGCTTGTGATGGAGATGTTTCTGTTGTGATGGAGATGTTTCTGTTGTCCCACTTGTGATGGGGATGTTTCTGTTGTGATAGAGATGTTTCTGTTGTCCCACTTGTGATGGAGATTTTCTGTTGTTCCACTTGTGATGGAGATGTTTCTGTTGTGATGGAGATGTTCCTGTTGTCCCACTTGTGATAGAGATGTTCCTGTTGTCCCACTTATGATGGAGATGTTTTCTGTTGTGATGGAGATGTTCCTGTTGTCCCACTTGTGATAGAGATGTTCTTGTTGTCCCACTTATGATGGAGATGTTTCTGTTGTGATGGAGGTGTTTCTGTTGTGGTGATGTTTCTGTTGTAATGAAGATGTTCCTGTTGTCCCACTTGTGATGGAGATGTTCCTGTTGTCCCACTTATGATGGAGATGTTTCTGTTGTGATGGAGGTGTTTCTGTTGTGGTGATGTTTCTGTTGTAATGAAGATTGTTCCTGTTGTCCCACTTGTGATGGAGATGTTCCTGTTGTCCCACTTATGATGGACAACAGGAACATCATCACAGTGGGACAACAGGAACATCTCCATCACAACAGAAACATCTCCATCATGGAGATGTTTCTGTTGTGATGGAGATGTTCCTGTTGTCCACTTGTGATGATGTTCCTGTTGTCCCACTTATGATGGAGATGTTTCTGTTGTGGATGAAGGTGTTTCTGTTGTGGTGGAGATGTTTCTGTTGTAATGAAGATGTTTCTGTTGTCCCACTTGTGATAGAGATGTTCCTGTTGTCCCACTTGTGATGGAGATGTTTCTGTTGTCCCTGTTGTGATGGAAATGTTTCCGTTGTCTGTTTTGATGTGAGATGTCTGTTGTGATGGAGATGTTCCTGTTATCCCCATTTTGATGTGAGATGTCTGAAGTGATGGATGTCTCTGTTGTGATGGAGATGTTCCTGTTGTCCCCAGAGCTCACAGCAGAAGCAAGTCCACATCTCAGTTGAACAGGAATTGGATGGAAGATCTGAGGAGTGGCTTAGTGGTCAACAGACTAGATCCTCCGCTCCACCGGCCTCTCACGGGAATGTGGCTCACCGCTACCACTGGACCAGCTTTTCTTCAACCCCACGCCGCTTTCCTTTCCCCAGCCTCATCCTATCCCTTCCATAGAATTATCCTTGATACTCGACTTCTGTGATCCCTCAGCATGAAGACTTTGTTTGCAACGCTCGACTCAAGATACTCTGACACTGTATTATGGTAGACAACTGAACAAGGTGAATGGACCCCTTAGCTAAAAACCCGTTGCAGCAGAGAAAGCGCTGAGAAGTCATCGCATTATTGATGGTTGCTTGACCACATCAGCATTGAGAGCTGAAGATCTTGTGGAATGGGTAGCTGGGAAGTGAAACAGATTGCACTAAATGCCCTGAATTATGGTAAACAACAGATCTTTTCGGTAAGTCTTAGACCATTACAGCAAAAGTGGCTGTTCTCCTTGGCTGCTGTATTTTTTGAGTAGTGAATTATGTTGACAGTAGAAATGTGCAGATGTGAAACGTTGCGCTTTTGTAGAGACCAACGCCCCTACACCTGATCATGTGGTGCAAGAGAGAGAGAGAGAACTGTAGACAGGCGAATCAAAACCAGAGAGTGGGGGGAGACCATGAAATTAGAGATTTGGCATCATATACTATACCATGAAGGCATCTGTATTATTAACAATTGGGCTGGCACAGGACATTCTGCTTCATTTGGAACTTGGCGACTCTGTATGTATGTGAGTGAGTGTGTGTGTGTATATTTGAGCATGTGCATGGGTCACTTTTTTTTTATTCATTTGATGTAAAAATTAAAAATAAAAATTTAAAAAAATTTAAATTTAAAAAAAAGAAGAAAAAATAGAGGGTGGGGGACAGTTTATAGATGACCTGTTATTGCATTTGTGAATGTCTTGATGCATTTTGTATTATATTGCAGTCTTTCAGATGAACCTTTTGGGTACACTTGGCATGTTTTGCTTTTGGGAAGCTTGCTTTGCATGCAGTTGATTTATGCAGTAAAGTTTCTCTTGATATAACTTCCGTTTCTGTGAGAATGTTGTGCATGTTGATATGGTTGCTAAACATGTTTACAGAAACAGGCAGTGGAGTTCATGGTCACTGTATACTATATAGAGACTCTCAAGGACAGAATTTGGGATGCCTGTCTCATACCCAGGGCTTTTGTATGTGTTTCGTTCTTTTGTTTTATTTATCAAAAGATCGAGCTGTCTTTGTAAAACAGACCATGTAAATTGTATTAAATTTTCCTTCTTTTTTTTTGTGTGTGTGTGATGATGACCATATTTGTGATTGTGTGGGTGTCTGTGTAGTTTTTTCTCCCCCTCTTGGGATCGTTGCATTGGGGAACAGAAGCAGACGACAAAAGAAATCTGAGAAATTCCATGGCGTGTCCTCAGTCTGTGTCTTCCACTGGGTTTTCTTCATTCCTGCTGACATCAAGGTCTGATCAGTCCTTGTGAGTGTGGTAGTTGTGGGACAAAGTGAAAGAGCCCAAGACCTTGCAGGACCCTGAATTTGGCCGAAGGTCCTATAGATTGAAATCCTGTCCTTGTTTAGGGCAGTGGGTGCTTTAAGTACTTTCGAAAGGGAAAATAAAAGGCATTATATGCTTCCATCAATTTTGAGCATGCTTTTTGCAATTTCACATTGAAGATTTGACCGTTGACAAACTGGCAGTCATTTGTTTACAAATAAGATGAGCTGAGAATTAACTCTGAAGCAAAAGTAGTCCGACTTCTTTCTTCAAGCAGCTTCCATTCATGGACGGCTCACAAACTTGCCAAATGCAGCCAGTTGACAAAAGAATGACAGCGATGCCTTGGAAGTGTTCAAGACTGGTGGTTAAAAGATGATTACAAAAGTAACTTCTTTGTGACAGAATGCTGTATGCTGTGTCCAATTCCACTCGAATTCCATGGGTGAAGCAACATTGGACAGCCACTTGAAAAATGGGTCATCATCACAAGAATGCTGTGCATCTGCATGCACAATGTGAAAGACATTGCACTGTTAAACTTAATGAGCAGTGTCTTGGGTTTTTTGTTGTTGTTTTTTCTCTTTACCCATGTGTGTGTATGTGTATAGTAGGTACATGTATACTGACAGTCTGATGTGTATGCATTCTTCACGTACTATTGCATGAAAGTCCTTGTCCTTGATTTTATCTGTGGAAGCCCTGGATATACAATTTCCTTGTTTGCATCATTCTGTTCTTGTTCTATCAGGACTATCTGACAGGCAGTAGTTGAAATCATTGTTTTGTTTCAAACTACCTCTTGTGCTCTAGCCATAGCATTTCTCCCAGTCTAGATTAATCATTCTGGCTTCGCTAAAAGAAACAACAGCACCCAGGATCCTGTGGCAACATCAGCACCAGCAATTCTCAGGGAGCTTCAGCCATCAGCATCTGGTCTGTTCATCGTAATGCAACCCACCTGAGGAGGGACTGCACCACAGCTCAGTCACTTCATTGGTGCTCGGCGGTGCCTGTTCTGATTCAACATGCAAGGGACACTGTTTATTCTACCATTCCTCCTCCTGGTAACACTGAAATGTTGTGTCTTCATAAAGTTGCAGGGTTTATACAAATCCTCGAAAGTCCATAACACTTGAATTTTGAGGCCTTGATTCAAGGACTAAATAAAGTCCTCAAAACTTGGTATGTAGTGTGTATAAATAAATACATCAGAGTACTGAAAATGAAGATTTTCATGGAGCAACTTAAATTTTGTTGAGAATTCACAAAAGTACATCAGAAAAGGAAGTATATTTTGTATCTGCCAGAAATTTCCGCTTCACTCATGTCTGACATTGACTGAATTCTGCGACGGTTATTATAGAAAGCAACCAAAATATGCATGAGTATTTTCTATATTACTATGAAATTGTGTATAAAAGTCCTTAAACAATTCTTGAATTTTTTTTTTTTTCATTTAGAAGTCTATGAACCTTGACAGGGCAGCACCGTAGACTCAGACGCCACCTGATCACAGGTGTTAATGTGGGGAAGGTTATAGATACGAGGGTACTCCCTGCAGGTGATCTTTCTTCAATTAGTATGAACTCTGACTGGGTGGCGTAGAAGAATCAGACATCACCTGAACGCAGATGTTGATAGGGAATGTGTGTAGACATAAACATGGAGGTCTTCTCTGTGGGTGATGTCTCCTCTATCACCATAGATGATCAATATAAAGTCTGTCTATGGCCACACAGGATCATAGCAGCATGGTGCTATAAAACAATGCAAAAGCAGATAGTGGTGATACCAGCATAAATGACATGCAGACAGGCATGCAGCAATACAGGAAGAGAAGAGAGGAAGGAAACGAGACAGGTAGACGGGCACAAAACAATAGAGAGAGGATCAGCCAGCTACACCTGGAGACAGGTAGAAATGCAGAAAACAATAGAGAGAGGATCAGCAAGCTACACCTGGAGACAGGTAGAAATGCAGAAAACAATAGAGGATCAGCCAGCTACACCTGGAGACAGGTAGAAATGCAGAAAACAATAGAGAGAGGATCAGCAAGCTACACCTGGAGACAGGTAGAAATGCAGAAAATGAGGAAGAGGAAAAGAAATACAAGGAGCTATAATCACCATAATTTATGAGAACGGAGATAGTAGAGAATACACAGTTGTGTGTTTACATGGAGAACACAGCACGTCCCTACCCTGCAACTGGCTCTGCAGTACAAATGGGTTGGCTCATTCACTCGCCAGCTGCATTGATGTGTAGTATGATTTCAGTTCATTATATCAGACCTGTGCACATACTGACAGGAGATACACACAAAGGTTGCAAAGAAATAGAGAACAATATTTTATTCACACAAACCAAGTGTTGTCAAAAGAACATCAAATCTTAAAGATCATTGAATATTGATTTGTCTTTGATACTATACTTCACTAGTTTTGTTTTTCACATACATACACGCTCTGTAATGAAAACTGAACACTTTGTACATTCTTTGTTTGGTATACAGTAATGAAGAAGACAATCCAAAATAAGTGACTTGTGATAAGGTGAAGTAATTAACAGAAATAGATAAGAAAAGAGATAACTGACTATGAAACTTTGAAGCCCATGATACAGATATAAGAGCACAGAGCTGGACTGCTTCAAGAACGAGTATTCATCTAAGAGATCCATGAAGTACAAATGGTGGCATATTGTAAAACTGTCTCTTTAATCAAGAATTACAATTCAGCTGATACATGACATGACAAGTGTAGGTTAAAAGATCTCCTAGGAATGTTCCCACTCTTTCAACCATTCGCATGTCCCTGACATTTTCAAAATCTATCTTTAAAATAGTCTTGAAAACTGAGTTTTCCAAGTGTCTCTTCAGTGTGAAAAACCCATCAAATATTAAAGTGACAGTGATAAAAAAAGCTGGAACCGATTTGCTTGGAAACCATATTCCCACCCCAATGATCCACCATGAAAGTGACATCATTGACCAACACACTTGTTTCCTTAACAACCAACGAGTTAGCACCATGGGTTACGGTCTCCCTCACGCGTTGTCTAATCATCCGAGGAATCGGAAGATGTGTCGTCATCCGTGTCGTCGGAGATCTCCAGAGCACTGTGTCGTCGGGCCCGGATGCGGTTGGCTTGTTCAGACAGTTTGTTCCTGACCATGGGCGACACAGAGGCCTGGAGCTGGGTGAGGGAGGTCCGTCCATGACCGCCTGAAGAACTGCGCTGGGACACCGAACCTGAGGGGGGACGACTGCGACCGCCGCCTGACAGCTTGAAAGGGGGTCTGCAAGAAGAAAGTGGAAATAAAACCTGACAGCAGATTGGTTAGATTCAGTGCTGTACTGACCATTAATCATCTCATGGCACTGTTGTTGTTTTTTTTATAATTCAGTTGTTTAGACTAAGGTTTATTTCTTGCTGACTATTCTGATTCACAAATAAAATACAAGATCGCAGTTAACAAGGCAGGAAACTCATTCCCTTGTTGACCCCTATACATGTACATTAATTCAAACAGCTTGCACTACTTACTCTCCAACCTCAATAAGATTTTCAGTCATTTTCTACATTTATTCTGAAAATACACATAGCCTTCGCAGAATGTTTCACAGCCACAAATTCTATTGATTCTTGAGTGGCAATAACTAAAATCATGAAGTTCAACTTGACAGATCAGTTTGATGTCGTTCAATATCATATTGACAAATCACTATCTTGTGGCAGTAACAGTACCTGCTCATATTCCACAGGTAAAATTAAGATATTCATTGCATTGGACACATATTTTGCATACTGCAGTAATTTTTTCCAGGTTTTGGAATATTACCAGTTTTCTATATGTTTACCACCAACCTACTTTATTGCGATGAAGATAATACAATAAAAACATTCACCGTGCAATCATCTTCACACCACCACACTGTCACACTTCCAGCTAAAGTTCATCCTCTGGGGTACAGGTGAGGTCATAAAGGCTTCACACAACATGCAGCAATATAAGCGCCAACACCAATGGATGATATACAGCTCATTTTTGCACTTACCATGCAGTCATGTGTTTTACAGACAAAAAAAGAATTCCCAGCAAATGCTCTGGTCTACAAAGAAACTGAAAGCTGGCAAGTATTGTTCGCCTGTATACAAAAGCTCAAAGTAAAGTCTGCGCATCTAAAGCATAATCGAGTACAATCAAAGGGGCATGCAAAGCAAGTTATGGTTTTGTAAGCAGCTGATCGGAGAGAGCAAAACAAAAAAGCGATGTTGACTAAATAATGACTTGACGGTTTCCTGTGTCTCTTGGTCAGTGTTCAGACTGTTCCGAGCGTGAAACAATTTTATTACCCAGCTCACCTCTATGTCACCTTCATTACCATATCAACATTAATTTCATATATGTTTGAAAAAGGTCCCAAACAAAACAGTTCATTCGAACACATGCCAGAAAGTCTGAAAATGGGATCTGTTTTCGACAGGTTTCATTCAAAACATGCTACAAGGTCTGAAAAATTTTCTACAAAGTTGTAGATCAAATGAAAAACATCTTGTTGAAACAATCCAAAAAAAAAAAAAAAATCACCAATGGTTTAATACATTTCTGAGCAAGGTCTCAACAGAGTGCTTATGTCTAGCATCGTGCAAACTCGAACACTTGGAACATATTACATAGTGAGTGGCTCATGCACCCACAGATTCTGTAGCTGGTATAAAGTTTTGTTCTATGAAAAAGCAATATATGCTGATTTGTGTAAAATATGCAAGGAACATATCCTGATCCGCTTAAAATATGAAAGGACTCTGTCTTCTGATCTATGTAAAATATGTAAGGAATCCACTTAATGAAGAATTTTTTCCAAAAATATGTATAGCATCTGCCTAAAAATCTAGAATACCCATGTATTCTACTTGTGCATCTCAAATATATATGTTATCTATCTGCTGACTGATCTTGAATATGTATGGAATCTATCTACTGATCTATCTATCTTTCGATCTATCTATATCTATACACACACAATACACAAGGACCCAGGCGCGCGTGTGCGCACATGCACACACACACACACATTGACTGGTAACAAAACAGAACTAAAGCGAAGGTTGATAACATCTAGTACTGCAGTAGTTTTCTTTCAGGAAAAAAAAGCATGTAATACATGGACACTGAACTTTGTGTCACTCCTGCCTTCATCCAGGCCTAACAAACCATCAGCGAGCCCAGTACAGAACCTATTTCAATCCATCCAATGATCATGAGCGGGCTTTATTCTCTCTGGTCACTAGAAAGAGAGAGTGAGCGAGAGAGAGAGAGAACACTTACAATCTTAACCCTGTCCAACATCAGTCTTGCTTTTTGAAACCAGTAGGAAAACATGGGGGCAGCTATCAGCAAGAAACAAAATGTTGGCTCCAAGGCACAAACTGTCGTGCAATATATTAGGGTGGACATAAGGATCACTTCTGAGCAGTACCTGAGTAGAAGTAGAACAATGATGTGAAACAGACAGACGCAAAGCAAATCTCTGCTGCTCATGCTTTTGTTTTCCTATGGTCTGTATAAAGTCTTGACCAAAAATGATCTGAAGAGCTGGGAAGGAGAGGACGTGGGTGGGGAAGGGGGAGACATGGGGGGTGGCGGCTGAAAAATAAAGGTATTTGTTTAGCAGTTTGAGACATGTCTGGCAAAATTCATGTCGATGTTCTTCAAATTAAATAAAAAATAGATTCACTTAATATGTTTTTGATCGTCTATAGTAGATTCAATAAATCAAATAATGTACAAGTACACTGAATATGCTTTTAATCATCCACAGCCCAGATGCTTTTGCTTTGGGTACTTTCAGATTTCTATTTTCCTATGAAAAGACAGAGCTTTCACAAAAGGTTTTCTTTGGAAACTTTTCTTTCTCAATTTTCCTCTCAAAAGACAGTTTACAGTTAGTGTCTATGTGTTCCAAATATTCAGATTCTTTCTTCGCTGAAACATTTGGTTCGTTCCACAAATGTGTTTTCATCTAAAATGAGTCATTTTTCTTTGGGATGTCTGAATTTTGTTCTGCAATACCTCAGAATGCCTGATTGTTGCCCAATCCTGTTGCCCATGTTGTGTATGTAAATAAATCGCCTTTTAGCACTGAAAAATGGAACAATGCACTGAATCAATGTTTACAACAAGCTGGTTTAAAAACGAAACAAAACAAAATAAAAGAATGAGAACATGATGAGCATACCAGTATGATTACAATATAAAACTGGTACGTGTACTAGATAATTTAGGACCTGACATGGACTGATTTTTGGAGATTTTTTGCTGTTTAAAAATCGGTTCCATCTGCTTTCTCACATTGAACTACATAAGTAATGTTATTAACACATACATGCCTATTTCTAAATATCTGGCCCACTTTCAGGCTGAACAGAACCCAACCTTTCAACTTATATGAAAGGTTTAATGAAAATGTCCAGAGTCACTAAATCCCCAAAGGTCCATGTAAACAGAGTTATATATCAGTACATCAGTGTAGTGTACAGCACCCATAGATTGCAAATTAAGTGGTAAATTATTCGGCTTTCTGACGACCTTGTTATATGCAATAAGGACAGATGTCAACATCAATAATTAGACAGTCCACTTCAACAACTGGAGAACCAAAAGAAATGGCAGGTTAGTTAGACAAACTTGCCACAACTAATCACAGCAAAACTACAGGATCACACACACACACACCCAAGAAGTAAAAAGAAACAAATGTGCACACAAAATCATCATCTTAAAAAGAAAGAAAAGACAAGAAGTTTTCACCGGGTTTGCCTTCATCAATCAAAGACTTGCAAAACTGAGTTTCAAATGATTTTCTTGTTACTGTTTTTTTGTTTCAGTTACACAGACAGACAATGCCATTTACAGATCTCTTTGGTGGTCATAGAAGCCCAAGTTTCACATTTTGCCCAGTTAAACTCACCACTGCTGCTGCCCATCCAATACTATCATGTCAGCAGTCACAGACCAACATGTAGTGCAAAAAGGCTGATGTGGAGATAATAATGAAAAACATTCTGTTTGTGGTCTCCCCCCCCCCCCCACCCCCCCCCCCCCCCCCTCCCCCCTCCCCCCCAAAAAGAACGTTTAAGGAATTCTCCCTGCTTGCAGAACCGCATGAACAAGACGAAATCAAAACAAAATCAAGTAAAGGAAAATAAAGCATTTTGGTCTTTGTTCTTATTGTTATAATCCACGCTTCAAATCAGATCTTCCATTCTCTCTTTCACCCCTTACCCTGATCTGATTACCAGGACTGATAGGAACTGACAGCTGGTGACAATGCTAAAGGACACTCACAGAGGACCATACCAAGACTGACAGTTGATAGTGGTGACAGTTGATAGTAGTGACAATAATACAGGAAACTGTGGGAAGACCATACCAAGACTGACAGTTGATAGTGGTGACAGTTGATAGTGGTGACAATAACACAGGACACTATGGGAAGACCATACCAAAACTGACAGTTGATAGTGGTGACAATAACACAGGACACTATGGGAAGACCATACCAAGTCTGACAGTTGATAGTGGTGACAATAACACAGGACACTATGGGAAGACCATACCAAGTCTGACAGTTGATAGTGGTGACAATAACACAGGACACTATGGGAAGACCATACCAAGACTGACAGAAGTTGACAGTGGTGACTATAATACAGGACACTGTGGGAAGACTATTGCCTTCAGAGCCAGCCACACAGGGCAGAAGCAGCTCAATTGCCACTGATCAAGTGAACCAAGGTTTTGTTTGGGGTTTGATTTTCATTTGAACCAGGTCCTCATTTTCCACGCCTGTGGCCATGGGTGATTATGAAGACACCATGTAGCAGGGTGTGGTCAGACAAACTGACTGCCCTCAAGAGCTATCACACACCTCCACTGACGTGAAACACTCTACACCCTTTTACCGCCTGACACACACTGCCAATAATGATAATACTGCTTATTCTGACCACTTGATCCATATGACCATCTGATCATTATGACCACTGAATAGAAGGACTAAATGAAAATGCCCAATGGAGTTTTGTCTTAACATAAATTCACACACACACACACACACACACACACACACACACACACACACACACACCACTGATATTTAAAGTGAACTGATTTTGCAATCACTAAATTCAAATTCAAACAAGGCTGATAAAATTCATTATACAATGAAACCATGAATAAGAAAGGACCATTTGTTAAAAGTCTAGAATGACTTTCAGTTTTAAAAAAAATGTACCTTTATTAAAGCCACCTGTTTTAATCTAGGAACATTTGGAATTTTTATTACTGTTACTTTAATATACTATATTTCCTTGTTACCACTTTCCTATTTTTTGTGTGCTGTACCCTGTAATAATTATCACTGAAATTAGCAAGACTCTTTACCCATTTCAAAGGACACAAACACACACACACACACACACACACACACACACACACACACACACACACACACATAGGCATTATTTGAAGACATGTCTATATTCCTCATAAACACACACACACACACACACACACACACACACACACATGCACGCATACACACACACACACACACACACACACATGCATGCATGCACACACACACACACACACACACACACACACACATTTTCAAGAAACACTATTTGAGGACATTTCAAAATTCCGCGTCACACACAAACGCATGCTGCACCTTGATCTGCCTGTCAGTTCATCTTTTTCACTGTACAAGCTGCTAACATGGAAGCCACATGAGCAACAACAATGCATTCATGCTTTCTTTGATGGACATACAGTCCAGAGAACTGTCAAGTGGCCCAACATTACCACCACACAGCTTACACAAGCATGTTTACACAATAAACGTCTAAAGTCAAAAACACTGAAATACATACACAGCAAAATGTGCAAATAAATACCCCCCCCCCCCCTCCTTAGTTTAAAGACTTGTTTTCTTGGTGCATTTTTTGTCAGTACCAGCTTGACCTCACAATAAACACCTTGACCTCACAATAAACACCTTGACCTCACAATAAACACCTTGACCTCACAATAAACACTTATTTTTCAAAATACTGTTTTGTTGCTCTGAAACATTCTTGAAATCACACCTAATCTACCTCTGACTAAACACTCGAAGATGAGAAGAGAGAACATGTTCAGAGAAGGAGAATAAAATGAACCACACAGTCAGTATTTACAAATGATAAATCAACATTGTCAGGGATGAACACACAATGCTGACATGTAGGTGTGAGTGTCTACGGATGAAACCAACCTTGTTTCAGTTCAGTTCAGTTCAGTGGTTTATCTAATGTCTTTTCGTCACCAGATGATATTATACATATATTAAAGAAAAACAAACAAACAAACAAAAATCTCCACACTCAACTTATCATCCATGTTAGCACTTTCAAACCCATGTCTGATATATGTGTATTTTACATAAGTGAAATACCCTTGCGGTACACAAAATTGTTGATCTTCATAAACAAAATTTTGCAACCTGTGACTGGGAAATAACCATGGCAATGTCAGCAACACATGAACCATGTAAGACAGCACTGACATGATCAAAATTATTCATCTCATACCTTGCTCCTGATAGAGCAAGGTTAACACTGAGCATTCAAACAAAAGATGATGCACAGAAATGTTTTCTCTGCAGACATAAGTAATACCATGAGAATATTCAGTGTTCCAAGTATTGTTTGAACACTTTCAGGGTACTGTGAACTGTGCTATGTGAGCACACTGCATTGTTCTGAAGATGGTTCAAAATACATCACTTCCATTCCTCATGGTGTTTGATCAGTTCAGGACTGTATTCAGCAGCTACAACAACATTGTGAAAATCCACTGAGGATTAACGTCTCTGATGCACGTTTTTGTTTTCGCCTGCATCTCTTGATCTGTGTGTGTATGTAAGTCTGTTTTCTTCTTTTAGCAAGACCACAGAAAAACTACTGATCCACGAATCTCAAATCATGGAATTTGGCCCAAGCATGAAGGATTTGAATCAAAGGGTAGAGTCCAGAATCTGTTCCACAATATTATCACAAAATCTTCCAGCAGAACATAAACACTGTAAAGTTAGTGTTATGGATTGATTTTGATCTATGAAAGAATACATTTTCAAGGAACATTAAAGCTTCCCAGAGAAAAAAATATTAACATTTTAGTCCTTTCCCTGCCATCCAAGAAATTACATGGGAAGTAATTCTGTCAGTCTGTACCTGTTGTTACTTCCCCCCAGGGGAAAAATAATGTTGTTTTCACTCATAAAATTACTTCCTCACACAGACTTTGTTTTTCACCCCTCATTTGTGGGGATCCATACTGAAGGATACTCAGCATCACTGAATACTGATCAAGTTCAACACTCTCCAAACAACCGTCCAGCCAAAAAAAGTGTTTTTTCTGATATATCAATTAAACAAACTGCACTGCTCATGATATTTTTTTTTTCTCCCATGATTTCTGACAATTGTTCCAACAGATAACCCATTTGTTGTATGAAAAGAGTAGGAGGGAACGGCACCCCATGACATGGTATCCCTGCACTCATTCTTCCACAGGCTGCACACCACTTTGATGGAGTCTAATTCTAGTTCTGTGATTATTCTCCCACCGACCACACAGGGACTTTCCAGGGCTGTCATCTCAATTCAATTCTTTTTTTCTCATGTTTTTTAAGGATGGCACTTCGGTTCCCCAACTAGGGCAGGGAAAATGTGCCACCCTTAAAAAGACATGACAAAAGACAACATCAACGTACTAAGATCCAGACTAGAACATGGTTGCTAACATCCCAAGGGCAGATAAAACGAGGCTGTGTAGGGGACAGCAATCATTCTGCCAAATTTATCACCCCCAAATTACACACAAAAAAAATAGTAAACAAGGAAACAACAAAAAATACATTTCAAAGTCACATGGGCCAACAGACACTGCGGAATGGATAGCTGGTGTCCACTGCACACAGCATAAGATAAGATAAGATAATGTTGCTTATAGCCCAGGCACACAGCATAAGATAAGATAAGATAATGTTGCTTATAGCCCAGGCACACAGCATAAGATAAGATAAGATAATGTTGCTTATAGCCCAGGCACACAGCATAAGATAAGATAAGATAATGTTGCTTATAGCCCAGGCACACAGCATAAGATAAGATAAGATAATGTTGCTTATAGCCCAGGCACACAGCATAAGATAAGATAAGATAATGTTGCTTATAGCCCAGGCACACAGCATGTACAGGTCATTACCGGGTCACCACAATACAGCACAAACCCTGACGTGTCATAGATTCTGATCTGAGGGGGAAAAAAACCCTGAAAGACTATCTAGAACAAGGACTGGTGAATGAGCCACACAGCACAGAAAGCAGATGACAGTACGGAAAGACTAAAAATTAAAAAAAAAAAAAAAAAAAAATTTTAAATCAAAGAGAGAAGCAGCACAGAGGATGTCACAAAAACAGAACTTCTAGAAGTAGGCCATACAGTGTGTACCGAAAGAGCCCGCGCCTGGCCATTAGGAGGGAGTGGGAGTCCTGTAGTGGCCATCGTGATTGGCTGGGCTACACATGAGTTGATAGACTGCATGTCTCCAGAGCCCGAGACCAGGAGACTGTGCACCCTCCCTGGATGTGACCATGTGGACCTCAATATTCTTTGACACCAGGGGACTGTGTAATAACCCCAGGAGTTGTCCTGCGGGAGCGCTGGATCTTTTGGACATGTCAGAATTTTCCTCCGTCACCATGGGACTGCGTATTACCTCTGGGTGTTGTCATGTGGAACATGAAGAATTCTTCTCCGTCACCCTGAGACTGTGCATCATCTCTGGGTGTTGTTGTCATGTGGAACATGAAGTCTCCTAGACAGGTCAACATTCTTCTTTGTGGTTGAGAGCTCAGACAGGGACCTTGACGCGCCCCACTTGCTGCAGACTTTCCGGCAATCCAAAGGTCTGTAGAGGTGTACCGGGAGCCTGGGTTGTCCCCCTGGGCTAAAGACGGACAACTCAACCAGCAGTGGTTGATTTTTGTAGAAAAAAGATCACAAAACCATACCGTTTCACCTTTTATCTTTAAGAAATTGAAATGAAAGACATACATTTTTATGCGCTTGCAATTGGCTTAACACTCCACCTGTATATTGCCTCAGTATACCCACTCTCCTTCCCCCATGGGGACAAATACTGTGGTGTGATAGGGATTCAATAAATACCAGGAATGTGCTGCTGTGTTCATGTCAGACAGCAGGGTGTTGAGATTCCCAGCAGATCTGGGACCAGCTGTATAGCTTGTCTTCAGACGTTTGGTCACAGAAACTTTAACTCTTTCATCACTACAACCTGGTTTTCCGGTTTGCAGAAATCCTACCCTTCCTTCCTGCAGCCCGGAAAACCAGGCAGCACAAAATCCCTCCTTTCCTTCCTGCAGCCCGGAAAATCGGTTCTCGCGGTAAGCACTTTGAACTTCGCGCGAGTCGCGTCATCGGTATACGTCATGACCGGGTCACTTGCGCGGCAGTGTTTATGAATGGAATGGATGCCAGACGGCCCCTTCAGCATGGGAAAGTGGTCGCTGCTCTATTCTGGCTGGTTTACTACTGCATATGTGGCAGTTCTCACTTTACACTTCTTTTTTTTTCTCTAAATCCAGGAATGAAGGGAATACTCGTATTATAAGAATCAAGGAACAAGAGGAAGTAATGGTTCATAGAAAAGTAGGAATGAAAGAGTTAAGGATCAACAAACAAAACTAAAGAATGCCCCCACTCCTATCATCACCACCACCTCATCCCTATCTCCCTGCAAATCTGGAAATAATCACATCACGTCCATTCGTCTTGTTCCCTGTGCTTCCCACACACACACGCACACACACACACACACACACACACATATACACACACAAACACACACACACAAAGAAATGTGCATACCAAAGCGAGTGTGCACACACACACACACACACAGATGCATATGCATTTGTGTATGCTTTCAAATACATGTGAGTGTGTGTATAATGTATATCTTTATAAACAGGTGTATATAATGTTAAACAGAATCTGCACATATGCACAAAAGTGAACAGATATTACAGATACTGACTCAGAGAACATAATTATGAGCAATTATAACAAATGGAAAATTAGAAATGTGAAGAGCAGAAGGACGCAGAAGAAAGCCACTACATGATAGGCAAAGAGCGTACATGTGTTTTACAACCATCATATTTGAAGCAGACTAGAAACATGCAAAATAAAAACAGCACATATCTGATTTTCCATATCAAGGTCAGATAAGCTTCATCACTGTATAAAAGTTTCAATGAACTCCTTTTTTCTGGTTTGTTTAGGAAAGAAATACATAAATAGTAAATAAATTCCAGAAATCTGTGTACATGAGAAAACGGAGCCGATTTCCTTTTTTGTTGCAAAAACGGAGAAAGTAACCATGGGAATTCTGCTTTTGCAGATCACTAATTTGTATGTAATGCCATGAAGATGCTTGACTCCTAACATGTTGACAGCAAAATTATTAGCGCTGACAGTAAAAGTTGAGACACCACATGTTCTGAATTTCTTCTGTGATGTTTTATTTCCATTCAGAAAAAGAAAACAAATTACACAAATGAATTCATCGTCTCCAAACTGCTACGACATAAGGGCACTTTTACCATGAACAACAAAGAACTGTCAATACCGACGCAATGTAACAATTGTAATAATTATTATATATTTTTAACAGTCTCTCAAAACACACACACACACACACACACACACACGCACGCACGCACGCACGCACGCACGCATGCACGCACGCACGCACGCACGCACGCACGCACTCACGCACGCACGCATGCATGCACGGACGCACGCGAGCACACGCACACACACACATGCACATGCACACGCACACACACACACACACACACACACACACATGTAACTTGTGAATGTGTGACCACACACGCAGACATTCAAAGGTACCATTATTTCCAGCCTACAAGGCTCTACTTTTTTTTTTCTTTAAACTGAACTCTGACCCCTGTGTCTGTCAGAGCCTCATCCGTGTGGAAAAACAAGTACAGTGGCAAACTGCTGGCATGGACAACACCTTACCTGTTTGTGGACTGGCAAATTTAGCAGAACAGGCAAGAGACAATGACTCACAACAGTTCTCACTGTACCTTTGTTTCCATGCTAGTTACAATTCACCTGTCAGTCCCTTTCTCACCTGTCCGTCATAGTGAGTGTCTCTGGTTAAACCGTGTATAATGCTGATGAGTAAACAAATGGCGCATGATGCTGAACTTGAATTGAAAGTCACTGCCTTTGCTGTACAAAAAGTTCCTTTGAACTAGGAATCCATGAGCCTGTGGTTCACAGATGGAGAAAATGGACGACTGCACTGAGCCCATGTAAAGAAAACAAGAACAACTTTTTCCTTCATACAAAACGACCAAAACTGGAAGCTGTGTTGGCAGACTGAATTCAGGGCAGCAACTTGGGGATCAACTTCCATCATTTCTGCGGACACTCTGATGTTATTGGTGTTTTTGTCCGACGCTCAGGAGTTGGATTTCCCATGATTTGCTGCAATGCAGAACTGATTCAACTTCAAGGGAATCATGACTGGAGAGTGCTGTTCTCAATGGACAGTGTAGATTGTAATTTCTTTCTTCTACTTCACAGATCAGGCACTGTTGGTTGCTAGTAAGTATGACAACTGAATTCTTGCATTCTTGCTTTTTCAAGGTGTACATGTGCGCCATTGGATCTATAAACCGTAACTCTGACCTTTCTTTCTTTTTTTTTTTTTTTTTTTTTGCAATGAAAGGATGTACCCCATGCACTGAGTGTGTTGTCTTGTAGGCAGGAAATCATGATACACACACACACACACACACACACACACACACACACACACACACACACACACACACACACACACATCTGATGATCACATGTTTTGACGGGAGAACATGCACAAAAAACAAACATGAACTGGTAAACTCTGATGCATTCCTGTGATTTCAATGCTATCACTGAAACCTTTGTATAGAACTCATTACAAAATGTAACTCATTTCAAACATCAATGTAACAATTCAGCACCTACTTTCCAAAGATGAATAATGGGCTGGAAAGACAATGCAACAAAAACAATCCTGTTTTAAAAATCAAACAAGAGAAAACATTACAATGCAAGCACAAAAAGATGTTCACTTTAACAAAACTACCACACTTTGTTTTGTTTTTTTCTTTTAAATAAAACACATTGCCACTTACATCTTTTTTGGTGCTCATGGTCATTATTTTTTTTTTAATATGTGGGTTAATTTTCACAAAATCTAAAAAAAAAAAAAAAAAAATCAGATTGAAATAGCATTTCAACATTGTACCATTTAACAAAATCGGAACAAAATGTGAAAAAAATGACCACAGTCCAGACTGCAGAGTTTCTCCCACAGTGAAGAAAGTGGCCAGAGGAAAGCGTAGTCTCTAGCCTACATTTGCAGCCAGCTGTTTCTCTCACAGGGAACAGAACAACGATGATGAGTTTACAGGTCCAGACTTACGGTACATCCTCAGTCCACCACCACATGGACGCTGCTGTGTCTGTACAGGCTGAACAGCAGCATGACTCTAACAACCGTTTCCGTCAACCGCAACACTCAAACACACAGGCGGGCTGGGCTTACACTGTTACACAAAACTCTAGCCTAGCAAAAGTGGCGATTTGATTCAAAGCGTTTTTTTTTCTGTTAGTTTGTTTTCGACTCACAGGGTGGGGGGGTCATGTTTTAGCAGTACAGACATGATTGTGTCTTACTTTGATTTTGACGGGGCTGAAAACCTGAAACCAAAGTAGCAATGCTGTCAGAAGAAGAGCAATGGACAAAGAGCAATGGACAAAGAGGCATGCCAGAAGCAGATAATGGTGGCATATTGTGGATTGTTGCTTCAATGATAGTAGAAACCGAACTAAAAATAAAGAAAAGGCGCTGTTCCTGCTCCACTTCATTCAAACTGTCATCATAATTGTCTGTCTATGTTTTGCATCGTCTCTCCCTTATATGAAATCCTGGTTGTTTCCTAGTGGGTGTGCATTCGTGCGTGTGCATGTGTGTGTTTGTGTGTGTGTGTGTGTGTGTGTGTGTGTGTGTGTGTGTGTGTGTGTGTGTGTCCACAGACGTCCGCATACCTGTATGCGGACACGTGTATGTGTTGATGTTTGGACGTATGCGTGTATACTTGTGTGTATGTGTACCTGTATGTAGTGTGCGTGTGTGTCTGATAGATAACTGTTTCGTTCAGATACTGTGGTGTATGGGAGGATAGCGATGCAGGGTTAAGACAGGGGGCGGGGTTGATTGTGAACAAAAAGCAGTGTATGCATCACAGCTTGCATCAGTATGTCCACAAACCTACAGTGAGGTCTCATACGGGGCCTAGTGGCCTCCATCACTGATTAACCGCATCATCTGGCAAGGAGTTGAGATGAGAAACATGACAGGGAGGGGAAGGGGGCGTATTTTCAAGGTTTTCGCAACTGTTTTAAATCAGGTTGGAAAAAAAAAAAAGCAGCTTCAGCGGGGGAAAGCGCAAGGTTAAAATACAATTTACAAGGCGGGTCATCAATTAAAATGAATGATTAATACTACAAAATACACAAGATGATTTATGAATTAAGATTAATCCATTAATGTTATTCCATACATTGCATTGTCCAATACAGCCATCACCACCGGTTTACTGGTATTCAGGATACTAGAATAATGTCATGGGGGCTGATTCAACATGGCAACAAGCGGGAAACAAGCATGGGGAATCCGCAGCATGAAGTGAGGAATGCGTGAGGAGATTCATTCGTCAGCCTAACCCGTCAAACGCTGCCAAAATGTCCACGAGCCTCCAGTGACACTGAGGCACACATGCCAAGTCATTTCCTTGCCATGTGATTCCCAATTCACACAAGACAACAACAGCAAATCAACACTACAGATGAAAGATAAGAGAAAAGAACGACAGGGGCAGAACAGCAGATTCATAGACAGAATTATAGACACAAAGAAGAATGAAACAGAAAAAAAAAAAAAAAACACAGACAAAGTCAGAATGAAACAGAAAACAAAACCTCCCACAAACTGACAGGACAGAGACTAAGAGTTAAGAGAAAAACGCATGATTATTCTGAACATAGCCACAAGACACAGTGTGAAGCTTCCCCCCAGATCCACAAGAGACCCCAAGCAAGATGCAGCGGTGTTACACTGTTTACCACCAGTCACCATCCACAGACACGCTGCCCTCCACCCCTCCATGCCACCAGCGTGTTAGCTCCGACCCGTTACACATCCCACACACACGTGACCACCAATCACCATCCACAGACACGCTGCCCTCCACCCCTCCATGCCACCAGCGTGTTAGCTCCGACCCGCTACACACCCCACACACACGTGACACAGTGACCTACAGCCGGTCAGCACGCAGTGAGAGGGTGATAATGTCAGTGGAGGGGGGGGGAGAGGGGGGGTTATGGAGGAGGTTGAGGGCAAAGTGAGTGCTGCAAGTCCATCACCCCACACACACAGCAAGGCAATCTTACGAGGTCAGCTCCACGTCGGCGCCTTCCAGTAGCTCCGCTTTCAGTGGCAAACGACCTGAAACCACCAATCAAAACGGTTCACATACACATACATTTTTTTATTTTTCTCAGAAGGGATGGGGATGGAAGCAAATGACCCAATACTACCAATCAAAAGAGTTCAAATACACAGAGACAAGCCTCTTTGTTTCTTGGTATGCATGGAAGAGGTAATCAACAACCGGAAACCATCAAACAAAACATTTCATACACATGTAGATACACGGCTTTTTTGGTTTCTCAATGGGCTCTGGGGTGGTAACAAACAACCTGAAACCACCAATCAAAACAGTTCACACACATACAGATGTATGTTTCTTTGTTTCTAAGTGGGGATGGGATAGGTTACAAACAACCTGAAACCACCAATCAAAACAGTTCACACACATACAGATTTATGTTTCTTTATGTCTAAGTGGAATGGGATTGGTTGCAAACAACCTGAAACCACCAATCCAAACTGCACACACACACACACACACACACACACACACACACACACACACACACACACACACGTTTCTTTGTTTTTCAGTAGAGACAGGGATGGTAGCAAATGACTTGAAACCAGCTAACAGTAAACACACACACTCACATATACATTTTTTGGTATGTCAGTGGCCTGTCTCCCACACCGCTGACTTCACCTTTCCCACACAAAAGCCACACCCCGATTCATCCTGTCACAGTCCTTGCATCAGCAGTCCATAGAGAGCAACAGAACCAGGCCACTATGAGGCAACTGGCCGGATGAGTCAGTGCACTGTTGCAAAGTCACCTCAGTGGCGTTCAGAAGTGCCCGGTCTGAGCCCACCTCCACAGGACACCACCTCACAGATGACAATAATTGCTGAGCTGATAGCGTTACACTGACAGCGCCCATGAACTGCACAGACTGAAACACCCCGCCCTGAACTCCTCCCAGGCAGAGTGCAGGGGACCACAGACCACAGGTCACCATGAGACCTGAGCATGAAGGGCCTCATCAGTTGAAGACCTCCAAATCCTGTCCCTGCAGACACTAAGCCATCAAACGACTCTGTGGAGCATGAAGATCTGATCCACTGTTTCAAGCTACCTTAACCACTGTCAGACAGACAGACAGGACTGGCAAAGCATCCACCTTGACTCTGGCTGCCCTGATGTCCCTGATGTTCTGCCTCCATAGATCCTGTTGTATGTCACCTTACAGCCCTCCTGCTTCACTAATCAAACATTCCTTCCGTCTGCACGTCTGACATAAGGGTCACAAAGAAAGGGGACCAGATGCCCTGAAGCGCTGGCTCAGACCAAAATGGAGCCGTCTGAAATCATCTTCATCATGAAAAAGGAAGAGAAGTCTCTAATACTCTGGCACTTCATGCCCTGGTATTGTGATAGAACATCAAGTCTTTTCAAAAGGGGTGGGGTGGGGGTTGAGGTGGACGTGATCTTATCCTTCGGAGAAGAAATGTTACTAGTGTTGGCTGTGCAACACAGCAATCATTGTCATCAGTAAGGGAGTAATGGTAATGGTAATGTTGCTTATAGCCCAGCCGACCGCAAAGGGCCATATCAGGGCTGTCACCGCGTTGGGTAAGGGAGTAAGGCAAGGGGGAGAAGACAGGAGGCAAGGAGGTGGTGTCCCATATACATTAGATCAGAAAAGTCATTGCTGAACACTACCAAACGTGACACAGCAGCATTGCAGCATCTTCTCTGGTTGGTTGCCGTATGGCAACTTGACATCGATTGATGGTTGTGCAAGGGTTGTGAAGGGACCAGCTGACTGTGGCTATCATGGGGGACTTGGATTGAGCAGTATAGGAGTAACGCCACTAGAGGGGATTGAAGATGTCAACAAATATCTCCTGCAATGACCGATCCTAGCAGACAAGATGTGTGGGCAGGGAGGCTGGTGGGACTGACCGATGTGTTCATTGATGGCCTCATTCTTGGCAATGGACATCAGAAAGCCGTAGAAGGAGATGCGAGGAGTTGAGAACAGGATCTCCTTCAGTGCCGTCACTGGCGGTGTGCTGCAACACATCGTCAACACAAAATAAATTTGGTGCTCAAAAAGATGCCAAACACCATATTTCAGTATGGTAAAATGTATTGTTCATCAACAATTCCAACTAACATTTCTCTCTGCATATTTATCATTTTCTCAGTCATAACACAGACTATATATATATATCCATCAATTGTACCTGCAATGGAAGAGCCAATGGACAAAACACTCCTCCTGTCTTTCTCAAAATGTACTTACCAAACTTCATAATCTGGATCATCAATCAACATGCTTTCCCCTTACACCAGCACCAGAAATCAAAGGCTCTCAACATGCAGAGAGGCGATCTGAGACATTCCAACAAGACGGCTCACAGACAAGGCAAACAGTTCCCCCCCAGACCTGTAGCTGACGCGGTCACAGACAAGGCAAACAGTTCACCCCCAGACCTGTAGCCGACGCGGTCACAGACAAGGCAAACAGTTCCCCCCAGACCTGTAGCTGACGCGGTCACAGACAAGGCAAACAGTTCCCCCCCAGACCTGTAGCTGACGCGGTCACAGACAAGGCAAACAGTTCCCCCCCAGACCTGTAGCTGACGCGGTCACAGACAAGGCAAACAGTTCCCCCCCAGACCTGTAGCTGACGCGGTCACAGACGGGGTAGACGGTGCGGAAGAAGGCCATGGAGTCCACACCGTCAGCAGGCAGGTGACTGCTCTGGTGGGCCCCCCCGGGGTCCTGGTCGCTGGAGGTGGGCACGATGACGGGGTCCCTGGGACTGTGGGATGACTGCAGCAGGGACTGGTACAGCTCCCCGCACTTGTCCAGGAACTCTGGCATCACAGCACACCACCATCACATGCACAAGAAGAGCAACAGAAAGACCAAAGTGACAGAAGGTCACACGAACAACCTGACTGCTTCTGTACTCCATTCATTACTCTCTCCTCCTCAAAAGAAAAAAAAAACACGCTTACAATGGGATGTGAGAGACCCATCACCTCGGTCATGGTAGAACAATTTGATAGCTTGTTAACTTCCCTCCAACCTTTCTGAATCTTTTGTATATCCCTTGAAACATCCCCCAAACTGTTACCAACTATCACTGATACACTCAAGCTTTTTTTTTTCCTGACAGAATCCTTATTGTCTTAGCTGTACTTGAGGTGTTTGTTGCAGGTTCCTACCTCAACCTGTGACCGTGCAGAGACTCAAGACTTCACGTCCCCATCTCTTATCAATGCTACTTTGCTGTACTTGAGGTGTTTGTTGCAGGTTCCTACCTCAACCTGTGACCGTGCAGAGACTCAAGACTTCACGTCCCCATCTCTTATCAATGCTACTTTGCTGTACTTGAGGTGTTTGTTGCAGGTTCCTACCTCAACCTGTGACCGTGCAGAGACTCTACACTTCACGTCCCCATCTCTTATCAATGCTACTTAGCTGTACTTGAGGTGTTTGTTGCAGGTTCCTACCTCAACCTGTGACCGTGCAGAGACTAGACTTCACGTCCCCATCTCTTATCAATGCTACTTAGCTGTACTTGAGGTGTTTGTTGCAGGTTCCTACCTCAACCTGTGACCGTGCAGAGACTCTAGACTTCATGTCCCCATCTCTTATCAATGCTACTTAGCTGTACTTGAGGTGTTTGTTGCAGGTTCCTACCTCAACCTGTGACCGTGCAGAGACTCTAGACTTCACGTCCCCATCTCTTATCAATGGTACTTAGCTGTACTTGAGGTGTTTGTTGCAGGTTCCTACCTCAACCTACTGGTGAGTTGATTTTAACGTGGTGACAGCCCTGATGTGGCCCTCTGCGGTCGGCTGGGCTATAAGCAACATTATCTTATCTTCTCCTACCTCAACCTGTGACCGTGCAGAGACTCTAGACTTCACGTCCCCATCTCTTATCAATGCTACTTTGCTCACAAGGCCCAGTTTCGGATGCAGATCCACACAAAATCATTCCAGTTAAGAGACATCAATAATCGAATAGGCCCAAGTTTTTCCTAGAGACCCAGGCACCATTTTCTTTACAAACTTTCACATAGACGTACCCCCAAAAGTTCTATCTCACGACGTTAAATAAAATGGATAAGAGATCCCTGGGTCTGTCCTTCAATCAATATCTGCCCCCTAACAGAAAAGGTTCATCCCTGAACGACATCTTCCCGCTAAGTTTCAGTCTATAGCTATTGCCTGTCTTGCACTCAGACAGGCAAACCAACAGGCACTGGTAAAAGCACGACTTCCTCAGGGGATTAAACAGCAGACAAGAAAATGCACTTGTGACAACAAAAAAGGTAAATGAGTAAATGAACGTCCTGATTCTTGACTCCAATTTTAGCAATACAATTTGAAGGGAGACAACAAATCCCCCCAAACAATGCTCGCTGATGCTTGATCAAGGCACATCATTGTGTGTACTGTGCATGGAACTGTTTTGAGTAGGCTTAGAAATCAATTTGATCAATCTGCTTGTCCAGAATTTCTATTACTCATTTCAAAAGCAATGTCAACTTGACCACCAATGGATGAAATGTTTACTTATCAATATGGAATGCAAATTTTGACTGTTAACAACAAACTGTTTTCCATCATAGGAGAGGCAACCAGGAACAAGTTGATCTCTGGTAAAGAAGAGCTTTCATATGAGTTATTTCCCTTTGTGGTAATACGAATAGTTCCCAAAACATGCTGGGTGACCATTTTTATACTTCGCGAACAAAGGATTGCTGTGATACATGTACTAAACAAATTTTTTAAATGCACAATTAGGAACAAATAAAATAATTGTCGATAATGTCTTACTAGACAATCTAGATTTACAATATAAAAGTTTCTTCACGTAAGAATGGGCTGTGCAGTTTAAACGTTGATTTCCACTTCATAGTTACATGAGATCATGTATGTGGATTATGAATGTACACTTTTCTGGCTGTCTCCATCTTTTCTTTGCATGGAGTGACTTGATTAATGTGTGCATGCAGGCAAACAGGGGCAAGGGTGTGTGCTTTGTGTGTGTGTGAGAGAGTGTATGTGTGTGTGTGTGTGTGTGTGTGTGTGTGTGTGTGTGTGTGTGTGTGTGTGTGTGTGTGTGTGTGTATCTGTGTGTGTTAGTGTGTGTGTGTGTGTGTGTGTGTGTGTGTGTGTGTGTGTGTGTGTGTGTGTGTGTGTGTGTGTGTTAGTGTTAGTGTGTGTGTGTGTGTGTGTGTGTGTGTGTGTGTGCGTGTGCGTGCATGCGTGCGTGCATGCGTGTGTGCGTGCGTGCGTGTGTGTGCATGCATGTGTATGTGTTTATATGTGTCAGAAACAGAGCTGTCGGCAACGGTGCGCGCTTTGTGTGTGTGTGAATGTGTGTGTGTGTGCATGTGTACGTGCGTGCGTGCGTGCGTGCGTGTGTGTGCGTGCATGTGTATGTGTTTATATTTTGTTACTGTTGTATTTATTGCTTGTTTGCTCTGTGTGTGTGTGTGTGTGTGTGTGTGTGTGTGTGTGTGTGTGTGTGTGTGTGTGTGTGTGTGTGTGTGTGTGTGTGTGTGTGTGCGCATGCGCGCACACATGCAGGTGCCTTCCAGTAGTGTAAATCACATCTCCAGTGGATCTAGCTGGGCATAGGATGTCAAAGTGTCAGGTTTTTGATGACGTTATCTGACAAAGAAAGCAGACAAACCTTGGACAGAGAAAAGGGGTCCACTTCTGTGATGACCTTAATGTCAGCGTCAGAAACAGAGCTGTCGACAAAGGGTCAGGTCAAATCTCCATGTGAAGCAACGCTCAGCGATACTCACCTTCGTAGAAAAACTGGACTTGGAATGCATAGATGAAGTCAGAGAAGGAGATGAGGCAATCCAAGGCATCATCAATCAGCACGATCCTGCACAGTGTCCCACACACACACTCCTCATCCTGGCTGGCACCATGTACACACACTTCATACACAGTTCCACCCCCATTTACCCCAAAGCCCACCACCCCAACAAAAAGCCTTTTAAATCAATTCATGTGACAGAAAAAAACCTGATCATCGTTATCTTGATCCGTAAAGTTACTGTGATCATTCCATTTACAATCACACTTAATTCTACAATTAAGTTCACTTCTACTGCCAGACTAGGGACCCTCTGCCCATTTGGCATCAACATCCAAACATAGCATGTGTCTGTCGACCCCCACAACACCAGCCCACGGAACTCTCCACAGTCATACTACCATACAACTCATTGTTTACCCCATGTTTATGTCACAGCTATTTTCTCTTCTCTTCTGCCCCCGCTGTCTCCATTACAATATCACGCGATCACCTGTTTGTTCTTTGTTTTCATTGTCTTGACTGTTATTTGTCTTGCCTACAGAGGACCTAATATGCTGAGATGCGTTGCGTTTGTTTTGTAATTTCTTTGTTCCTTGAGTTGGCAGTACCATAATTCTGTTTTTGCTCACCATCATTACAATTATCATGACTACACTTACCTTGATCTTTATACAAACACCTTGATGAAACCTTGATCATTACAACTGAACTGATCACCATGATTACCCTGATCATAAAAACGATCTTGATCACTACAATTAGCTGGACCATTTCAATTACCCTGATCACTATCATCACTTTGACCATCGCAGTTACCCTAAGCATGACAATGACCTTGACACTTAGTTCCAATGATCTTGATCACCACCGTTCTTCCTCACAGACTCAAACATCAGCACCTGGTTCTCTTTGATGTTTACCTGGCTGTTTTCTGCACCAGAGGAAGGGGAAGTCTGTGCACAGCAGTCCCAGCAGAGAGTGGTACTCCTGAATGCTCAGCAGATCTGACACAGACAGACAGACATACAGGATGGACACAGGGGATACTGGTACTCCTGAATGCTCAGCAGATCTGACACAGACAGACAGACATGGAGGATGGACACAGGGATACTGGTACTCATGAATGCTCAGCAGATCTGACACAGACAGACAGACATACAGGATGGACACAGGAGATACTGGTACTCCTGAATGCTCAGCAGATCAGACACAGACAGACAGACATGGAGGATGGACACAGGAGAGAGTGGTACTCCTGAATGCTCAGCAGATCTGACACAGACAGACAGACATACAGGATGGACACAGGAGATACTGGTACTCCTGAATGCTCAGCAGATCTGACACAGACAGACAGACAGACATACAGGATGGACACAGGAGATACTGGTACTCCTGAATGCTCAGCAGATCAGACACAGACAGACAGACATGGAGGATGGACACAGGAGATACTGGTACTCCTGAATGCTCAGCAGATCTGACACAGACAGACAGACACGGAGGATGGACACAGGAGATACTGGTACTCCTGAATGCTCAGCAGATCTGACACAGACAGACAGACATGGAGGATGGACACAGGAGATACTGGTACTCCTGAATGCTCAGCAGATCTGACACAGACAGACAGACATACAGGATGGACACAGGAGATACTGGTACTCCTGAATGCTCAGCAGATCTGACACAGACAGACAGACATACAGGATGGACACAGGAGATACTGGTACTCCTGAATGCTCAGCAGATCTGACACAGACAGACAGACATACAGGATGGACACAGGAGATACTGGTACTCCTGAATGCTCAGCAGATCTGACACAGACAGACAGACATACAGGATGGACACAGGAGATACTGGTACTCCTGAATGCTCAGCAGATCTGACACACACAGACAGACATGGAGGATGGACACAGGAGATACTGGTACTCCTGAATGCTCAGCAGATCTGACACAGACAGACAGACATGGAGGATGGACACAGGAGATACTGGTACTCCTGAATGCTCAGCAGATCTGACACAGACAGACAGACATACAGGATGGACACAGGAGATACTGGTACTCCTGAATGCTCAGCAGATCTGACACACACACACAGACATACAGGATGGACACAGGAGATACTGGTACTCCTGAATGCTCAGCAGATCTGACACAGACAGACAGACATACAGGATGGACACAGGAGATACTGGTACTCCTGAATGCTCAGCAGATCTGACACAGACAGACAGACATACAGGATGGACACAGGAGATACTGGTACTCCTGAATGCTCAGCAGATCTGACACAGACAGACAGACATGGAGGATGGACACAGGAGATACTGGTACTCCTGAATGCTCAGCAGATCTGACACAGACAGACAGAGAGACAGGATGGACACAGGAGATACTGGTACTCCTGAATGCTCAGCAGATCTGACACAGACAGACAGACATACAGGATGGACACAGGAGATACTGGTACTCCTGAATGCTCAGCAGATCTGACACAGACAGACAGACATACAGGATGGACACAGGAGATACTGGTACTCCTGAATGCTCAGCAGATCTGACACAGACAGACAGACATACAGGATGGACACAGGAGATACTGGTACTCCTGAATGCTCAGCAGATCTGACACAGACAGACAGACATGGAGGATGGACACAGCAGAGAGTGTACTCCTGAATGCTCAGCAGATCTAACACAGACAGACAGATATACAGGATGGACACAGGGGATACTGGTACTCCTGAATGCTCAGCAGATCTGACACAGACAGACAGACATACAGGATGGACACAGGAGATACTGGTACTCCTGAATGCTCAGCAGATCTGACACAGACAGACAGACATACAGGATGGACACAGGAGATACTGGTACTCCTGAATGCTCAGCAGATCTGACACAGACAGACAGACATACAGGATGGACACAGGGATACTGGTACTCCTGAATGCTCAGCAGATCTGACATCAAATACATAATTCATGGATGGGGAGAGAGTGTTACTACTGAGTACTCATCAGATCTCACACAGACATAAACACCTAGACGATGGACACATGAGACAATGGTAATCCTGAATACTCAAGCAGATCTGGCACAGATATACAGCCATAGATGATGAATATAGGAGAGAGTAGTACTTCTGAAAACTCAGCAGATCTGACACAGACATACAGACACAGACGATGGACACAGGAGACAAAGGCACTCCGGACTACTCAGCAGATCTGGCATTGACATACAGACACAGATGATGGATACAGGAGAGAGTGGCACTCCGGACTACTCAGCAGATCTGGCATTGACATACAGACACAGATGATGGATACAGGAGAGAGTGGCACTCCGGACTACTCAGCAGATCTGGCATTGACATACAGACACAGATGATGGATACAGGAGAGAGTGGCACTCCGGACTACTCAGCAGATCTGGCATTGACATACAGACACAGATGATGGATACAGGAGAGAGTGGCACTCCGGACTACTCAGCAGATCTGGCATTGACATACAGACACAGATGATGGATACAGGAGAGAGTGGCACTCCGGACTACTCAGCAGATCTGGCATTGACATACAGACACAGATGATGGATACAGGAGAGAGTGGCACTCCTGACTACTCAGCAGATCTGGCATTGACATACAGACACAGATGATGGATACAGGAGAGAGTGGCACTCCGGACTACTCAGCAGATCTGGCATTGACATACAGACACAGATGATGGATACAGGAGAGAGTGGCACTCCGGACTACTCAGCAGATCTGGCATTGACATACAGACACAGATGATGGATACAGGAGAGAGTGGCACTCCGGACTACTCAGCAGATCTGGCATTGACATACAGACACAGATGATGCATACAGGAGAGAGTGGCACTCCGGACTACTCAGCAGATCTGGCATTGACATACAGACACAGATGATGGATACAGGAGAGAGTGGCACTCCGGACTACTCAGCAGATCTGGCATTGACATACAGACACAGATGATGGATACAGGAGAGAGTGGCACTCCTGACTACTCAGCAGATCTGGCATTGACATACAGACACAGATGATGAACACAGGAGATAGTGGCACTCCTAAATACTCAATAGATCTGGTACAGATATACACAACAGGAAAACAGTAGCTATATATACGCTCTATAATGCAGGCCATGCTGAATGGACAGGATAATGCCTTCCAGACAGAACTGTTCCCACACATTGGTTCCGTGATTCCGGGGGATGGGTACAGTGGATGGGAAGGGGAGAGGGGGGAATGGGAGAGGGGAGGGGGATGGCAGAAAGGGAGGTAGGCATTACTTTAAAGCAGGATCAAGTTAATCAGTTCCCTTTTGTTTCCATGAGGAAATCCTTGCAAAGCAAAATTGTGCCTTCGTAGGTATCGACAGGGCTTTGCCAACTACTGGAAACTCCACTCAGATTAATTTTCAGATTTTATTTTCGTCAGATTGTCTACCTGAGTCTGAGCCTGAAAAGCCAAGGGGAAAAGGGGGAGGGGGGGGGGGGGGGGGTGTTGCCCAGGCCTGAGCTGCAGAGCACAAAATGACACAGACACATGGTTCAGTACCTCCTTTCTTGCCGATCTGCCGGAAGCACTTCCAGAAGAGGCGGACAAAGGACGCCCGGTTGTGTGGGGTGCTCTTGATGAAGGCAAACTCCCTGAACATGGTGTGGTTCCCATCACGAAGGCTGGCAAAGCTGACCACACAGTACAAGTTGGGTGAAGCGCCTGCTTTACATTTCACTACGTAATGCTTGCCAGTCCAGTCAACCACACAGAACCATTTTTTTTAAAGCAGATGTTGTATATACAGTTATGCATATGAACTTACAGATAACTGTGCATATACACATAAACAGAGCTTGTATACATACATCCATACCATTCACATTTTTGCTGTCTTTGCTAATGAAGAGCTTGAAATCATCAAGTAACCAATAACAAACAGAATGTTCAGAATTATGTATAATGACAGCTTCACGGTGTGTGAACTACAGATACAGCATGCATATACACATAAACAGAGCTTGTGCACATAGATCCATACTTTTTGCATTGTTTGCTGTCCTTGCTAATGATGAGCTTGAAATCATGAAACACCTATAACAAACAGAATGTTCAGAATATATCTAATGACAGCTTCACTGTGTGTGAACTAGACTGCACAATGACTTGACTTTACCTCCTATGTAATACATACTAATACTGTAAAATGCATACAATGTGGAAGGTAATGTGGTTCTTAGAGGCAAAAATGTGCATAACAAACTAATTGTTGATTCATATTTCTATGTGTGAATAATGATTTAAGTAAGCAAGCTACACATGCTTTCTGTTTCCTTTGCATATGTGCATATATGTGCATGCAATGTATGAGTGTGTGAAAATATATTTATTTGTGTGTGTGTGTGTGTGTGTGTGTGTGTGTGTGTGTGTGTGTGTGTGTGTGTGGTGTGTGTGTGTGAGTGAATGAGTGAGTATGTGTGTGTGTGTGTGTGTGTGTGTGTGTGTGTGTGTGTGTGTGTGTGTGTGTGTGTGTGTGTGTGTGTGTGTGTGTGTGTGTGTGTGTGTGTGTGTGTGTGTGAGAGCGTGGGCGTATGTGTCTGTGTGTTTGTGTATGCCTCTGTGTGTAAGCAGATGACAATAATCTCTGACGGCAAGTATTACAAAGTCAAGGCTAAAAGCAGCTTTCTCCGGTAAAGGTTTGTGTTCATCAGCTATCTGTCTGCCTGGTTGTCTGCTAATCTTTCAATCTATAATTCAGACACTGAATAGCAGGCCTTTTACTTGTTCATGTATTTCTATTTCCAGAGATCTTGGTAAGCACACTTACTACTGGCTGAGGTACTTGAGAGGCTCCACCTTGGGATTCTCCTCTCGGTGAACAAGAAGCTGGGAAATCGCGTCTTCTAGATACACCATCACAAAATTCTTGCCTGCACATAGAAAAACCGCTCATTCATAATCATACACCAAAATACCAGCAAATCAGCATCAGTCTGTTAAAACAATCAATGATCAAGAGCAAGGTCTGTGGCATATTATATGTGCCACAGAGTAGAGGTGATGTAACGAGTGCAGTCTTGGACCACATTATTGCAGGTGAACGTCCCAGAGGCAGACCACAGAACACAATGAACTGGACAAGTTACAAGACCTCTCCACTGATGCGCATGATTCAGAACAAGCAGCTGTACAGATCAACTATTCCTCTTTGCACACCATGAACCAAAGCCATGAAACAACAATGAACAATATACCCTCATCAACACTCCCAGGATACTCCCCCGAAGTCGGAGTGTGGCTGCCCATGTGGCGGGGTAATCAAAAACGGTCACACACGTAATGTTCTCATCCCCAGCTGATGCATTTGTGCCATAGTGTTCAAATACTTCGGCTGTTCGGATGATCCCTGGAGTCTTTTAGCCAGGGTACGACAACAACAACAACAACTCCCAGGATACGCTTTATATCTCTCTCTTTTCAGTCTGTTATGAGTCAGGGGTGCCATACCAAAGACCTGTTCACCATATTCCTTCTGCTCTTTATTTCTTCAAATTCTTGAGTCTCTGCAAATAATTTTTCTGTCCATTTGGCAATATTGTCCATCCATCTTTTTTTCTGTCTTTCCCTCTGTCTCCTTCCTTGGAGTATCATAGGCAGACCTTCATGTGGTACAAAGTGCAGTTTGATGCTTTGTTGCGCCGGTTTACTGGTGATGTGCTCAGTTTATCTGATGGTCCGTTTCTTGCAATAACACTTCAAATGACATGAGATGTGTTATATACTGCTGCAAAAAAAAAGTGCTAACATTTTCCCCATCATGCGCTGTTTAATAATACTCACAACAACATTTTACATACAATTACCTTTTGGATAACTGAGAAGCTCAAAGAATTAAAAATACTAAAAGAAAACAAACAAATGTCTGGATCCTAAAATAAACCTTCAATCCCCACATCATTTTACTCCCAGAATTAAAATCCTTTCTCCTCTTCCGTTCCACTCTACTTCTCCCTCTCCCTTGATTCTCCCTCCTGATCTTCCCCCTAAAACCTGTGCTCCCCCCACATGCACACAAACACATGCATTGCAGGGACAAATGCACTCACACAATGACCAGGCAATGCATGGAACAGACAAGGGCACAGGGTAACACACTTTGGTACAATAAGGATTGACACTGGATGAACTTAGCTGCCTAAAAACCATACTTTCTAGTAAGTTTTGTTTGTTTTTATTTTTAACTCAAGTAATTTGATGCATGATGCACAAAGAGAGAAAGACTGTTTCAAGAGACGGGTCCAGTAAAGGAAAATGCTTACAGGGCATGGATAAAATACTGGTATCTAATCTGTTGAAGAGTGAAATGCATGAATCAGTGTGCAGATTTGAATGATCTCAAACAGGCAGAGTATAGCACAAGGAAACTGATTCATAAACAGGAGCATTATTCCTTTCCACGAAGTTAATGTCAAATCAATGTACACTTCGGACAGTTTAAAATCAAACCAAAATCTTTGTGATGGAACCAGATGGATATGTAAGGAAAAAC
The DNA here is from genome assembly GCA_018398815.1 of Conus ventricosus. Classification (NCBI taxonomy): domain Eukaryota; kingdom Metazoa; phylum Mollusca; class Gastropoda; order Neogastropoda; family Conidae; genus Conus; species Conus ventricosus. Next base: position 11,885,487 of record CM031616.1, on the reverse strand, counting down.
ACTGCAACAACGTTCAGAAAGTAATTTCTTGTGTGTGTGTGTGTGTGTGTGTGTGTGTGTGTGTGTGTGAGTGTGTGTGTGTGTGTGTGTGTGTGTGTGTGTGTGTGTGTGTGTGTGTGTGTGTGTATGTGTGTGTGACTGTGTGTGCGTATGTGTGTGTGTGTGTTTGTGCGCATGCAAGTGCATATGTGTATCAGTCTCTCTGTGTGTGTGTGAGTGTGTGTGTGTGTGTGTGTGTGTGTGTGTGTGTGTGTGTGTGTGTGTGTGTGTGTGTGTTGCATTCTGTTCTGGGAGGACCATCTGTATGTTTGTGTACGTGTATGTTTGTATGAGTGTGTGTGTGTGTGTGTGTGTGTGTGTGTGTGTGTGTGTGTGTGTGTGTGTGTGTGTGTGTATGTATCTATCATGTGTATGTATCACAGATGTGTGCATGTATACATACAGAGGTCTTTCTAAAAGCAGATTTTAGTTACTAAAGAAGTTTAGATAAAGAAGTAAACATAAATACACATACAGTATACACTAATACCTTCACACAGTCACATGTATTTGAAATAGTGAGTCACACACACACACACACACACACACACACACACACACACACACACACACACACACACACATGCAGACACATGACACAAAATCAGAAGGGAGAGAGAGAGAGACAAGACAAGACAAAATTCTTTATTTACGAGGAGAATAGATAAGCACTGATGTGCTTTTTTACATCCAGTCCTCACCCTGAGTAGGACTACAACATGCAGTGAAATGAAATAATGTAAGAAAGCAAACAAGCAAACAAAGTTGTCATGCAATCATAATGGAACATCAAATGAAAACAGAAGAGAAATGAAAAAAAAAAGTAAATTAAATTTAAAAAAAATTAATAATGATAATAAACAAACAAACAAATGAAAATAAAAATGAAAATAACAATAATGAAGGGGAAAGAGAGAATGGGGGCGTGGGGTGGGGTGGGCTGGGGGAACATATGGAAATGTACTACAACGTACAAAAATTAGCATGTACAGACAGACAGACAGACGGACAAAGAGACAGACAGACAGAGACAGAGAGAGTGAAAAAAGAGCACAACATATAATCATTTTTCCATAAGGAATGAAAATGTGTAGAAGGTATTTAGCAAAGTGACATGGAGTTTGATGGGAGAAAGAGAGAGAGAGAGAGAGAGAGAGAGAGAGAGAGAGAGAGAGAGAGAGAGAGAGAGAGAGAAGACAGAGACAGAGACAGAAAGACACAGAGAGAGACAGAACTGGAGACAATCAATGAATACATGAAACGGAAACCACTCATAGATAGAAAAGATCATGTTAAAGACAAACACATTAATAATATGTGCAATATAACAAACGAAAGAGCTGAGTGAAAATAATGAAACAACAGAGAGAGAGAGAGAGAGAGAGAGAGAGAGAGAGAGAGAGAGAGAGGAGAGAGAGAGGGAAAAGTTTACTATTTCAGAACTGTTTGCTCTTACTGAGATATTTGTCGGCAGACATGGAGAATCGGTCTTCTTTTAGCGCCATTGTAATCGTCTAGCCTACCCAGCCCACATCGGCACAAGTCAGCAGTTCCAAGTCACCCTGCGCTCTTGTTTACATTGACGACCTACTTCAGTGTCTATGCCAGAAAAACTGTTGGCGGCAAAAACTTCATTAATGTCTGAATTAAGTTACTAGTAGTATTATGCACCATCTGTTGTAACATAAGACACAGTATTGCGTGAAAAACTGTGAAAGGAACATTATATTTCAGCGTAATATGCTAACGATGTCTAAACTGCATCCATTTTATTCACTGTCTACAGAGCTATCATTTGCAGAACCCACCTTTGCGGTTTAAAATTAAACAAATTCTTCTGATGGAAATGAGACCTAAGATAATGCAAACAGAATTGAACAAAATTCCTACTTCTTGAAAAAAAAACGGACAAAGTGAAGACATGAATTTTCTTTTAATGCTACGAAACTGTATACATTTGATAGGTAAAGCCGAGCTTTGTGATTGGCGCTGACAGAGAGGGAATCGCGAGCTGCCTCATTGTGCTTGTAAACAGTACTGCGGAGTGGAGTACCCGGACTTGATGACAAAGTGTTCCAAGCGTTGACATGAAGGCGATCACCATTGCCTTCATGCTATGGATCTCACTTCACGGTAAGTCGTGTCTGTCTGTCCACAAGTTGTAGTTTGCATGCATTCTTGCATTTGCATGGACTTTTGTTAGTTCAGTTGCAGGAAAGTTCATAGGCTAGAGCGAATTGCACACAAAAGGCAGCTTGTGTCACTAGCAGTGACTGAAGCTAGGCGTGTTTTGAATTTGACACTTGTTCCGAAGGTATGTGGATCATTGAGGTAGCTATGGTATTAATTTTATTGAGTGACACGGACAGGTATTTTGCAGATACAGTAACTGAGAGAGTAAACAGACCTGTGTCTGTACAGACCACTGCTGACTGCAGTGTCGAGGTGGCATTTCAGAGTCCAAACATATTTTGAGCACTACTTCAACAGGTTCCAGAAAATATTCTTCAGTGTTCATCAGATACTGAGAAAGCAAAATCAAAGTTCAAGCAGATCAAAATCAAATGTATGTAGAGGATGGATTGCACAGTATCAAACAGCATTACGTTTGCCTTTAATATATAAAAAAATTGAAAGGTAACATACTTTACAGTTAAATCTACCTAAGAAGAAGCCACCACAACCAGTACTATAGTGACATTCCCAGGCGTACTGATTACTGCAACAACTCATTCTTCCGTAGAAGTATCTGTGACGGGAACACTGCACCTTAAAACTGCTATGTCGCCCACCCGCAGCACTTTCAGTTTGACAGTGCAGAGAAAGGCCTTCCCCACCTTTTTTTTTTTACCCCCCACTTTTTTCAACTCATGCTGCACACATTCTTAATCCGTTAAATGTAAGAAATTTTCAGCAGTATCCATATGATATGTAGGCTAGTCTTCTGCAGAACTGAAAAACAACTTTATCAAACTTTCTTGTTCTTGTGGGTATGGTTCTTTTAGAAAGTTGCTTAAAATTCTGTAATTCACACAAAAGAGTGCATGGATGAAAACAAAGGTGTAGGATCAGCTGAACATTTGCAGAGGTAGAACTAGAAGAAAAAACACTTACAAAGTTACATGGCAAACAATGTCACATTGCTATGTCTAAGTTAAGTGGTTTTGGAGGTTTTGTTTGCTTGCTTTTCACCAATCTTCATTCTAAGTTTTTAATGGTTACCAGTTGTTCTTGAGCATGCATCAGACTTAGTTTCAGCAACGTTTCAGGTAATAGGTATGGAAAGACTTTGCTGGTAAAATAACTTTCATGGTTTTCTTAAATACACTTTCAAGACTCTTAAAACAGTTTTATTTCAACTTGTTGGTCAACATCTTGTAAAACATACACCTTTTTTCAGTAAATAATGTATTCAATAACTTTTTAAGAACAGAACCAACCCAAAGATGGTTACACATTCAATAAACATGTTTGCTGTCACTAGTGTCAGAGGGGAGACGTGAGGAGACAGAAGAGCTGCCTGGGTCTTGTCTTGTTCATTTGAATTACTGATGTTCACAAGCGATGTGGTTACATTGTATGCGCAAGAACTAGTTGGTTGCTGAGATTAAGTTGAAATGCGGACATCTCTCCTAAGTGATGGTTCCTTTTCGGTCATTTCTAGGGTTTCTCTAATTTTCAGTCTTTATGAACAATCTTCTGTGGCAAGCAGTTCAGATCGTGTGCTGTTGTTCCATTACAACAGATCCTGTTTGCCTACATGATTCTCCTATTATTATTGTAATTGTGACCGGGAGAATCACGGGTGTAAATGGTATACATCTGGGTGTCTTTGACCAACTCAAGTTTGAATTGTCAGTACTCTGGCAGCTTTTATCTACAGTCTTGTCACTGTCAGTGTGACTGTTGTTACACAGGTAATGCATACACATGTAGTATAACCATCGCACTTTGTGTACCTGATATCATGTTTGTGTTTCACTGTTTGTGCATGCGTGTGTGTGTGTGTGTGTGTGTGTGTGTGTGTGTGTGTGTGTGTGTGTGTGTGTGTGTGTGTTGCTTTCTGTTCTGGGTGGACCAGCTTTGATGTGAGTGATTGTGTTGACAGGCTTGTGCTGGGCCCTGGCTTTGAAGTTGTGAATTGTTGTGACCATCAGGCCATTATCTGTCAGACAGACCAGAGACTGTAGACATGGAATGATGTATGATGTGGGTCATGGTTGGACTTGAACTGCTCTTCCATCTGTTCCTGATTCATGTATGTTTGGGAGAGGTTGTTATAAATAGAAGATCAGAGATCCAGTTTTGGTGGGTGTTTTTCTGTTGTATTCAGTTTCCTTTTCCTTGTCTTCTGTTTATGTCTTGATGGCGCAAAGGAAATAAATAACTCCTTTAGAAAAGTTTTACAACAAACTGATTTTTTCATAAATTCAAAGCTTGTTGCCTTCTACAGTTCAAGGTCAGTTGGGTTCATTAGCATTCTCAGATGCCTTCTAGCCAATACAGAGACTGTAAAACTGGCAACATTGTACTCGCCATGGTGAGTACAGGAAAATTATGTGAAAGTTGACAAACAAACAATCAAACAAAAAAACCCAAAACAAACAAGAACAACAAACAAACAAGTAAAAACTTATTAAATGTCTGTACTAAGTGTAGCAATTTGTTTGCTCCCATTTTTTTTTCTCCTCACCTTGGAAAATGACTGCCTACAGAAAAGATGTATTGTTTTCATTTGATTATATGTTGATGGGCGGTGGTGGTGGGATTGGGGAGGCATGGCATTCCTTTATTGTTTTCATTTATTCATTTACTTATAAAATGCAGACTTTCTGGGTTTTTAGCACTACTAACCTGCCAAGACTGTCATTATGAAGGAGGGTAGGGTGAGTGGTCAGGAAGTAAAGCCATCCAGCGTACACGGTACAGTAAACAAAAACAGCGGGGGGGGGGGGGGGGGGGGGGGGGGGGGGGGAGAAAAAAATCTAGACATTCAGATCATAATTTGGACTTGATGTTGTCCACATTGAAGACAAAACAACAGGAGACAACTGAAAAAGAGTGTTCTAGACTTTTCAAGTTTTATATAAAGTTATGTGTAGAGCCACATGTATACCTTGTGATATTTATTCAGTTTCCAGGGGTGCTGACTTTTTTCTTTCAAGATGGCCATTGAATGCGAGTGTGCTGTAGAGGCTAACTTTATCTTTCTGTCATGATTTTGGTCAGATTCATTGTATATCATTTGATGCGGAATGAAGAGATCTTGTGTTCATTGATTAGACTGAGAGAGAGAGAGAGAGAGAGAGAGAGAGAGAGGGAGAGAGAGGCTCAGACTTGAGTCCAAGAGAATATTTGAATTCAGCCAGTTAGCTCCTATGTTTTTAAATGCACACAGAGTGCTGCTGTGGGTTGATTTCTATCTGGAGCCACAGAGAGAGAGAGAGAGAGAGAGAGAGAGAGAGAGACTAGAGACTAGAGAGAGAGAGAGAGATAGAGAGAAAGCAGCTCAGACTTGAGTCCAAGGGAATATTTGAATTTAGCCAGTTAACTCCCTCTGTTTTCAAATGCGTACAGAGTGCTGTTGGTTGATATTATATATCTGGAGCCAGTAAAAGTCTATGCTGCTCTGGAATTTGCAATGTCCATGAAGACACTTGATCATGTTCATTATTGTGTGCGTTGCAGAATTATTCTGTGTCAGTGTCCCTGATCTGTGTCATTCGTTGTCAATGTTTATGACAGTAACATACTGTGTTGGTGTTTGTGGTGCTGCATGGTAGTGATACTTCTTTGTCAATGTTTAGGATGCACTGTCAGTTTGATGTCATTGTCCATGATGTTCTGTCATTCTATGCTGCTATGTGCTTCCATACATGAATGTCAGTGTCTAGATACAGATGATACCTTCATATTCTATGACCGTCTGTTTTTCTATGTTGGTGCCAGTGCTGCTCTGTCGTTTTATGTCTCATTCTTCAACTCTCGATCAGTGTGTTTAAGATCACATAGAAATGGGGGTATTTGAAGCTAAAGGGTATGGACACATAATATTTTCCAGAGGTCTCATCAAGTGCGGATAATTAGCCATTGGAGTACAGGCATTTGAACAAAATTTCATCAGCTCAGTTAGATTGACAAGACCAGATTTTTTTCCCCTAGACCCCGCAGAATTGTTAATCACTGAATCATTTATAAACACAAGTTTTACACTAGTTTAATAAAAGATGTTTGGCCTTGGATCATGAGAGTGTGCTCGCTTTGAAAGCTTCTGCCTTAACTGAGAATAAAAATAAAAATTTAGAAAGAGAGGGTGTTAGTTACCGCCAAAGACATTGGCTAACAAAGCACAGGACAAGACACAATGCATTTCGACCTATTGGGTCTTCTTCAGGCAAAAAAACACATCACATGTAACATTTAAGACAGTACAAACAAAGAATGAAGAGTGAATGAAATGACTATGAGTGAATGAAAATGATCATGATGGCAACACAAGCCAAACTTTCAACAGTGCCGCTTTCCTGTTGGATGAATAGTAAGAACATGATATTGTCAATGTCATGCAGTGTCTCCTTCCCCCTTTACCCCCCCCTCCCCCTCCTTTCTTTCTTTTTTTTTTTAACAATCAGTTAAATCAATTATCTTGTCATTTGGTTGCCAACCCTCCTCCACTCTCCCTCCCTTTTTCCTCTTACATTCTTTCTCTCCTCCCCCCCTTTCCAATCCCCTTTTGCCCCCTCTGCATTTTTAAAATGTCTTCAACCCACCCCACCCACACACCCCAAAATCTTATTGGAGACTCATGTGTAATAACTAATTGCCCTCATCTAGAAAATGGCATGAAATCAATACAACTTGCTGTACTGTTAGTCTGAAACATTGG
>CM031616.1:11859349-11865962 GCA_018398815.1 Conus ventricosus | reverse complement strand
CAGTTGTAAACTCTGGGTCACGAAATGGTCCATTTGTGCAGTTGAAACTCGGTTGCCGACTCTCAGTTGACTTGATCGTATCGATGTGACAATGGTGGAGAATCAGATTCCTGTCAGCCGAGCCTATCACAGGGGGCACACTCGGAAATCTTTTACAGCGATGGTATCGTGGTGCGTGTGGAAGAGTGGAGGAAACATGGATTAGTTTCACTGTACTGTCAGGAAAGGCGTCCAGGGGGTGAGAGCGCGGCTGTATCTGCTGAAATCTTGGGAACAGACTGTAAGGTGACCGAACTATTGTATTAAGATCTTTGGTGCCGATCCGTTTGCTGTTCCCGTTCATCATTGTTCCTTGGCGACGATGATTTTATCATGTCAGTTACTGGACCCATGGGATTTTGAAACTTGTGTATTGTAATATACTTTTTGCCATTAGGTTATGAGTATTTGTATAATGTAATCCCTATCTCAACGACTTCCATGTCTTGACGAGGCTAGGAAAAGCTTGATCATTACTTTATCATCCTCATTCTCTCTGTCGTTTCTTCAGTCACAGTTTTTCTACTAACTCTGAGTGTATGCATGCATGCATATTGAGCATTCGTTTGCATGCATGCATGAACACGTGTGGTTGTTTGTGTGTGAGAGAGAGAGAGAGAGAGAGAGAGAGGGGGGGGGAAAGGGAGGGGGAGTGAATGGAGGTGGAGTGAGGGGTAGAGGGGCGGGGCGTTAACAACTGTTTCGATGTACTGTACATGGCTGAAAGATAATCTGAAAACTGACAGAACGTCTGACTTTTGGGGGTGGGAGTGGGGGGGGGGGGGTGAATGGGAGATGCGCCTCAAGGCGGACACATCTCTCACGGATGCTGTGACAGGTTTGCCAGCCTAACCCCCTCTTGTGAAAACTCAGCTGGAAGATGTAGAGATAGACGCCTGTGCCAGACGTACTGTACTGGGAGAACTTTACCAGCAGGTCAGGACATCTGGCGGATCTCTCTCTCTCTCTCTCTCTCTCTCTGGTTTAAACAAATCTTTAATCACAGGTACGTACAATGTTTACACAATACAAAGTGAGCAGCAACAAGCTGAACGCTTATAGTGTGCTCTGCAAAATGACAATACACAAATAATTTACCTGGCGGCTACAGTAACACAAATATTACATTATTTATATGAAAACAATTGACAGTTTAAAGTTTATAAATCGCATGAAGAATACAAAAAGAGAACACCCCCGCCCCCCACCCGTTCCCGGAAAGAGAAAAAATAATTAAAAAAAAAGAAAGAAAGAAAGAAAGAAAGAAACGGAGATCAATGAAGAGAGACGATGAGAAACACAGCACAGGCACATCAATTTGCCATCATCACAACCTGAAACAATGGCAACACCCCCAGCACAATCCTCTCTTGTCACACCTGAAACCCCCAAAAGGCAACACATCTAAAACCGCTTGCTTCGAGAGATAAACCCATGAACAGCCTCAAAAATCAATACATTGATATCCATCCGCAGATTACGGTCACCATTTAACAGAGTTCGAACATTTCTGTAGTGTGATGGGAGATCGGAAATAGAATTTGCGCGGGTTTCATTAAAACGAGGACACAACAGAAAATAGTGCTGAGCTGTTTCCTCCCCATTGCCACACTCACACAGTGGGTCGTTAAGTAGATGGCGGTTGAACATATCATATCTCAGATCACTGATTCCAAGACGAAGACGGCAATGAATGATTTGGTTCTTTTCCTCGCCAAGGTAAAAGTACGGTGGTATGACAGGATCATCAGCCGATAAATGATGCTTGATTACGCTTAAAGATGAACTGGTTTTAATATGATCTGGGAGACTATTCCATAAAGATGTAGTTGAAGGAATGAAGGATTTCCGATATATCTCAGTGTTGCATTTTGGAATTGTACGCTCTTACGGTCTTCTCCTGTGATAAGGATTCCTGTCCGAAACAAGACCAGGCAGAAGATCAAGTAAATAATCCGGACACAAGCCATTTATCATTTTATAATAATATATAATTTTATGTCTTTTCCTCCTTTCCTTGAGTGAGCAAAATCCAGATTCTTCATATAATTTTTGATGACTTGTTCCACGAACAGCTCCAATAATTGTTCTTATAGCTTCTAAGTGTAAGTTTTCAAGAGAATTGGAGGGAAAGAGGACAAGGTTAGTTTTCAGCTGAATTTCTCCTCGATTGCACCTGGGGAGCAAAACAGACTGTGCATCTGACACCCATGAGTTTATTCAGCAAGAGATGGGGGGAACTGGAAAGGGACGCGCTAACTTTTCAAACCATCATGTCTGTGCATGTGTGATGACTCAGTTATATGGTATCCCCCTTTCTTTGAGATGAACAAAAGCTCTTAAAAGAAAATTAAGCCTACTTATTGAACATCTTCAGCTTTGCCCAGAAGCAAGACCTAAAAATTCACAATCTCTTTTCACGGTCTCTTTGGTCTTTTCAGTCTGCTGGATTCTTAAGAGAAAAAAAGAAAAAGATCAGAGAATTAAGCCTGCCTTTGATTTTACAGTTGTAGCTCTACAATTATTTGAGCCACTTTTTTTTCAGCAATGATCACTCACACAGATACTAATTCTAATCACGTCAACAATGATCACATGCACAAATACTGCTTCTAATCGCAGCCATTCTTCTCTCTCTCCAGTCCTTTCTTGTGTCTTCTCTCTCTCTCTCTCTCTCTCTCTCTCTCTCTCTCTCTCTCTCTCTCTCTCACTCACTCACTCACTCACTCACTCACTCACTCACTCACTCACTCACTCACACACACACACATACACACACACACACACACATGCCCGCACATCCTATCAGAAGAGTTGCTGAGAGCTGCTGCACCAGCCGCCTTATATATATTGCACTACACGTCCGAGTGTTGAGGAGGCCAGCAGACGTACCGGCAACACCTACAACTCCAGGCTATAGAGCGAGGGACCAGGCCTTGGCATTGCCACCAGGGGGTACAGGTGGAACGGATGGATGGGTATATAATGCTATGGCATACCCAGACCCTCCGAACAGGTCTGCTGCTAGAGGTGGAGGAGGGAGGGGGGGCGGTGTTGTGGGTAAGATGGTTGGCGCCACTTGACGAGAGGTGATGGCTTGTCACCTGTCGCAAAACACGCCTTGCTCCAGTGACTGCAGGGTGCTGCTGCTATGATGTCTGTCTGGCAGCCAGAAAGCTTGGTGAACGGAGGAAACGGGCAGAGACAGCTGGGGCTGCTGCATTCATTCGTTCGTTCCATGCCTTCTCCAGTTGTCTACAGGTGGCTTGCCACGCTTCCTGTCTTCGTGCTGCTCTTGCCATCTCGTACTACTTCGTCTATACATGATGTCTGCTGTAATCGCTGTTCCAACTCTTACTTCGCTTTTCGTTTTGGACAGCGTTTGGTTCTCCTATTCACCTCTGTCTTTGACTGCATAGGAATAATTATGGGAGAGGGGCGTAGGCAAAGGGTTGGGTGGGGGTGGAGGTGTTGGGGGGGGGGGTGCGTGTGTATATGTGTATGTGTATGTGTGTGTGTGTGCGCGCGTCGTGTGTTGTGTGTGTGTGTGTGTGTGTGTGTGTGTAGGGGATTGGTGGGGAGGAATGGTGATATTTGTAATGTATGTGCATGAAAGCCCCTGAGAGCCGTTCAGATCCGTTTAGTTTTACCGTATGTAAATTGTCTGCATGTCCCTTCCTCTCTCTCTCTCTCTCTCTCTCTCTCTCTCTCTCTCTCTCTCTCTCTCTCTCTCCTCTCTCTGCTTCGAAATGTAAATTATTCTTTGCTCCCCCCCCCTCCCCCATACCATCCTACCGCTTCCACCTTTTCCCCACCCACAAAGTGCTATACTTGTCCTGTAAAAAAAAAAAAAAAAAAAAAAAAAAAAAAAAGCCAGAAAACCAATCGTCTGAAGACAAAGACACAAGCGCTCAGTGGCTGATAGATGAGTCAAGGCCTGTATGGCAACAGTTAACACTTAACCTCTTCACTGCCACAGTGTAACAGCACATTTGAAAATCTGTCTGCCATGGTAAAATTGAGCTTTTTGGGGTAGTGCTCACTTATTTCTTGACAGATCTCTTTGAGTTTTTCATGTTTTGTTGTTATGCATTTGTCTACAATGTTCTATCAAAATGGCTTGATTATGTTGATAATTAGTATAGCAGAAAGTAGATTTTTCTGCTTTCTGTTACGAAGTTACGGACGAGACCCTCTCGTCCGCGGCGTAGCGGTTTTTGGCTTTCTGGACGTGCGTTACTCGTTCCAGGCAGTGAAGGGGTTAAATGTATGTCAGAAAGTCCTCTTCTGCAACAACGGGATTCTCCATGGCAGCATTTTATAGAAATTGTATTGTCGTATTGGGTTGAGGGGAGAGGGGGGGGGGGGGGGCAATGGAGAAGAAAAGAAGATGGATGAAACAGGAGGCTGGAGGCTCTCCTGAGACAGAGACAGAAACAGACAGACAGACAAGGACAGCGAGAGAGAAGAAAAAGTGGGAGAAAATAAGGATGGAGGCGAAAACCAAAAGGGGCAAAAATAAGGGGGCGGGGGATGCGGAGAAAAGGGGCGAAAAGAAGGGGGTGGAGACTCCACTGAAAAAGAAGAAAAAAAAGGGGGGGGGGGGGGGGGGGGCAGAAAAAGAGGTTTCGCTTTTGTGTGTTTGTTTGTTTTGTTTTGTTTTTTAAATTCCAGCAGACCGTATGTACGAGTCACAACGACTTGCAACTTGTTGCAAATCAAACGAACGACCAAACGAACAAATATTATTTTTTCTCCACACCCATGCCCATGGCGAATTTGACTCAGTGTCGACGGAGTGTGGGGGAAGATCACGGAGTTTTATTATGCTGTCAGTATTGGACGCGGTGACGCCTCAGAGAAGAGGAGGAACCTACTACACGCTGCTCTTCGACTTAGCTATCACTGTGTCGTCAGTTGGGGAGGCTTGGTAGGTGGTGTGTGGGACTTAGCTATCACCGTCGTCAGTTGGGGAGGCTTGGTAGGTGGTGTGTGCCCTGGAGATGCTGGGTCAGAATAAGCGTTCAGCTGGCTCCGCGGAGGTGAATCGGCTACAGTGCGGGGTCCCCGCTGTGGGGTTGCCTAATGACGGTCTGATGGCTGCCTATGTAGTGTGTGGGGTTGGGGTGTGACGGGGCGAACCTGGAGTATGCCTGTGTGTTGGGAACTCCGGATGAGCGGGAGCGAAAGTAATGCTGTTGAGATATGTCGGGGAGATCACATATTAATGATATATAGCAACTGTTCTCCCCCTCCCCCCAATTCCTCCACTTTGCGCGCGCGCACCAACGCGCGCGCGCACACACACACACACACACCACACACACACACACACACACCACACACACACACACACACACACACACACACACACACACACACACTCACTCCAACGATGCATTGGATATCGCATGTGTCACCTTTTCTTCTCCCATAGATTTATAGTGAAAGGAACAAGTGAAAGAAGCGGAAACGCATCTTTTGTGAATGCATATAATCTTACAGAACTTCTTCTTCTCCTTCTTCTTCTTTCTTTCTTTCTTTCTTTCTTTTTTTATTCTTTTCTCTCCCCCCCCCCCCCCCCCTAGTTTCCTATGCGGTCTTCTTCTTATTTTTCTTTCTTTCTTTTTTATTCAAAAGCAAAAGAAAATCACGAAAGAGCAAAACAAGCTACATTTTCTTGTGAAAAGTAGAAAATATAAAAAGATATCCTCTTAAGACACAAGTGCTGAGGGTCAGTTCTTGGAATGAATCCGCAAGGGACTAAAATACAACAAACTAATGCCTTTTCTAGGATTGCATTCTTCTTAAAACTGAAAAGGCAGAGGAGTCAAATTACCACTTTTCCGCGGTCACTGAGGAGAAACCACCAAGTTTCGAAATATCGGTATATGACCAGGAGTTATATGTTAGTGAGTTTCCCTCTCTATTGGAGGGTGTCTCCCCCTTGGAGACTATAAGCTTGCTGAAGGTTCATTGTGAGAAGCATTTATTTTATTTTTTCCCCATTCACCCACTCAAGCACATACTGTTAGTTAGGCAGAATCATCTACCACTGCAGATATGAATGCTTATCTCCCCTATTTCTTCAATCTAAGACATAAGAGCAAGCTTTGTTTATAATTCAATATTTCTTGCAGTCATTGCAACACCAAGCTGCTCTGTAAGTTGCTGGAACGGTGCGCGGTACTTATCCTTGGAATTTATTAGTTTGTTGTATATATATATATATATATATATAATATATAATATATATATATATATATATATATATATATTTTCACAGGTAAAATTCTCACTAAAACTCACACCGCGCCTCAACAAAACGACATCAACAGGTAGATTTGAATAAAATGAATACTAAAACAAGTTGAACGTCTTTTCCCACAGGGACAACTTTAATTTTCTAGCTTTCGCCACTAAGGCTTCTTCAGGAAATAAACACTTAAAGCTAGAAAATTAAAGTTGTCCCTGTGGGAAAAGACGTTCAACTTGTTTTAGTATTCATTTTATATAATATATATATATATATATATAATATATATATATATATATATGTTTATCCCGGGCTGTA
>CM031616.1:11846849-11849349 GCA_018398815.1 Conus ventricosus | reverse complement strand
CACACACACACACACACACACACACACACACACACACACACACACACACACATGCGCGCGCACACGCACACACATTCTCTCTCTCTCTCAATCTCTCTCTCCTCCTCTCATCTCCTCTCTCTCTCCTCTCTTCTCCTCTGTCTCTCGCTCTCCTCTCTTCTCCTCTCTTCTCTCCTCTCTCTCTCTCTCCCGCTGCCGCACGCACGCACGCATGCGCGAATATGATGGGAGAGAAGAAAGAGAGTATTAACGATTAATGAAAAGTGTCAGCCATTACGAGTGTCCAGGGGGGGGGAAAATCTCTGTGTTGCTTAAAAAAAATTTACTGAGAAAACTGGGGCGACGCACCAAGGTCCCGCACTCGCTCCCATGTCCGCCCCACGCCCCACCAAAGCTTTCACACCTTGTCAAAGGTTTTCACGTATTCGTTTCTTTTCGGAACAGCGAGAGCAAAAAAATTGGGGTATCATTACACCATGATATCACATAAAATTCAAGTGTACACAAATGAATCAAACAGGAACACAGCATTCGGTCTACCTTAAGTGGGGAAATCATCGATTTCCCTTTCAATTGACCGGGTCTTTTTACCACACACACCCCAACCACCACACACACACACACACACACCAACACACAACACACACACACACATCACACACACACACACACACACAAACAACACCGGCGCCGCGCTTACACACACACACACCACCGCGTGCACCGCACAACACACACCCACCCCGCGCGCCAACACACACACAGGCACGCACGCACCCCCACCACACACACACACAAACACACACACACACACACACCACACCACACACAACACACACACAACACACAACACCAGCCACATTTCTGTCTTTGTTTTCATGAACGGGCCTACAGAAGCCTGGTTTTTCGGGACATTTTAAGCAGTAATAGAGATGTAAATTCAGTGGTTAAAGACCGAAAAAAAAAAAAAGTTTTCATAATTTTTTGGTCTTCTTTCCACCCACCCAAAATTCCCCTACACCATCTTGAAACAACTTACTTTTTCTAACATTCAAGTACCATCACCAGCACAGATAAACTGAAAACATCATTTTCACAAGCAACTGATTCACATCTTGCCCCAATTCACATCTAGCCACCCACAGTCACCAAAAAGGGCACCCTTACCCCCAAATTCTGTCGCCTCAGAAGACGTCGCAATGACACGACTTCAAACGCGGGTCAACGGGATTTTTCCTTTTTTCCGAAAGCGGGGGGTACCTGAAGCAGTCTCATCGACCGCCAATCGTGCCCCCGCACCCCCCGGCTCGGGGCCTGCCCCCCGTCTCAGAAAAAGACATCTGACCGACCGCCCTTTACTCTACCTCCCACCCACACAACCCCCAGTTAAAAACATCCTTGTGAAAAACTTTGACATCCTGAGGAAAGACCCTAAACCAAGTCCCCCTTCGACAAACCCCCATTTGGCAACCTCGTACACCAAACCTCAGGGATCACTAGTACGAGCCCCCACAAAGACTCCCCGATAGTCTCCACCAAAACCCCCGCTGCAACAAACCCCGAGCAAAACCTGCCCCTTTTTAAAAACAAACCCCAACACCCCAGGGGCCCATCAGGCAAAAGTTTCACCATCAGATCCCCTTCACTTTCCCATCCTCCAACCTGGTGTACATTCTTTTTTGCAGCCTCGTTCCAAACTCACTGTGGGGAGACCACCGACCCGGAGAAAGTTCAGGGGCATCCCAGGCTGTCAACTTGAATAAGGACACCCCCATAGTAAACTTTCAATAGCCCTGGGCGTACTTTTTCATAGTCATCTCTGCGTTTTACCAAAAACCCCTCAATCCATACACCGAAAAATTTCCCCGAATCATCTCTGATCTCTACTAGGTACGATCACTCCCCACGGACTGAATATCAAGGACTGAAGTGATGGAGTCACCATCCGAAAATACCCGCGAACTGGGGTTGTGTGGGGGGAAAAGGAAAAAGGGGGGGGGGGGGAAGGGGGGGGGGAGGGAAGGGAAGAGGGCCGGAAGGGGGGAGGGGGGGGGAGAAGTGGGGGGGGGTGAGGGGTGGAGCTGGGATTGGGTTGGGGTGGGTGTGTTTGTTTCGGGGTTTTTCTGAGTTCTTATCACTTCAGATTTGTTGAAAAAATCCCCTTGTCTTCCCCTTTATGTTGTGTGTTTGCGTTTTGATTCTTGTCCTTCAGAATTTTTGAAACAATTTCCCGTTCCTCCCGTTTCAAAAGCCACTTGAAAAAGACCAAAAGTCGAAAACGTTTTGCTTCTTTGGGTTTTTTCCCCTTTAAAACCCCCCCCCCCCCCCTTTTTTTTTTTTTTTTTTTTGTTTTTCCACCAATCCTCAAATTTTACAGTTTTTTCAGAAAAAAACCCAGTCAAATGTTATCATTAAACGAGATGCCTGGGACTTGGGCGGAGGTTCGGACGAGGGCTCTAGTGCCTTTTAGGAACTCATCTTTTTGTGGACCTGGAGCCTT
>CM031616.1:11821849-11834349 GCA_018398815.1 Conus ventricosus | reverse complement strand
GGAGAAAATGAGTTCCATGTATCTTACCTTGGCAGTTTACGAAATATCTTAGCTAGGTGTCCAGGTAATCGTTTTAATATCCCGTCAGACGAGAGCATAAACCGGGGCTCTTTGTGCATCGCGCGTTTTGCTGATGTGATTCATAGCAAGAAGGGAACGGCGTGTGGCGAAATCCATTGTGAGACTTCAACCAAAGCATACATACATAGGCAGGGAGGAGTGCTGGAGGTGCCGTGTGCCCTGTGCGACTTCAGTGGGTCGCCAGCTCGGAGCCCTGGCGCTAGCAGCGAACACTGCACATACACTCTGACCAGCAGTGTGGCCTGCCCCAGTAGGGATGCTGGGGGCAGTCTCAGGACAGACTGTCCCTGGCCGTATTGATCGTCTGTGCTGGTCGTTTTCTCTTTCTGTCACTCTCTGTCACTTCATTGTTTCGCTATCTGTCTTCACTGTTCACTTTATTATTTTCTTCTTTTTTTTTTCTTTGTAAGTTTGTTTCTCCATTGTGGCTTGTTCACCTGTCCTTGTTCTAGCCAGTCTTAAACACATGCACACACACACACACACACGCACGCACGCACGCACGGACGGACGCGCGCTCGCACGCACGCACGCACGCACGCACGCACGCACACACACACACACACACACACACACACACACACACACACACTTACACACTTCTTTAGAACGTAGAATCGCCAGTTGTTGTTGTCCAGTGTTGTTGCAAACGACAGGATTATGGTGTGGTGTTCACAATGTTCAATAATATGAACACTGGCTGTCGTCCTTTCTGCTTTGTCCGTGTGGCTTTTTGTGTGAATTTTGCTGTCGTTCTTGTTGCATTTAACTCTCTGCGCGCGCGCGCGTGTGTGTATGTTTTTTTTTTTTTTTTTGGGGGGGGGGGGGGGGGGGGGGGGGGGGGGGGGGGGGGGGGTCTCGTGTGCGGGAAAGTAAGGGGACCTTCAGCACGGCCGTGCCTGATAGTGACGGTAGGTGTTGCTGATGCTGCCATGGTGACACGACACACTGCACGCCCGTAACTCCTAACCCATGCTGCTTACTGCCCTGTAGGCTAATCCTAGCATGCAGACACACGGCACACACAACACTTCAAGGAAACCAGCCTTTTGAGGATGGCATGATCAGCCATGCAAGCATCATGTGAGGAGTTAAGTGTATATACATGTGTGTTCTGCAGGTGG
Organism: Conus ventricosus; assembly: GCA_018398815.1. Lineage (NCBI taxonomy): Eukaryota > Metazoa > Mollusca > Gastropoda > Neogastropoda > Conidae > Conus > Conus ventricosus. The sequence continues at coordinate 11,833,144 of CM031616.1, read as the reverse complement.
CTTTTGCCTTTTTTTTTTTGAATGATCCCTTTCTGGCGACAGCTCTGATGCGGCCCTTTGTGGTCGACGGGGTAAAAAAAAATGTTTACATGAAACCGAAACTTGATCTTATAAAAAAAAAAAATTGATTTTTTTTTTTCCAGTGATCGCTCGTCACACTCAGTCCCATGTTTATTCACAGGCGGGTGGGTAGGAAGCCAGTGGCGGTGTGTGGCTGAGAGGGGAAAGGAAGGAAGGAAAGAAGGGATGGGCAGCCACCATCACGCGGTCTGGCGGTCCGTAAAGCCAAACCCATTATCAGGACTATCAAGATCGCTACTTAAACATCTTCCTCCCTCCTGGCCCCCCATTATCAGGACTACAAGATCCCTTCTTAATTAAACACCTTCCTCCCCACAGAAATGGATTTCTGTGTTCCTTCGTCCTCTCCCCCCATTATCAGGACTATCAAGATTGCCTTTCACCCCTCTTCCTCCCTCCTCTCCCCCTCTCCTCCTCGCCCATCTCCGTGCACCACCCCTTCCCCGTCCAGGGGGTTCCAGTTTGGCTGATGAAGAGGAGCCTCAAGAGGCCGCCCTTTTGGGCGGAGCAGCTTGTGTCACCGTGGCCGGTGATGAAGCCAGTCTCTCTGCTGGTGCCAGGTTGTCAGGCTCTGGGGGCCACGGCCACAGACATAGAAATTTTTTTTAACATCCGTGGTCCAGGGCCCGGGCTCCACGGGAGTGCCCGTTGATCCCAGGTCAGGTGTCCTCATTACCCTTCCCGCGCACCGGTGAACGTCCGGTCGGGCCCTCCTCCCGCCCCAGTCTTCTCCTCCTGCCTCTTACAGACCCGAGTCTTGGAGTTCTGTACCGGCGTATCCTGCCTAAATCGCTTAGTACTTTTTGCGTCTTCACAAAAAGTAGGTGATGCCTTCGCGGAATACAAAATCTTTATTATGAGAGAGAGAAGAGAGAGAGAGAGAGAGAGAGAGAGAGAGAAGAGAGAGAGAAGAGAGAGAGAGAGAGAGAAAAGAAAGGAGTGTCGTGGCGCACGTTTTGTCTCCGTAAGATAAAGGTTTGAACTGAAGCCAGCCATACAGTATCGCTTGTCTGTCGACCCCCCCCCCCCCCCCCCCCCCCCCCCCCTTCTGAGAGTGTCTGGGTGTATTGTTATCATTGCTGTTTATTGATCAATAGCAAAGTTTGAGGCGTGGGATCAAGGATTGAAGGTGGTTAGGTTGGGTTGGTATTTTTTTCTTTACTTTTTTTTTGGGGTGGGTTGGGTTGGGGGTGGGGTTTCCCCTAGCCTTCAGTTTTTTTTTCCCGACTTTTTTTTTTCTTCCTTTGTCCTGTTTTTTTTAATTATTTGTTAGCTAACAACGGGTGACAGTTCCTTCCGTTTCCGTACACTCCGTCCCCCCCCCCCCCCCCCCCTCCCCCTAGAGAACGATAAATGCCATCCTGACTCACTTGCTTCACCACCGATTTTTTGGGGCGAAAGTGGCCTTAAAGCCGCCTTTCCTGTGCGGAAGAGAGAGAGAGAATCACCGGCAACAGACAGAGAAGAGAGAGACAGACAGACAGACAGACAGAGAGGCGGGCAGACCACACACACACACACACACACACACTCCACACGCACACCCCACGACACACCCCCACACACCCACACCACACACACACATACCCCCACACGTAGCGCGGCTAGGTAGAACACGGCGCAGGCCGAGCGGCTCGTTTTGCACCTGTGGGCTTCCTAAGTTTGGGGCCAAAAAATCAATAAACCATCCCTCGCGAGCTTACTGCGTTTTGTCTCTTACCGGGCCAAGTGCGCTGCGGAAACTTGCCCATTATTGTCAGCAAATGTTCACGAATATTCTGGACTGCACGGGGCACTCCACGTCGCCGGCAAAGACCCGGGCCATTTTAGCCATGGCTTCCAATGGAGAGGGACGTGCTTGTTTACAGAGGAACAACTTCGTTTTATGGAGGATCATATGCAATACTACAAGCTTAATGGAGTAAATAAACAAAAGAAAATTAGGTGAGCGCTGTTTTTTTACCTTTAACCCAAAAGAGCAGTATTGCGTTTTTGGAAGGTGGGTGAAAAAAAACGAGAACTAACCATTGATGAACTACACAGCTACCTTGAAAGCTTGTTGGTTCCACAAAGAGATTTAGAAAAAGATTTGGGCAATATTACTGAAAGAGATGTTGATGGCTTTGATAATTTTTCGACTGTTGACGAAATGATTCCATTTTTACAAAGTGGTGCTTTTTACTAAAACTTGGCGAAAGAAAAACTATCCATCATGCATCTGATTATGGTCACTGCCTTGAAAGGCGAAAAACAATGTTTCAAAATCAAAACCAACTGAGACAGGGCGGTGAGGAGGGGTGTGGTATAAACTTTTTTTGTGCAAGAAGGAAATATAATGAAACTCTTTGTTGTGGAGGCAATCTGCGGTGAAGTTAGCCTTGCTGACTGCTACTATAAATAGCCGTTCATGCTGTGAACGCCTTATTTCGTAGCAAGAGGTCTGGGGTGAAGTTAGCCTTGCTGACGCTACATAAAACCGTTCATGCTGGAACGCCTTTTTATCGTAGCAAGAGGGCTGCGTAAATCCATTTGCTATAAATAGCCGTTCATGCTGTGAACGCCTTATTTTAGTAGCAAGAGGGCTGCGGTAAAATCCGTTTTGCTATAAATAACCGTTCATGCGGTGAACGCCTTTTTATAGTAGCAAAGGGGCTAGGGTAAAATCCCCTTGCTATAAATAGCCGTTCATGCGTGAACGCCTTATTTTAGTAGCAAGAGGCTGCAGTACGCCTGTACTTGCTATGTGCGGACACTAAGGAGGAAACCCCCTGCTTACCCCCACCCCACGCATGCACACCCCCCACCCCAAAACCCCACACCCCCCCCCCACGCATGCACACCCCCCACCCCCCACCCCCACCCCACGCATGCACTCAAGTTATCCACAATTTGCCCTTAAGTCATCCTCAAGTCACCCTAAGTCACTTCTAAGTTCTTACTCAAGTTGTCCTGAGAGTCATCCCAAGTCATCCACAATTTTTTTTTAACCCAAGTTATCCTAAAGTTATTCTCAAGTCATTTCATTTTCTTATTCAAGTCATCCTCAAGTCATCCACTAGTCATCCGAAGTAAATCCTCAAGTCATCCACAAGTTTTTAATTAAGTCACCCCAAGTTCTTAATAAGTTCTTGATTAAGTTCTTGATTAATCACCTCAAGATCATAGCTAAGTCATCCTCTAAGTACAACCAAGTTCTTATTTAAGTATCTTAAAATTTAATCAAAAAATACAAGCTATGTTTTTATTTTAAAATAGTAGATGTCTAATATAGTACACACACCCTCCAAAAAACGCGTCATCGTTGAGGATGTCTTGCTCGCGTTCTCTGCATAAAACTTTAAAAAAAATTTTACAACCGAAACAACCGCATTGATTACAATTCTGGTCTATGGAAATGTCTTTTATAGACTCCAAAGTCTTTATTTATTGACTTTATCATTTTATAATACCCCCATGATCTATTTTTTTTAAAAAAAATTTAAAATTAAGTTCTTTAAAAATTATTCCATTTGAAATGGATCAAATGATCTTGTTATGGCGGTTTTGGCGGCAGTTGTCTCTTTCTGTATTAATGGTTCAGATTTTTTTGATTGCTTTTGTTTCTGTTGCCATCGGGTTTTATATTTTATAGCCGCAATAACTGCCCCCAACAGCAGCAATGCGCCAAAAATGGCAACAGTTTTAAGTTCAATATTCCATGAAGACTTTGGGCCCTTGTAAACACATGGAGTTTTTATAGCTGGCATTGAATCAACTTGTTCGGCGTTGGCGTGTTATGTTTTCAAAGATGAGGGATATTCTGTAAACATTAATTTTTTTTGCCTGTTCCACTCTGCAATTTTTTTCCTGCTTCAACACGCCCAGATTTTTAAAAGGTCTCCACCTGATTCAGCGTTTCTGCTGATTTCTAGCTTGGTTCTTTCTCCACCTGATTCAGTGTTTTCTGGTTCTGATGATTTTCCACTCGTTCATTTTGAAGGGGAAAAAAAATCTATATGATTTAAAAATTATTAATCCCCTGATCGCTGGCGATAACAATGTTCCAAATCTGTAGTATAGATCACATCCTAGAGACTCTAATGACTTTGTTTAAAAAGGGTCTTGCGTTAAATCATACGTAAGATCTTTTCAGAATCAATGGGAGCAAAACTACTGACTAGTTTAGTGTACAAACTAAGAACCGTTTGCCCCACACTTTTCACCATTTTAGACCCCAGCTGCGCTTCATACCTGTTATGAAACTTTAAAATGCCTTGCGGGGACATTTGTTGAATCTGTTCAATGCTGAATTCAGTTCCGAGGAACTGTTTTTTTTTTCCACATGCTGCCAAAGAATACAGCCTCTCCTTTTTGGGCATAATAGCTTGGTCATCAACTTGTCATTCATAAGTTCAGGAAGGTTTAGGCCGCCTTGTAGCGTAGGAGATCATCACTGTCATGTTTTTAAAAATTATAATAAATTATTTTTATAAAAATGAGCACCGAAAAAACTGTTGCTAACCTTTTATAAACCATTCTGCTGTTATTGAAGGTTTTAAGTGTAGGATACTCAATCTTGGGAAAAGCCTGTTAAGAATTAAACCAGCAGATCTTGGCAAACTAGACTTTGAGGATTCAGCAAAGCTAATTGCATCATTGCAGCTTCGGTTGCCACGAAAGATTTTCTAGTCAAGCAAGGGAATAAATTTCCCGACAAAATTTAAAAATGTAAGAAAAAAAAATACATTTATAAAAAATGGCTCACTCGCAATAATGATAGGCGGCGCTGTGGTGAATGCGCTTGCTTTTAGCGGAAGTAATTTCGCATTTAGTAAACTGGGGAAAAGACGGGGAGAGAAAAAGACTAACAAAGCTATGGGGCAACTAGCAGCTGCACAAGACGCCTAGAAAAGGGAGAGACTTGAGCAGTTAGATTTTTTTAATGACACACTGAAAAACAGGGCATGCAGCTTACACCTTTAAAAATGTGAACAAGCAATAAAACAATATTATCTAGTAACAGGGAAACCGGTCCAACATTGCCCCCACCAAAATTCAGTGACTTTTATCAACCATCAGAACAACAAAAGATGCAAGAAATCGGTTTATTTTTCGTTTGGAAAGACCGTCGGTATTTTGTTGCACATAATATTGGCTGAATAAAAAATGAACAAAAATTTATTTTTCGCCAAAAGGATATTGGAAGGGAATCACGGCAATCAAAAAGCTAAGCCCAAACAGCTGGAAATCATGAACAAACAGCAAAAGAATGGTTTTTCTAAACAAGCGATTTGGCAAATTTATTTTCCTGCGCCCAAACGAATACAGAGACCACACTTTGTCAATACAACTCCAAACGACACCCATCAAATGGACCTTCTATATTTACCCTCTGATAGGATTAGACGAAAAAGATTTAAGTACGCACTCCCAGTCATTGACAAGCTTCAAGGTACAAAGATGCAGAACCATTAACACAAAAGAGTGCTTCTGCTGTTGCTGTTGCCAACAACTGATATATCACCCAGGTCCTTTAACTTTCCTCGCAAGATTCAAGTTGATGATGGAAAAGAATTAAAGGCCAAGTGAATCATTATTGTTAAAACACAGAGTTACTATTAGAAAGGCATTCCGGAGTTCACAGATCACCAGGCTTTAGTTAAAACTTTAACAAACATTACCGAAAGACTTTTCTCCTACCAGTATCACAGAGAGCTTATTGACAACTCTCGCAAAAACAGAATGGGTTAGAAGAAATGCCCCGTTTTTGCGCGCAATGAATAATGAAGAATTTAAAGGGCTAAAACCATACAAGCAATCAAAAGAAAAACAAAAAATTATGCTGAAGGGGAGTCTTCATCCAACAAACTATTACCATTTGGATTGAAAGTAAGGTACCTTTATTTACCCGGGGAAGCAGAAGGGGGCACTCGCATCAGGGCAACAGATCCAGTTTGGAGTGTTGACCCGTAAAGAAATAAAAAGAATTGTAAAAATGAATCCGCCCGTGTATTATTTACGAGAAACGGCACAACAAAACAGCCAGCCCCTCAAAGACTTTTGTGAAGGGAAAAACTGCAGATAATCCCGCCCGCACCGTTCCGCTTTAATTAATTTTCGGTTCTCCATGGGCCCCAATTGCAAATGAAAACCCGGATTAACAAACACCCGTTTTGTGTTTGTTCAAACTAATGACTTCTTTTTTACAACAGTTTTGTTGATCTCATGTAGATTAGATCGCAGTTTTAACGTTTTCATGATGAAAAGTCTTATTGCCAAACAATGCTCTTTAGTTTCATGTGATATTTTAAATGCACAACACGCAGATATCCCTTTGCTTCTTAATGATTCCCCTGGCTCAAATACGTACATTTTACCTTTAACCCCACATACCCTTGATTACTTTCGATAATCATCCTCATCTTCGCTAAACTCTTTTGTAATGAATGTAAAGGCAGTCTTTAGGGAACGGACGTGTCATACATCCCGCAGACTTAGCCCCTCTAATTCCATGTCTTTAGATTCTTTAGTAGGAAAAAAAATCTGTATTTAAAAACAAAACTTTTCTGTAAAAACCTTTTACACACCACACACACACATCACACACACACTCACACACACACACACACACAACACACACACCACACACACACACACAACACACACTCACACATCACTCACTCACTCACTCACTCCACTCACTCACTCACTCACCACACACACAACACAACACACACCACACACACACACACAACACACACCACACACACGAGAGAGAGAGAACATCTCTCGAGATTTCTGCCCCCTTCCCATCACCCTCCCCCCTCTCCCCTGCCAACCACCCCATGCTCCATTCCTCCCTAAACCAACCCTCCCTCCCCCCTCTCCCCTGCCAACCACCCTGTCCAGGACGGGGGAAATCGTGATGGTATTGCTTAAGTGCACTAAGTTGATGTATTATTAGTCAGGCTTAACACACCAAGGTTATCTTTGCACTCATACACGCATATGCACACTCATGCACACACCAAACATTCACCTCTCTCTGGGAATGGGATGTCACGCATTCGTTTCTTTCCTAACACGACTGAGAACAGAAATACAATTTCTATGCTACTTATAATTAATCATGAACAATCAATCACACACACAATGAATAAATCAACACATTAAAAGATCAATACTTCCTAATCCCGGGTTATAATAAAAATGACTTCTTACCTGGCCAGGTTTTCACACACACAACCACGCTTTCACACCACACCACAGTTCTTGAACAAGTCTCTTCACGTCTTCTTCAGCATTGCTTGATGGTGATGCCCTTGGTTGACTGGCTCCAGGTTTCAGGACTGGGTCTTCGTGGTCGTCTCTGGGATCTCGACGTCGAACTCTTCTTCTTCGTCTTCTTCACCCACCTCTGGGTTCAATTTCAGTTTGTCTGTCTTCACCCACCTCTGGGCTTCAAACTTAGTTTCCTTCTCTTCCAGCTTGTCTTTAACTCTAAGACTTTGCTGTCTCTTCTATCTCCCAGACCACGTTTCTCTCGACCCTTTCTCTGTCCTGCTCACTCTCTCCTCTCTCTCTCCCTCTGCTTTCTCTCTCTCTCTCTCCTGGTGTTCTTCTCCCCTCACGTTGTTCTCCCTCAGTTTATATAGGGAGGGAAACAAAGGATTCCCCTTCAGGCCATGCCTTTGTCCACGCTGCTTCTCAAGCCCTAGTTCACAAGTACCCTGAATTCTCCACTCGTGACATTCCACACACATCAGCATTTACACACACCCCTACCTAATTGATTAGCAAACACACTCTTAGCCCCAGATGGACATCGAACATTCCCGCCGACTTCGGTGGTTAGTTAACAGTAATTATCTTAAGGAGGGCTACTACGACCTCCACACGCATTCAATCAGCCTGACAATAGAACCAACACAGTGACCCACGGCAATACCATCCAAACAAATCCAAGACTCCCTGCTCTTCACTGACTGTTTACACAAGAACCTCAGCTGACCGAGCATTTAGCACTCACTTGGGGCCCCGAGGTCGTAGTGGTTACAACCCTTCCCCTTTCGCCACTGGGCAGGTCCGAACTCTCTCCTAGGTGTTGTTTGTCATCTGACCACTTCGGCCGTGTGCGGTGGGTAACGTACCCTGGTTAATTGGTCAATTACTTATTTGTATACCACGTACAATGTCCCTTTGTCTCCAAGCGTCTAATGCCTTTTGTGAGAGGTTTCACGCTCCTTGACACACCCCATGCTCCATTCCTCCCTAAACCAACCCTCCCTCCCCCCTCTCCCCTGCCAACCACCCCATGCTCCATTCCTCCCTAAACCAACCCTCCCTCCCCCCTCTCTCCCACCTTCACAGGGACCGTTCAGACGTTGGATGCTGTCAGACTGAAGCTGTATGTCTGGCACTCTGATGATCTTCTTGGTTCCTGCACAGATGACAGAGCTCCGCGGTGTCTCCCCCCCCCCCCCCCTTTCCCTCCACTCCCTCCCTCCTCAGACAGGTGTCTCCCCTACCCCCTTTTCCCTCCGCTCCCTCCCTCCTCAGACAGAACAGGCCACAGTGACCATCAGACCTCTGATGACAAGGAAACAGCAGGCAGTTGTTTGTATCTCATGCATGTCTGTGAGGGCTTTAGACTGCACCAGAGCACTGTGTCATTCAGCGGAATGCAGAACTGTTCATCATGATGTGTTTTCTCTGTTTAAGGCTTACTAAGGTCATCAAGTGTTGTTTTTTCTTTCTTTCTTTCTTTCTTTCTCTTTTGATTCATTATGTGAAGTTCGAACAGAGCCATAACTAGAGAAGAAAGATTCGATTAATAAGTTTAACTCCCAGATTATTTTTTTTTCCAGCGAAAACTACGTGAAATTGATGGGTGTGTTGCGGATGGTCATGGTTTTTTTATATTAATTTTTTTTTAAACAGTAAATCTGACATTTTGAAGCCGGGAAGCTGCCGTTAACTGGCACTACGTAAGTTCCCTGCAAGAAGACAACGTTCTCAGCGCTCGACGAGGACCCAACAAGGGGTGCCCAGATGGTGCGCTTTGCTAAAGTTTGGCAAGAGCGCTCTGTCTAAGCAACAGTGTTTCTCATTCGTAAACTCTGTCAAAAGAGCAGTAACTCGCGTGCTGATGGTTAACAATCAACCTTTTCCTAGCTGAACTATCTAAAGCAATAACGTGATGGGAAACGGACCTTAAAATAGCCAGTTAAATGGTAGTGCTGTTGCAGCTGACCAAACGCCACGAATTAAATCCCGAAATGTACACGCAGACATGAAAAACGGATTCCAACGACAATCGCCGCCATCTTGTATCCCTCCCTTTTCGAGTAGCTTCTTGGGGGCCGCTACAGAATTCTTCGAACGCTCACGGCTAACATATCTTTGCTAAGACAGAACGCCAGTTTCGCTGTTTAAAAGAGAAAAAAAATCTGTGCCTGGATAACCGACGTCAGGGCGCAATAGCAGACAGTGCGCTGTTCCATTCCCTCCAAAACAGCATCTGAAGCCGTTCTTTGTTCACTCCCCTGATGCCTGATGTGACCACCAAGGTGTACTGACGCTCCCATACTGCTTTGTTCCATTCCCATGAAAGGCCCCTGTGTTTGTGTTCGCATCGTCTCTCTCCCCCGCACCGCCCCCCCCCCCCCCCCCCTCTATCTCCACACTCCCTTCTCCCCCCTGCCCCTCAGCTTCTTTCCCACCAGCTCTCTGATGCCTAGATAAGCCTCCCCCCCCCCCCCCCCCCCCCCCACCCTTGCTTCAGAAGGGCTGAAGTCGCTTGCTTCCCCCTGGCGCGTGTCCTGAAGGGGAGCGATATGAAGGAGGGCCTGTCTGATCGTGTGGATGACGTGCAAGATGTCTGCGCCCGCCAGCAGATAGCCCTGTTTATGCATCTCCGTTACCTAAGATGTGCTGGCTGAGTAAAGGGTCTGGGCGCTAAACGTTTCCGGTTCCGCTGAACATTTCCTGTTCCGGGCGGAGCAGAAATAGGGCTATCTCTGTGATCTCTCTGTGCCCCTGTTTGGAGAGCGGTCCATTTTCACGTGATGTGACACAAAGCCCCGCTTATTGTGAGAGCCTGGATTTGGGTTGATGTTAACCCCCCCCCCCCCCCCCCCGACCCTCCAGCCTGCCATCTTCCCTGGTGGGGAGTTTGGATAAGAGTGAGCCGGTTTGTCGAACAAACTACCTGTAGTTTATTTTGTCCTAAAGAGGAGAGTGCAGGTTGAAATGTTTGGTTAAGGTTCAGGTCCCATGGTCTGTTGGCCACGAGGGCAGTGAACTGTCAGGTTGAAATGTTTGGTTAAGGTTCAGGTCCCATGGTCTGTTGGCCACGAGGGCAGTGAACTGTCAGGTTGAAATGTTTGGTTAAGGTTCAGGTCCCATGGTCTGTTGGCCACGAGGGCAGTGAACTGTCCAGAGATTCAGGGCACGGTGTTATGGAAGACTGAGCGCACTCTCCTCCTTCCGTCGCCTGAACCCTCCCTGAGCTGAATCAGGTACCCATTGTTTGCTGGGTGGATAGAAGTTTGTTTTTTCTTTCTAAAGCCGTCAGAATCCAACCTTCGAGTGGGTCAATCTCAAGACCGTCAGCTCTGTTGTCGAACGCTGTAACCGTTCGACGACAGTCAAATAGGAAAGGGGTTATAGATGTCATCTCACACTGGAGTTCGGGGGCCGGAATAGCTCAGTTGGTAGAGCGCCGGACTCGTAACCCAAGGGTTGCTGGTTCGAATCTCCGCCGGGCCGTTCCGGTACAGGGGGATTTTTCCCTCGGAGTTAACATTGGTTCTGACTCCATTTCCCATACGTCCTTGGAATGAGACTATAAACCGAGGTTCCCTGTGTGAACTCACGCATAACATCTTGCACACACGTAAAATCCCATCACCAACTTTCGGAAGAGAAGGCCAGTTTGGCCGTTAGCATCCATGGATGACACGTTACACATAGCATGCACCTTCCCCGAAGATGGAGTATAGCTGCCTTAATGGCGGGATAAAAAAAAACGGTCATACACACAAAGCTCCATTCCCTTTGTTGAGGAGATGGGATTAATACCTGCCTGTTTATACAGGGAGTGTCCGCAGGAGCATCAGCCTGCGTACGCAGAAGAGGAAGAAGAAGACTGGAGTTCAAACACTTAACAAGACAGGACCGACCAAGACACAGGGGCATCAGACAAGTTGATTTTTTTTCTGGTCTTGAGAGATC
>CM031616.1:11809057-11821749 GCA_018398815.1 Conus ventricosus | reverse complement strand
CACTGATCTGTATTCCCCTCTCTTTCCCTATTGTGACCTTCACACTGATCTGTATACGTATGCCCATCTCTTTCCCTATTGTGACCTTCACACTGATCTGTATGCCCATCTCTTTCCCTATTGTGACCTTACACTGATCTGTATTCCCCTCTCTTTCCCTGCTGTGACCTTCACACTGATCTGTATTCCCCTCTCTTTCCCTATTGTGACCTTCACACAGATCTGTATGCCCATCTCTTTCCCTATTGTGACCTTCACACTGATCTGTATCCCCGTCTCTTTCCCTGCTGTGACCTTTACACTGATCTGTATTCCCCTCTCTTTCCCTATTGTGACCTTCACACTGATCTGTATCCCCATCTCTTTCCCTATTGTGACCTTCACACTGATCTGTATTCCCCTCTCTTTCCCTATTGTGACCTTCAAACTGATCTGTATTCCCCTCTCTTTCCCTGCTGTGACCTTCACACTGATCTGTATCCCCGTTCTTTCCCTATTGTGAGCTTCACACTGATCTGTATCCCCATCTCTTTCCCTATTGTGACCTTCACACTGATCTGTATCCCCATCCCTTTCCCTGTTGTGACCTTCACACTGATCTTTATCCCCGTCTTTTTCCCCTGTTGTGACCTTCACACTGATCTGTATCCCTGTCTCTTTCCCTATTGTGACCTTCACACTGATCTGTATTCCCCATCTCTTTCCCTATTGTGAGCTTCACACTGATCTGTATTCCCATCTCTTTCCCTATTGTGACCTTCACACTGATCTGTATGCCCGTCTCTTTCCCTATTGTGACCTTCACACTGATCTGTATCCCCGTCTCTTTCCCTGTTGTGACCTTTACACTGATCTGTATCCCCGTCTCTTTCCCTATTGTGACCTTCACACTGATCTGTATCCCCATCTCTTTCCCTATTGTGACCTTCACACTGATCTGTATGCCCGTCTCTTTCCCTATTGTGACCTTCACACTGATCTGTATGCCCATCTCTTTCCCTATTGTGACCTTCACACTGATCTGTATCCCCATCTCTTTCCCTATTGTGACCTTCACACTGATCTGTATTCCCCATCTCTTTCCCTGCTGTGACCTTCACACTGATATGTATTCCCCATCTCTGTCCCTATTGTGACCTTCACACTGATCTGTATCCCCATCTCTTTCCCTGCTGTGACCTTCACACTGATCTGTATCCCAATCTCTTTCCCTATTGTGACCTTCACACTGATCTGTATCCCCCTCTCTTTCCCTGTTGTGACCTTCACACTGATCTGTATGCCATCCCTTTCCCTGTTGTGACCTTCACACTGATCTGTATTCCCCTCTCTTTCCCTATTGTGACCTTCACACTGATCTGTATCCCCGTCTCTTTCGCTATTGTGACCTTCACACTGATCTGTATCCCCATCTCTTTCCCTATTGTGACCTTCACACTGATCTGCATGCCCATCTCTTTCCTATTGTGACCTTCACACTGATCTGTACCCCCGTCTCTTTCCCTATTGTGACCTTCACACTGATCTGTATCCCTGTCTCTTTCCCTATTGTGACCTTCACACTGATCTGTATGCCCATCTCTTTCCCTATTGTGACCTTCACACTGATCTGTACCCCCGTCTCTTTCCCTATTGTGACCTTCACACTGATCTGTATCCCTGTCTCTTTCCCTATTGTGACCTTCACACTGATCTGTATTCCCCTCTCTTTCCCTAATGTGATCTTCACTTTGATCTCGCCCCCCATCCCTCTCCGTCTGTGTAACCTTCTAATGTGATTGTGTCATGATTCCTGTCTATGCATTGATGTGCTTGTGTACTAACCTGTCTCCATGTGATTGAGCCATTATCCTTCCCCATGTGTCGATGTGATTGTGTCCTAACCTCTCTCCATGTGACTGAGTCAATATCCCTCTCCATTCATTGTTGTGACTGTGTTCTCATCTCTCTCCATGTGACTGTGCCATTATCCCTCTCCATGTGTTGATATGATTGTGTCCTGACATCTCCATGTGACTGTGTCATTATCCCTATCCATGTGTTGATGTGAATGTGTCCTGGCATCTCTATGTGACTGTGTCATTATCCCTCTCCATGTGTTGATGTGATTGTGTACAGATCTCTCTCTATGTTATTGTGTCGTTTTCCCTCTCCATGTGTTGATGTGGTTGTGTCCTGACCTCTATGTGATTGTGTCATTATCCCTCTCCATGTGTTGATGTGATTGTGTCCTGACATCTCTATGTGATTGTGTCATTGTCCCTCTCCATGTGTTGATGTGATTGTGTCCTGACCTCAATGTGACCATGTTACTACCCTCTCCATGTGTTGATGTGATTGTGTCCTGACATCTCTATGTGATTGTGTCATTATCCCTCTCCATGTGTTAATGTGATTGTGTCCTGACATCTCCATGTGACTGTGTCATTATCCCTCTCCATGTGTTGACGTGATTGTTCCTGACATCTCCATGTGACTGTGTCATTATCCCTCTCCATGTGTTGACGTGATTGTGTCCTGACATCTCCATGTGACTGTGTCATTATCCCTCTCCATGTGTTGACGTGATTGTGTCCTGACATCTCCATGTGACTGTGTCATTATCCCTCTCCATGTGTTGACGTGATTGTGTCCTGACATCTCCATGTGATTGTGTCATTATCCCTCTCCATGTGTTGATGTGATTGTGTCCTGACATCTCCATGTGACTGTGTCATTATCCCTCTCCATGTGTTGATGTGATTGTGTCCTGACATCTCCATGTGACTGTGTCATTATCCCTCTCCATGTGTTGACTTTGATTGTGTCCTGACATCTCCATGTGACTGTGTCATTATCCCTCTCCATGTGTTGATGTGATTGTGTCCTGACCTCACCATGTGATTGTGTCTCCATGCGTTAATGTGATTGCACCCTAACCTTTCTACTGGTGTTGATGAGATCTGCTCGCAGTCCAAACCATGGAGACACTGACCTGAGCACTATCGGTGCAGTGTGTGGAGCACAAGGAGCAAGAAATCTGCAATGGCATCTGTGCACTAACCCTGACCGTGCTGCCTTTCACCCACCCTGCCCTCCATTCAGCAAGTGATGTGTGACTGACCACCAAGTCTTCCACAGAACGAAGATCAGCACAGCTTTCCTGTCCACCCCCCCCCCCCCCTCCCCCCCGAAACAGTGGTAGAACAACACAGGGCCAGTCAGAGACGCTTTCCTTGTTCGCCTTGGGACGTGGGTGGGAGCCCACTGGGCTGAGAAGCCGTCTTGAAAAGGACATGCCACTTTCCTGGATCAATATAAAATTAAAAAAAAAGAAAAGAAAAAAAGAAAATGATCCCCCAGTCTAAGTAATCCACTGTACAGTGTAGTGCACACAGAAGTCACCCTGTGCAAAATGACTGGCCCCAGAACCCGCCCACACCTCCACTCCCCCTCCCCTCCCTCCCACCAAGACACCACCTGACAAACTGAATCCTGTGTGCACTGATCGCACGTCCATCCATCTCCCGTCTCTCTCCACCCTGGCATGCGACCGTCCGTTAGCTGCCCCACCCCACAGCAGGTCTCCATGTGGCGACAGACGATGCGAATGGATTGGCGGTGCCTGTACAGGTCTGCGATGAAGGGCACATCCGTGCACACACACCCACACAGCACAACACACTTCTTTGGTGTCCAGGAGTTCCACCACCCTCGGCACCCAGCCTGTCCACTGTCCTCCAGGCAGCACAGACCCGGGGCTCCTCCTCAGGTGTGGTCCACCGCTTTGTAAGGGACCTGAGGTCGCACCGCCGGCTCACTGTCCATCTTGGGCTGCAGTTTAAAACAAGGGTGCCTCACGTATCTGTCGTGAGAGTCCGACACCACGTCCGCCTTGCCCTGCGGCAGAGAGGAGGCGTCCTTGTTGTGCACGAACAGGGCGGTGGTCTCCCCGCTCACCAACGAGTCCCCGCCGTCCAGCGGCACCATGGCCAATTTTTCCTGTCCACACAACAATCAGACATGATGACCGGGGGTTCTAATACAGTTACCGTCCAGCGGCACCATGGCCAATAATACAGTTACCGTCCAGCGGCACCATGGCCAATAATACAGTTACCGTCCAGCGGCACCATGGCCAATAATACAGCTACCGGCCAGCGGCACCATGGCCAATTTTTCCTGTCCACACAACAATCAGACATGATGACAGGGGTTCTAATACAGCTCTGCTGCACAGGGATTCCAAAATACTTTATGAAAGTTATAAAAAGAAGATCAGAGTAAATGGAAAATCATTGGGACCTGTCAATCGGATATGTCTAGGTTCCAGGAAGACAGCACTATTTTAAGGTCATTCTGATCGATAAATCATTTTCTTTAACATACAACACAATATAAACTGCTTAGTAAACCTTTTTTAAACAGTAAACAGATGTCTACAGTTATACTACAGATAACAATTGCAACCAATTATTTACTGTGTGGTAAAACTCATTAGTGTTGTTTAAAACTATTCTTAAATAGCTAACTTTGTTAGTACCATGCATCTTTTCAGGGCTGTCAGAAAGCTGGGTTAAAATGTAAAGTTTTATCCTGAGACAGAAACAAACAAAACAAAATGAAAAAAAAAAAAAGGAATGATGACAACATTAAGAACAACGTGGTAGCAAAACTGTAGTCAACCTTATGGCTGACGAAACCTGGATGTGACCAACTGCCGTGGTGAAGTGGTTAGCATCGTGGAGTCCTGTCTGGGAGGTCATGGATTTGATTCCCATCAGAACCATGTGGGGTTTTTCTGCCCTGACAGGCCCAGAGTTTAATGTGCTACAGGCTCAGTTGGGAAGACTGGGACCACACACTAAACTGATGTCTCTCTGAGAGTGTTGCTCAAACTTCCAGACCAACACTGCAGGTGTCTGTTTTTCTTGGGCCTGGTTGACGCCGGGATACATTATGAAAGTAAGCGTAGAGTACAGTCCTGTCAAGCAGTCTCAGACTGGAATGGAAATCCGTAACATCATCTTCACCATCATCCTTCTTATCGATCAGCCTTAAAAACAAACAAAAAAAGTATCAAATTCTGTGGCCCTTCATGTCCTGCTCTCGTGGTGACCTCAGTTTCGATGTCATTTTCACGTCTATGGCCTTGGTTTGATTCCATCGGGGTCACCAGTATCGGCGAATTCATAAGGCTGTCATTGAAGAGATATGGTGTCACCCTCTGGAGGGAGAGCTCACTCATGCTTGCTCCACGACTAAGCAATTATTTTTTTTTTTTTTAAATTTCATTTTCCCAGTTTCTCCATCTTCAAACTCCCCTCCCCTCAAGTCCAAATCTTTGCCAGACAGTTCAGTTGTTGGCCTGCGCTTGTTTTTCCCCCACTATTAGATTGTTCGTCTATGTATTTGTCTGACTTTGTTCAAGTCTAAAAGGCTGTGCCAGTCTTGAATAAAAGTTACTCTGTGTTAGGTTTCCTTATGGGAGCAAAACATACCCCACTTGTTTACTGTTTATTGTTTACTGTTCCCTACCTCATTTCATTTCCGATTAAGCAATTATTGTCATCAGTAGGGAGCTTAGTAGATGGTGTCCTGTGTATGTTGGATCAGAACAGGCGCTACTGAACACCACCGACGTGACTCAGCAGCAGTGCAGTGTCTCTCCGTTGGGTTGCTGCTTGACGACTCGACATTGACTGCTTCCTGTGGATTGCCAGTGCCGGGGCTGCAGTGGGATGGGCCAGACTGTGGCTGTGGACAGGGAGATCATACTGAGTGGCGTGGGTGTGGCTGTGGACAGGGGAGTCATACTGAGTGGCGTGGGTGTGGCTGTGGACAGGGGAGTCAGACTGACTGGTGTGGGTGTGGCTGTGGACAGGGGAGTCATACTGAGTGGCGTGGGTGTGGCTGTGGACAGGGGAGTCATACTGAGTGGCGTGGGTGTGGCTGTGGACAGGGGAGTCAGACTGACTGGCGTGGGTGTGGCTGTGGACAGAGGAGTCATACTGACTGGCGTGGGTGTGGCTGTGGACAGGGGAGTCAGACTGAGCAGTGTGGCTGTGGACAGGGGAGTCATACTGAGTGGCGTGGGTGTGGCTGTGGACAGGGGAGTCAGACTGACTGGTGTGGGTGTGGCTGTGGACAGGGGAGTCAGACTGACTGGCGTGGGTGTGGACAAGGGAGTCAGACTGAGCGGTGTGGGTGTGGACAAGGGAGTCAGACTGACTGGCGTGGGTGTGGCTGTGGACAGGGGAGTCATACTGAGTGGCGTGGGTGTGGCTGTGGACAGGGGAGTCAGACTGAGCGGCGTGGGTGTGGCTGTGGACAGGGGAGTCATACTGACTGGCGTGGCTGTGGACAGGGGAGTCATACTGAGTGGCGTGGGTGTGGCTGTGGACAGGGGAGTCAGACTGACTGGCGTGGGTGTGGCTGTGGACAGGGGAGTCAGACTGAGCGGTGTGGGTGTGGCTGTGGACAGGGGAGTCAGACTGACTGGTGTGGGTGTGGCTGTGGACAGGGGAGTAGCGGTGTGGGTGTGGCTGTGGACAGGGGAGTCAGACTGAGCGGTGTGGGTGCAATGTCACTGAAGTGGCACAGAAGATGGGACAGCAAAAAAAACAACACAACAAACTGGATGTGATGATACACAAGCTACTTTGTAATCCTGACCACTCTACCGCCCAACGCAGTTTGCAAAATACTATTCAGATTTCAGGCAACACACACTTTATTCTAACCATATCAATCATTCAAACAGAATGTTGCTGCCGGTACCTGTGGCCGTGTGGGATGAGACAGGAATGAGAGGGGTGGAAAAGTCGGGACAGCCCAGTTTAAAGACAAACGCAAACAAGAGGAGTTAACCCCGCTTCTCCCCACCTGACTGGTGTGAAAGCGGAACATGTGCCAGGATCGCACAGAGCGCTGGTCGACCGAACTGGAATTGATGGTCTCCGTGCTGGTCTTCTGGTAGGTGGGATTGGCATAGGTCAGTGTCCGGAACTCCTCCACGTTGTAGTGCCGCCTCCGATGTCTGTGGAGAATGGGAGGGAAGGAGAGAAGGTATGTGGACAAACTGAGTACCAATGTGCCTGTACAGTGCTAAGTGCGCATCTACACAAACAAACAAGAGATGTTTGTTTATGTTTGGCAACTCTTGCGCCTTGTACACATATTTGCTTGCCTGTATGCAAATTAACACACGCAGACATTCACACATGCATAAAGATTCAATCTCGCACACACACAAACCTATAGACACAAAACTCTTATTTCCACACTCAAATCTCATACTTACCAGTGTACTTGAGATTCTGAATATCTTTTCTTTTGAGTGTTTGTTTATCCTGACCAGTTTCTAAATTTGGGGTTTCAATATCTGATTTTTCATGTTTCCGTTTCTGTTTCATAGATTTCTTCTCTGCCTCTCTCCAGCTCTCCTCCTCCTGATTTTCATTAATGTGACTTTACACTGTGACAATTACATCATCAAAAAAATCACATTTACACACAGCCCAATGAGTAGTTGTTTGCTTCAACTAAGAAGCTGCGCCATTCTTCTTTCCACTATTGTTGGAAACTGGTCGCTTTTGTGTTGAGGTTAAACAGAAACGGTGGTACTGGACACTTTCATCTCATGAACATGAACTGTTGACCTTAACTGCTGTTATATCTTGTGTTTGTGCAGGTGTGCCGTAAATATGCAAGCTGATGATGACCTCAGTGACCTCCAGGTTTGTTTCCATGCTAAGGAGCTCACCTTCCCACATGAAGAAAATGATGAAGACGCACAGGCAGACCAGAACCAGGACCACCCCAGAGCGATGTAGCTCCCTGGGCCCCAGAATCTGAGCACAGGATAAACAGTCATCACCATGACAGACGGACACACAGGATAAACAGTCATCACCATGACAGACAGACAGACAGACAGGATAAACAGCCATCATCATGACAGACAGACAGACAGGATAAACAGTCATCATCATGACAGACAGACAGACAGGATAAACAGTCATCATCATGACAGACAGACAGACAGGATAAACAGTCATCATCATGACAGACAGGATAAACAGTCATCATCATGACAGACAGGATAAACAGTCATCATCATGACAGACAGGATAAACAGCCATCATCATGACAGACAGACAGACAGGATAAACAGCCATCATCATGACAGACAGGATAAACAGCCATCATCATGACAGACAGACAGGATAAACAGCCATCACATGACAGTACAGGCAGACAGACAGGATAAACAGTCACATCATGACAGACAGGATAAACAGCCATCATCATGACAGACAGGATAAACAGCCATCATCAGACTGAGAGACAGACAGGATAAACAGCCATCATCATGACAGACAGACAGACAGGATAAACAGTCATCATCATGACAGACAGACAGACAGGATAAACAGTCATCATCATGAGACAGACAGACAGGATAAACAGCCATCATCATGACAGACATACAGACAGGATAAACAGCCATCATCATGACAGACAGACTGACAGGATAAACAGCCATCATCATGACTGACAGATAAACATCATCATCATGACAGACAGACTGACAGGATAAACAGCCATCATCATGACAGACACAGACAGGATAAACAGTCATCATCACGACAGACAGACTGACAGGATAAACAGCCATCATCATGACAGACAGACTGACAGGATAAACAGCCATCATCATGACAGACAAGATAAACAGCCATCATCATGACTGACAGGATAAACAGTCATCATCATGACAGACAGACAGACAGGATAAACAGCCATCATCATGACAGACAGACAGACAGGATAAACAGTCATCATCATGACAGACAGGATAAACAGCCATCATCATGACAGACAGGATAAACAGCCTTCATCATGACAGACAGGATAAACAGCCATCATCATGACAGACAGACAGACAGGATAAACAGCCATCATCATGACAGACAGACAGACAGGATAAACAGTCATCATCATGAGACAGACAGACAGGATAAACAGCCATCATCATGACAGACAGACAGACAGGATAAACAGCCATCATCATGACAGACAGACTGACAGGATAAACAGCCATCATCATGACTGACAGGATAAACAGTCATCATCATGACAGATTGACAGGATAAACAGCCATCATCATGACAGACAGACAGAAGAGATAAACAGTCATCATCACGACAGACAGACTGACAGGATAAACAGCCATCATCATGACAGACAGACTGACAGGATAAACAGCCATCATCATGACAGACAGACAGGATAAACAGTCATCATCATGACAGACAGACAAATAGGATAAACAGTCATCATCCCGACAGACAGGATAAACAGCCATCATCACGACAGACAGACAGGATAAACAGTCATCATCACGACAGACAGACAGGATAAACAGTCATCATTATGAGACAGACAGACAGGATAAACAGTCATCATCACGACAGACAGACAGGATAAACAGTCATCATTATGAGACAGACAGACAGGATAAACAGTCATCATCATGACAGACAGGATAAACAGCCATCATCATAACAGACAGACTGACAGGATAAACAGTCATCACCATGACAGACAGACAGACAGGATAAACAGTCATCACGACAGACAGACAGACAGGATAAACAGTCATCACCATGACAGACAGACAGGATAAACAGTCATCATCATGACAGACAGACAGACAGACAGGATAAACAGTCATCATCATGACAGACAGACAGGATAAACAGTCATCATCATGACAGACAGGATAAACAGTCATCATCATGACAGACATGATAAACAGTCATCATCATGACAGACAGGATAACTGACAGACAGACAGGATAAACAGTCATCATCATGACTGACAGGATAAACAGTCATCATCATGACAGACAGACTGACAGAATAAATAGTCATCATCATGACAGACAGACAGACAGGATAAACAGCCATCATCATGACTGACAGGATAAACAGTCATCATCATGACAGACAGACTGACAGGATAAACAGCCATCATCATGACTGACAGGATAAACAGTCATCATCATGACAGACAGGATAAACAGTCATCATCATGACAGACAGACTGACAGGATAAACAGCCATCATCATGACTGACAGGATAAACAGTCATCATCATGACAGACAGACAGGATAAACAGTCATCATCATGACAGACAGGATAAACAGTCATCATCATGACAGACAGACTGACAGGATAAACAGTCATCATAATGACAGACAAACAGGATAAACAGTCATCATCACGACAGACAGGATAAACAGTCATCATCACGACAGACAGACAGGATAAACAGTCATCATCACGACAGACAGACTGACAGGATAAACAGCCATCATCATGACAGACTGACAGGATAAACAGCCATCATCACGACAGACAGACTGACAGGATAAACAGTCATCATCATGACAGACTGACAGGATAAACAGCCATCATCATGACAGACAGACTGACAGGATAAACAGTCATCATCATGACAGACTGACAGGATAAACAGTCATCATCATGACAGACTGACAGGATAAACAGCCATCATCATGACAGACAGACTGACAGGATAAACAGCCATCATCATGACAGGATAAACAGCCATTATCATGACTGACAGGATAAACAGTCATCATCACGACAGACAGACTGACAGGATAAACAGCCATTATCCTCACAGACAGACAGGATAAACAGCCATCATCATGACTGACAGGATAAACAGTCATCATCACGACAGACAGACAGGATAAACAGTCATCATCACGACAGACAGACAGGATAAACAGTCATCATCATGACAGACAGACAGATAGGATAAACAGCCATCATCATGACAGACAGACTGACAGGATAAACAGCCATCATCATGACAGACAGACTGACAGGATAAACAGTCATCATCATGACAGACAGACTGACAGGATAAACAGTCATCACCACGACAGACAGACTGACTGACTGCAGAAAGGACTCCACCTTCCACAGACCTTCATGCGTGTGTGTGGCAAGTCAACTCACGGAAAAAGGCAGAGGCGTTGCTTTTTTTTTTCTCCTTCCAAGTCTTCTGGCATATATGTTGTGCTGTGTGATTGTTCATGCACACTGGGTTTCGTCAATGTAGTCTGGATTTGGTTAATGTTCATGGAGTCGTGGGTGTGTGTACATACTGGCTGGGTTTGTGTACATACTAGTAGGTTTGTGTACATGTTGGCTGTGTTTGTGTACATGTTGGCTGGGTTTGTGTACATATTGGCTGGGTTTATGCACATATTGGCTGGGTTTGTGTACATACTGGCTGGGTTTGTGTAACTATTGGCTAGGTTTGTGTACATGTTGGCTGGGTTTGTGTCCACGTAGGCTGTGTCTGAGAACATGCAAACTAAAGCTGTCTGGCCTACTCTCCTCTGCTGTTTCCTGTCATACATATCCCAGGGAATGGCCCACAAAGCGCAGCCTGCTCTGTCACTGTGTACTGCACAGTGAAGGAAAGAGTGGTGATTGACAGTATCATGCCAGGGCCATGATTCCAGTCTCACACGGGGTGGGCTTCTTTCTCCCCTGTTTCCACTAGACCCTAAGACACGGACTTAATGCCAGTCGTTCTGGTAAGACAAGAAACTGAGGTTCAGCATTTACTCAGTACATGAAAGAACCCACAGAAACCCAAGAGAGCTGTTCCTGGCATTATTCCGCAAGGTCAAGAAAAACATTCCAATAGAAAATGAAAAAAAAAAAAAAAAAGGAAAATAAATGTGAGGCTGCACTGTGGTGAAGAGCTGAACACAATGTGATGCGACACCAAGGCAACAAATACAACACAAGGCACAGTCCAGCCTACACATGATGATCACAAGGGATGACGGCGAGCCATGCCGACGGAAACGCTACTCACCTGACTCATCGCTGTCGGCACCGTGCTCTCTGTCACACAACCCTTGCCGGGCCTCACTTTCCGTGCACCTGGTTGAACATACCACGCAGAAAGGTTGATTGTATAGTGACCCACCACAGTCAAAAAGATAGATAAAAAAGAGAAAGGTCTATTGTATGGTGACCCACCACAGTCAAAAAGATAGATAAAAAAGAGAAAGGTCTATTGTATGGTGACCCACCATAGTCAAAAAGATAGATTAAGAAAAGGTCTATTGTATGGTGACCATCACAGTCAAAAAGATAGATAAAAAAGAGAAAGGTCTATTGTATGGTGACCCACCACAGTCAAAAAGATAGATGAAAAAGAGAAAGGTCTATTGTATGGTGACCCCCACAGTCAAAAAGATAAAAAAAAGTGCCAGCTATCACATGCACGCTCCTTGGCTGACATACCCACATCTCATGGATGCAGTGAATGGGCATCAGTGATGCTGAAGCATGTCCCTGCAGCTCTGACCATGGAGAGACTGTACCACCTGGGGTATGCCACTGCTGAGACAAGATCCACTCACCTCTCTCTGCTAGCACTGTGCCTCATGTCCAGATACTTCTGCCACTGTATTAGAGAAGCAATGCTGTCCCTCTGTCCGTTTCTGTCTCCCCCCTCCCCGTCCCTCTTTCTCTCGCGTATATATGCATGCTTTGTCAAGCCTTTGCATAAAAATGTGTGTGTGTCTGTGTATGTGAATCATGTTCTCCATGATCCTGTGTGCCTGTATTTTTTTTCTCTCCTTTTTCA
>CM031616.1:11781557-11804057 GCA_018398815.1 Conus ventricosus | reverse complement strand
CACAATCCTAGCATCAGCCTGATGTTGGCCCAGGCCCACACAACCCTTCACCAGCACCAACCTAGTTTTCGGGGAGAGGAGGGGGAGGATGAGGGAGGGGGAAGCTGAGGAATTCATGCAGGTGACGCCATCTTGGACTGGACAGACTCTGATCATGGCCCTGTGACGAGATCAGATTCCTGGGTGAGTCAGCAAAGGAAAGACAGGGTGGAGTGAGGAGGTGGGTGGGTGGGGCCTACTTGCGCCTCTTTTTGGGGGACAAAGAAAGTCGACTACAAAAATGAAATTTTAAAAAAAAAAGCAGATCTTTGGACTTTTCCTGTGAGGATTCATAAATCCTAATCTTTACATCTTTAACAGAATCACTACAAAAGAAAAAACAAACAAAACTGGTGACAAATGACATCAGAAGATCAGCTGTGCGTGTTGCCACAGGATTCTGAGCAAGAGACTGAAAGCCGTTCCTCACCTGTCTGCCTAAGGGGGACACCAGTGAATGTCCATCAGTCCCTCCAGACGACTCTGGATCAAGGTGCGGCCCGACCCATTGTACTTGCTGGCACGCTCGATCTTCTCTGTTTGCCAGTCGTCCAGTACATGTAGTCGCCAAACTGTGGAACACAAGCAGATGCACACACACACACTAAAGTTTGAATAGAAACTCCTTTAATTTTCTTTTTGCTTTCATAGTTTTCAAAATGGCTTGATAACCACATAGAAAGGAAAGAGGGCAGACAAACATGTACAAACAAAAATCAGACATGGCAGACACAAACAGAATACTATCATTAGGGCCTACCACCATGGAGACTTGTATCTGTCTGCCTGCAAGCAACCATCACCACCAAGAAGAAAAAGTTGATACTGTCGTAACGGGATGTCCTCACCAGAACAAGGGCATGTCCAGCTATTGACCACTTGAAGACAATGTCAATAGACTCTGTTGGTAATGGCCTTCATGGGAATGCTGAGTCTGTTGGTAATGACCCTAAAAGGGACTGCTGAGTCTGTTGGTAATGACCCTAATGGGACTGCTGAGTCTGTTGGTAATGGCCCTGATGGGACTGTTGAGTCTGTTGGTAATGGCCCTGATGGGACTGCTGAGTCTGTTGGTAATGGCCCTGATGGGACTGTTGAGTCTGTTGGTAATGGCCCTGATGGGACTGCTGAGTCTGTTGGTAATGGCCCTGATGGGACTGTTGGTAACGGCCCTGATGGGACTGTTGAGTCTGTTGGTAACGGCCCTGATGGGACTGTTGGTAACGGCCCTGATGGGACTGTTGAGTCTGTTGGTAACGGCCCTGATGGGACTGTTGGTAACGGCCCTGATGGGACTGTTGAGTCTGTTGGTAACGGCCCTGATGGGACTGTTGAGTCTGTTGGTAACGGCCCTGATGGGACTGTTGAGTCTGTTGGTAACGGCCCTGATGGGACTGTTGAGTCTGTTGGTAACGGCCCTGATGGGACTGTTGAGTCTGTTGGTAACGACCCTAATGGGACTGTTGAGTCTGTTGGTAACGGCCCTGATGGGACTGTTGAGTCTGTTGGTAATGGCCCTGATGGACTGTTGAGTCTGTTGGTAACGGCCCTGATGGGACTGCCGAGTCTGTTGGTAACGGCCCTGATGGGACTGTTGAGTCTGTTGGTAACGACCCTAATGGGACTGTTGAGTCTGTTGGTAATAGCCCTGATGGGACTGCTGAGTCTGTTGGTAATGGCCCTGATGAGTCTGTTGGTAATGGCCCTGATGAGTCTGTTGGTAATGGCCCTGATGGGACTGATGAGTCTGTTGGTAATGGCCCTGATGGGACTAATGAGTCTGTTGGTAATGGCCCTGATGGGACTGATGAGTCTGTTTGTAATGGCCCTGATGGGACTGATGAGTCTGTTGGTAATGGCCCTGATGAGTCTGTTGGTAATGGCCCTGATGAGTCTGTTGGCAATGGCCCTGATGGGACTGATGAGTCTGTATGTCATGGCCCTGATGGGACTAATGAGTCTGTTGGTAATGACCCTGATAGGACGACCTAAAATGTTTGCACATGTTCCGGTCTCTTCACTCCATACAAGGATTTCAAACGATCCAGCAGTGAACTCAAATTTCAACATGAACGTTACAAGCGTACCTGCTTTCCAGCATTTATCTCCGTGGGCAAGGAGGTGCCAGAATAATCAACAAATTGATTGTGGCCCCTCAACAGCAGAAGAAGAAGAGTTGGCGGCTACAAGAGTGTGCATGTATGTGGGTACATATATGCATGCATGAGCTGATGTGCATGTGCATGTGTGTGTGTGTGTGTGTGTGTGTGTGCACGTGCATATGTGTGAGCGTGTGTGTGTGTGTGTGTGTGTGTGTGTGTGTGTGTGTGTGTGTGTGTGTGTGTGTGTGTGTGTGTGTGTGCGTGTGCGTGCATCATATTTTTAATATCAGCAGTAGTATCATTCAGAATGCTTACACCTTTTTTAGCCAGAGACCAAGCTTTACAATCCATACTCTTGGCGCTCAATATTAATTTCACATGTCATTCGGCTGAATGCCAGTCATTTACTTCATCAGTTTTTCCACACAGAATGCATGCTGTCTGTATATTTGTCATCCATACCAGTGGCCAAACAGGCCTTCTCTTACAAAAGTCGGTGATGGTATTGTGTATGTGTGCAAGGTGTTATGCATGCGTTCACACACAGAACTTGATTCAGAATCTCCTTTGAAGGACTTTGGGGGCGGGAACTGGAGTCAGATCCAACGTTAACTCAGAGGGGAAAAAACCCACTGTAATGGACTGGCCTAGCAAAGATTCCAACCCACAACCCCAGAATCACCAGGATTACAGGGTCCAGTGCTCTATCAACTAAGCAGCTATTCTGACCCCAGTCCAATATCAACAAGATTTTGTAAAAAACAAACAAACCCAAAACAACACAAAAAAACAACAAGTAAACAAACACAAAAAGTCTTTGATAAATCTTCAACAATGGAAAAATGAAGGCCAAATTTTGTACAAACTATGATCCATGATAATCAACAGTGCACTTGTTATTGTTCCAAATGAAGTTTTTCGTTTTGATGATAGGATATTAACCATATTCCTCCCGGGTATATCTAACTGCATTACTTCCCCTTGACCAAGAAAATTATTAATCGGTATAGTTTGTGACAGCAGCATTGTAATAGCATGATCAGTTTTGTATAGAATGCAGGAAAATTTGGTATATTGAATCACACTTATTACATCAATTTCTACTTGATCTGGTCTTGTAGTGACTGTAGGTCAAGCAACTTCCCCCTCAACCATGCCCCTTCCATTAGTACCGTCATAGTTTTCATCACTAGATGTGTTAGCAGCAGTATTCACTCTGGCAGTTGATAACAAAGCACTATTCCTGATCACAGTCTCTGGTTGGTCATCTTCATCTCCAGAATCCTTTGCATCCCAGACTTCTCAACATCACGCTCACTGCTGTCAGCTGTGAACAACTTCTCATATACTTACCAAATATTCTACCTTTTTTTTTTAATTTCTTTTTTTTTGTGACTAGAATTCATTGATTGTCCAACAATCTGAACGTGAATCAAACACATATGGAATTCCCAAGTTATTTCCCTTTATCAGAAGATTGTGGACACAGAAAATACTTTTTTTTCGATGACGTGAAAAATCAAAAGTTGACTGCAAGTCAAGAAATTCTTGTACTGCGAGCTACGCATATAGCGTGGCAAAACAGGGGACTTTTGTTCTGCAAAGGGAAACGATCCAATAAAGGCACTGAACTGAACATGTAAAATTGACAACGACAGCCTGAGCCAACAATTAGTACAGTAGGTTAGGTAACAGAAAAATAACCCCATTCCTAAAGCAAACTCTTTAAAACCAGATACAGACCCCCCCCCCCCCCCCCCCCCCATCTTCTCCAGACATAACTGATCCATGACACAGAACAAAGCTCCAAGCCCTCTGTCTGTCTGCCTGTGCTGGGACAGCACTCACCACAGTGAGACCGAAGGGGTGCGGGGCCTGTTGCAGCAGCGTGACCCGGTGTTCCCCGTTCAGGTCTGACGTCTCAATCTTGTCCAGTTTGGCGTCTACCCAGTACAGTCGCTCAGCCGCGTAGTCAATGGACAGGGCGTTGGGAAACCCTGAAATCATTCACCAGTCACTTGTCCGTGAATAATCTGTTTGAGTGTGTGTGTGTGAATGTGTGTGTGTGTGTGTGTGTGTGTGTGTGTTGTGTGTGTGTGTGTGTTGTGTGTGTGTGTGTGTGTGTGTCTCTGAGTGTGTGTGTGTGTGTGTGTGTGTGTGTATGTCTGTGTGTGTGTGTGTGTGTGTGTGTGTGTGTGTGTGTGTGTGTGTGTGTGTGGTGTGTGTGGTGTTTGCTGTGTGAGCAGCACTGCCACTGGACTTAAAACAATCTCTTAAAACTGAAAAAAAAATAATTATCAACATTTTCCAGAACTGAGAATACAGGGAAGGGATGGGAGGCAGAGTGGGCGTGGGGGCTTTTCATCCTTTAAATGTTTGTAACAATAAGTCAAAAAAGGCCTGATAATGCCCCCCAAAAGTGAGTTTCATGCCAAATTTTGTTCCTGATTCTTTGATCATTACACTCATCATGCCAAAACCGCTTCCACTTGTTCTTCAAATGCTGTACTGTCCTCCGTCTCAATAAATTTCTCGACACTGTCAAGGCTTTAACTAGTCACACCAAACTGCAGAGAGCTGAGCAGAATTCCCGACATTAAAGACAGTCCTGATGATGACGCAGTTGGGTTGTGACCAGCCTGAATGGGGATCGCTTTTAGTGTGCACAAGTCAACCAGTGTTCCGCTGCTTATATGAGAGAATCCTCATAACACTGGGAAAAACTGGGCCCTGGCATGGTTAATGTTGGAAGAAGTCTGCCAGGTAATGGCAAAGTGACTGAACAACAATGATGCACAGTTATATCTCATTGAACATCAATTCCTTGCAAAACGAGGGATAAGTGTGTAGACAACAGAGCTCTGGTAATTCCACGTCACGACTGAAAGCACACACTGAAAATGTAACAGACGGAAAATCGAACATGTCAAAATTTCTCAGGGCTGGATTTAAGTCTAAGCTTGAAAACTGGCATCCCTCTGCGTGTGTGTGTGTGTGTGTGTGTGTGTGTGTGTGTGTGTGTGTGTGTGGTGTGTGTGTGCGTGTTGGGGTGTGTGTGTGTGTGTGTGTGTGTGTGTGTGTGTGTGTGTGTGTGTGTGCGTGTGTGCGTGTGCGTGTGTGTGCTTGTCAGCATTTTAGTTTGTGTATGTATGTGACTTGACTAATTTGATGCTTATGTGTGTGTGAAAGTCCACATGCATGCCTATATTTGTTTTAATTAAAACAGATACATTGAAATTTAAAAACATTCTGGCAAGATACAGCCAGTCTTCTTAAACATATACGTACATGCAAACACATCGAAACAATATATACAGATTTAACTACATTCTTTAATCCACTAAATGCTATACTGTACTCTGTAATGGAGAAGAAAATGCCACAAAACTCCAACTAATACAATTGAAAACGTTTGAGAATAGCCACATTTAACATATATGAGTCAATTAGACCTTCATTCTCCATTCAATGTCCAGTACATGCGTACTTATCAGCAGTGCATGTGACCCCTTCAGTTTAACAAGTACTATTGCCCTTGCAACACTCCTATCTACAGGCTGTGGGCATCCTTCAGCTGTACATATACTGAAAATCATGTGCACCCATCAGATGTGAGCATTTTAATAACTAAATAATGGATCTTCATGGTGCTTAATCTATAAATAGCTCTAAACACCTACATAGTTCACAGCACCTGCAAATGTGCGCGTGCACACACACACACACACACACACACACACACACACACACACACACACATACACACACACACACATACACACACACACATACACACACACATACACACACACACATACACACACACACACACACACACACACACACACACACACACACACACACACACAGCTGTGATTCAGAGAAAAGTATACCCGAGGGATGAAGCAGGAGAGAGACATGAGGTGTGGACAGAGAAAGGAAGTTAGTTCCAAGAGGTGGGTGCCAGACAAGAGAAAGAACACCCTCCGAAAGCCTTGGTATGGAAACAAGGGATCTGGAGGAGATGCAGTATCAGCAGAGAAACACAAGCTGGAGAAGATCAGAGAGATATCACAGAGCCAGGAACTAGAAACTGAGTAAAGACAGTTTATAATCAATTCATTTTTTTTTTCAACAGGAAACCTACGAACGAAGAGAATGAAAGTGAGGAATAACATGAGTGGGTTTAGAAGATCTGAAAATGAGTCTGGCTGCATTATTCTGTACTTTCTGTGATCAATGAATAAGACATTTCGGACAGCCAGCAGGAAGAGAATTACAGTCATCTAGCTGTGAAGGAACAAAAGCATAAAGCAGGGTTTTGATCCCATTCTCTGAAAGATGATGTGGAACAGAACTGACGCCACAGATTTCCAGGTAACATATGTGACACAGGAGATGTGCTGCCGGAATGACAGAGTAGCACCAAGGTTACAAACTAATTTAGCTGGACGAAAGGCAGACTGCAAAAGTACAGCCAATTATTTCTTCTCAACAGTCTTAGAGAGGAAATGTAAGTTCAAAACAGGTCAACAATTTTTTTTAGCTTTTCAGCATCTTAAGATGGTTCTTGTCTACATGGCTCTAATTAACTGCAGATGCACACTCAGATGGAAAACAATGAGAAGTAATGGAATACTATGCTATAGCAGTTAAACACACTTTCAGATCCTGTAGAAATTCAGCAAGCAGTGAACGGGTTGATGATCAGGTTCATAGTTTTCACAGGAGAATCCTTTAATCCCTTTCTTAACCGCCGATTCTGATACTGGTTCAAAACTTGACAAAGGAATGCCAGAAAAGGAACTATGTTGAATGCCTGGTAATCTTCAATGCTGCACTTTAGAGAGAATGAGGGTGGGGAGAGTTGAATGCCTGGTAATCTTCAATGCTGCACTTTAGAGAGAATGAGGGTGGGGAGAGATGATACTAGAAAGGGGGCGGTGTAACATTAGTTGAAAAAATGTTAACCCCTGGCATGCATCTTATACTATACAGCACACTGATTTTTCTTCCTGTACATTCTGATCTGAATTTAACTTACCATGTGCATTTGTTTCATAAGAAATGTACATAAAAACCCCCCTCCAAATCATGCCCCCCCTCTCCTCCTGTCCTCCCAAATGCCATCCCGTGAGCATATGCACTCATCGGTCATACACATCTCTCATGTTCAGTGCAGGCCTCACCTAGCCCCATGTTGACCAGCACATTGCGGTGAGTGCCGTCCAGGTAGGCTCGCTCTATCTTGGCCATGGTGCCCCAGTCTGTCCAGAACATCAGCCTGCCACACAGCACACACATTCGGAGCCTCCCAAAACACTCATCATGAACACTGAACACCTTCAAAGACCTGGTGAAGTCCACACACGTTTACAGTCCCTCAAAACACTCATCATGAACACTGAGTACCTTCAAAGACCTCGTGAAGTCTACACACGTTTACAGTCCCCCAAAACACTCATCATGAACACTGAGCACTTTCAAAGACCTCGTGAAGTCTACACACGTTTACAGTCCCCCAACACACTCATCATGAACACTGAGCACTTTCAAAGACCTCGTGAAGTCCACACACGTTTACAGTCCCCCAAAACACTCATCATGAACACCGAGTACCTTCAAAGACCTCGTGAAGTCTACACACGTTTACAGTCCCCCTACACACTCATCATGAACACTGAGCACCTTCAAAGACCTCGTGAAGTCTACACACGTTTACAGTTCCCCAACACACTCATCATCAACACTGAGCACCTTCAAAGACCTCGAGAAGTCCACACACGTTTACAGTTCCCCAACACACTCATCATCAACACTGAGCACCTTCAAAGACCTTGTAAAGTCTACACACATTCGGAGCCTCCCAACACACTCATCATCAACACTGAACACCTTCAAAGACCTTGTGAAGTCTACACACGTTTACAGTTCCCCAACACACTCATCATCAACACTGAACACCTTCAAAGACCTCGTAAAGTCTGTTTCTTTAAAGGTCTTACTTAAGAGATTTCGATAATTGGTCAGCTCATGGAGAAATATGAAATGTTTGATAAATTGGTAAAATAAACATCCGATTTGCTCCCGATCACACGAAATCGACCCGCGAAAGTGGGCATTTTCACCTGTAATCAAGGAAATGGAAGGTAATCAACTAAATCTTGGCATGGCTTAACTGCTCTTGGATGTGACGTCACATGATGGTCAGCGACGGCGACAGAAAGCAATTCTGATGGTTCTTGCACATCTCGCTCGGTATCTAATTTATCATGTAAAAGCAGTGACTATGATTGTGACAGCCAATGTGACTCTGGGGATGTTTCTGCAAGGCCTGTACCTTATCAGTTTGAACGCTAAGTTCTTTTTACCACATCAGTTCAGTTCCAGCTGGACGCCTGAACACAGTATTCCGAAGGCGTACGGACTTTACCGAAGTCTCGAGGGAGGCTATCGACTGACTTCTTGATGCGATCACGTGTGGACGGCGAGCGGAGATTCTCCTTCCTCAAGCCTTAACGTGCTCATTCAATTTAACAAGTGTGATCTGTCCATAGATAAGAAAAGAATAAACGTGCGACTATCGTACTCATCTGTACGAGCTTACCACTCCGCCTTCAAAGTATACGCGCACAATGCAGACGAAGTTTTTGATCCACTCGAACGGGCTCGGCAATTGTCGGAATAGCTCGTTTCCACGGTCCAGCTGGAACTGATGTGGTGAAAAGAACTTTAGCTGCCCGGCATGGTTGCACGAACCGAATCCACTTCTTTCGAGTATCTGGATCAGATGAAAATGTGTGCAAAGAATATCTGTCTCCAGCTGAGCTGCTGCACTCGCTTACAGCACAATATCTGCCACCCCTCGTGACTTTTTAGGCTGTGGGGGATCGCAACTCGTGTTGATTTCACTAGGCGTTGGCTTGTTGTGTAGGTCGCGGCTGATGGCCAGTCCATCAAGTGACGTCACGGTTTTCGGTCTACCGCGTGGGGTTTGAACAGGTGTGCAAAAGTCGTTTTTTATCTATTAAATTTTTCTGGCGATTTAAAAAAAAAAAAGAATACCATACTGTAGTTATATGACATGTAGACCTGTTTTTAACAAATTATCGAAAATCTCTAAAGTAGACCTTTAAGGACACACTGCCCCTTTCCTTGAGCAGATTATCATCATAGCCTCACACACAAGTGGTACTTTACTGTCCCTTTCCATGAAAGTTTACTCATTGTATCCTGTACACTGCTATCATTCTCTACGCCGAACCATCCCACACTGATCTTTTTTGAATAGCTCTGTGACACAACTTGAACAGTTCTTACCATCCTGTCCCCCTTCCTAACAATAAGCACTTCAATGTACTTGCAGAGCTATGCTAGGACCTGTTTTCACACCACCTCTATCTCACAGAAATGCATAAAACTAAATACCACACAGCTAAATTCCAAGGAGAAAACTAGGCATTTCCCATCTCCACTAATGTGAACTCACCCCTTCTGAGGAAACAGTGCCACGGCTCTGGGTTCGTCTAACCCTTGGTCGATGATAGTTTTCCGACACGTGCCATCCAGACGAGCCACTTCTATGACGTCCCGACCTGAATATCACACAGTCAGCCAATCATCTCTGTGCCCTGACATGACACCCATCCCAGCAGAGAACGGCAGGGTGGGACGGCTGCTAAGGGATCTAACTCTGGGTGGATTGGGAAGGAAAGGGCTATTCCAGTATACTGACACTTTACACTGCTTCCACATAAAACAGAGAACAACAGTTTGGCATAGTACAGAATATGGACCCAATGATTATTCCTGCTATTAAAATGTCCCCTCCCCACAAAAAAACCTATAAATCTACATCACACCAGATTGTGTACAAAAAACCCTATAAAGCTACATCACACCAGATTGTGTACAAAAATCAAGTGGTGGATTGAACTGTTGTGCAGGAGTCTGTTTCTGTGTTGTCCTTGTTTCAGGCATGCCTACCCCTAAATTTCTCTTTCAGGGACACACATGTTCAAAATCAGGGACAGGACACAATTTTCAGGGACACCTAACTATTCGGCAAATTATTGGTCATCAGACAGAAGCAACACAAAAACAGTAGATTCCTTCTTTGTGGCCGAAGTCGACACTCCACTGTTAAAAAATCCAGTGATTTTTTTATTCTGTTGCTGTGCTTCAGAAATTTTTATGTTCGCTTTATGCTTGTCAGTTTGTGTGTGCTGCCGACAGTCGTCTTTTCCACCGGATTTGATGGAGAAATCACATGCACAAACTTCGCAGAAAGCGAACGTTTCTCCTTTCCTCCCTGGCTTGATACAAGGCCAGAACTCTGTATACTCCTGTCGAAACGTCTGGCTGCGTTTGACTGCGCTTAAATTCTTTGGAGATGAATCAGAATCGGTGAAAACTTGTTTTCGCTTGTTCGACGCCATTGTTGAAGCAGGGGGGTAGAAATGACCGCGCCGCGCATGCACGATGGACATTCGCTTCCGTCTTGGCGCCAGCCTGAGACTTTGAACCGGATCCTAGCGAAATAAACGGTCATTTTCGCGAACTTTTAATTTTCCGGGACGCGAACGCAAAACCCGTATTTCCGGGACGCCCTGCTCATTTTCTTTATTTTCAGGGACAAATACGGCTACAGCGGGACGGTAGGCATGCCTGTTGTTTATGACTGTACATTGTGGAAAATCCGGAATCCATCCTTGACGCAGATACTGACTCGCTGCTTCTTGGCTACCTTACCCTCTGCCATTGAAGACTGACATGGGTGCTATCACACACAGGCAAGCTACAAGGTTTCTGAGCTGTTGTTACGGCTGGGCAACTAATCATTTAAACAGACGATCCCTGTTGCTGTCACTCACAGTCACACTTGATAAAAGCAGATCTAAAACTTTTGGGGCTTGAACAGAAGCACTTTGCAATGGCAGCCACTTAAACTGTAGCAGATGTCTTAAAATGGTGTGTCTTCACTTTGAAAGCTTCCCAAACAACTCATACCAGAACCAAATGCTGAGCTCCCCTCCATGGACAGAATCAATGGGGAAATGGCAGTTAACTGTTAATGGTGGAGAGGAAGAGACTGACAGTTAAAATGTTAAAGGCAATGGCAAAAGGGAGTTGAGAGGTTAATTGTCCCGTGCACAATAATCCACACACTGACCAGAGTCCATCCAGTACAAGTTGCGGGCAATCCAGTCGACGGCTAGTCCATCTGTAGTGGCCAAGTCATCGCCGATGACCGTCTCCATCCAGCCACTGCCATTCAGCGTGGCTCGCCTGCCGACCGACCACCAAGGGCAACGTGTTAGGGTGGAACCACTTCTCCCGACTAACCCTTACCAGATTTCCTGGTCACATGTTTACAGACAATCATACAAATTTATATACAAGCACACATCTACAAACATGTGCACAAGCCATTCATATAACCACTCACAGTCTGTTCAATGACTGGCTGTAAGAAAACAAGCTAGATGACTGTTTTATGCAATTCCTCCATAATTCAGTCTACATGACAATGTCATGTACATGTCTTACTCATATCATATATACAACACAACTCATACAAACATTGCTCAGAGAAGTAACTGCTATGAATAGAGAGACTGTCAACCGTGTAGTTGATTTAAGCATTCCCACTGTTGAATCCCCTCCTCTGAACACTCACAAACATCAGCATCAACATTATCATCTGCCTTCCCCCCAAAATACACCTGACACAAGAGAAAAACATCAGCACAGTATTCCGTTTTCACCTTGTAGTTTAACTCCAAGGAGATGACACCATTCCATGCTCATTCCTGACCAATCCCCCCCCCCCCCCCCACCCCCCATCACCCCTTTCCCAACAACCCTTTCCCCTCCCTCACACATACACCGTCATCATTCCCATCTGACGACAGTGAGAAAGATGTCAGGGTAGCAGACCATTACCCCACTGGAATCAAAGTCCACGGTTATGACACTGTTTCTGCATCCCCCCCCCCATTCCCCCCCACCCCCTTCACCCTCACCCCTACCCATCTCCTTCCTCATCCCCCTCAACCCCCACCCACCTGATGACATCAAGGAAGACGTCGGTGTAGTAGACCATGCCGTCCCTGTAGTCGAAGTCGACGGCGATGACGTTGTGCAGCTGTGGGATGGGCAGGTAGACGTCAGTGTGGTCAGGCGTGTCCAGGGAGATGCGACGAATGCTGCCCCGCCCCGCAAACAGCAGGTACTCCCTGGGGACTGCACACACAGACGGCCAGTGCCCGATACAGCGTGGCTCACTCTCAATAAATCCTACACCATGTCTCATTCGCAATCAAACATCTAAACCTGCTCTTTTGTTTTCGTTCTGCTTTAGCCGCCCATTTCTGCCGTATACACCAACACTCAGACCTGCCACATTTTGAAAACGAAAAAGAGGAGCTTGGGGGTCCGGGAGTGAAACCCCCTGAAGCTGGAAACTTTCAATGATTAGAGTACAAAATTCATCCCAGAAAGCATACAGATGCACATTTTAAGATCATTTATGACCTTCTTCTACAAAGACTGCATTTATATAAATGAAGCCATCAAGATCTGTAACAAAGCAGGTCAGATCAAAGCAAGCTGTATTAAATATTATGGCTAGTGTGTATACATGCCTGTGGGCCTTCCTCGT
This sequence comes from Conus ventricosus, assembly GCA_018398815.1. Lineage (NCBI taxonomy): Eukaryota > Metazoa > Mollusca > Gastropoda > Neogastropoda > Conidae > Conus > Conus ventricosus. The sequence goes on along the minus strand of CM031616.1, from coordinate 11,791,253 downwards.
TCCTGCCCCTACCCCCCATCCCCCCCCCCCCCTCCCCCTCCTCTCCCCCCCATCCCCACTCACCAGTGTCACAGGTGCGTCCATCTCTCTGCAGTCTGAGACCAGTGGGGCAGGCACAGGAAGCCCCACCAGGGTTGGGCAGACACAGATGGCTACAGCCGCGGTTGTTGCTGCCACAGCGGTTGACGTAGGTCTGCACACGGTTGATCTGGACGGCGTGGATGTCCATCACCCCCGGCAACTTGTCGCGGATCACCGTCACGTTGCCGCCGTTGTTCTTGTTGGCGCGTTGGATGGCGTTGGCCTGCATGCACACACAGTGGGAAAGTCCAGAAAGACCTGCTGCTGCGTGCAAAGCAGAAGGGAGAAAGGCACTGGCACACTGGGCAATGCGGAAATCTATAAAACATTAAGTCGTCTACCTTTCCAGTCTTTTGGGAGCAGCGTTGTCGCTCTTCTGAGTTCAGCCAGTCACAACTAGGCAGGAATATAATACTCATTATCCACATGACTAGGACTGACCATGCATGACTGGACAAATGTCATATTCACTGGTGACATCTACACACTGCATGTCAAAGATGACTAGACAAATACAGAATCCGAGTGCCTACATTCTGTCAATACTACAAGGGAGACTGCAAATTGCATGTGGATGAGTAAAGAGATGATGCACAGCGTTAAGGCTTTAATAAAAAATCTTCAACAAAATCACAGACCGAAAACAAAAACCAAACTATATAACAACAACCACCAAAAAAACCCCTAAACCAAAGCATGTACAACCACGTAAAACAAAGACAACAATGGGGAGACAGTTCTTTTCCTCCACCTCCAGCTCCCCACTCTCTTTCCCCGCAACAACCAAACCACCCTCCCACGCTTCCATGCAACGCATGACGACGTTCAGTGTACATATGACACAGCACCAAACACCACTTTTCTTAAGAAAATGAGTTCTGACTGCTGATCTTCTTTTTTCACAAATAAAAACTATCTCTGAAGATATTCTGAAGATTTACATTAGAATTAAAAATAAAAAAAAAGAGCAGAAATCGTCAAAGTCGTAGACCGTCTTTGGGACTGACGGCATCAGATGAAAGACAAATATATAATGTACAGATATATAATGTACAGATATATAATGTACAGATATATAATGTACAGATATATAATGTACAGATATATAATGTACAGATATATAATGTACAGATATATAATGTACAGATATATAATATAATGTACAGATAATGACTTACACTCCACTTTTCTTGCAGGAACCACATCTGGGCACCCCCAGTCCACTGCAGCAGTGCCCCTCATCAAAGTGTGGACTGTCGTCCATAAAACTCGGCGCCTACTGGACTCTGGCTTGCTCTGACAGGTGCCTTCACTCACCACCCACGGCTTCTTTGTGTTAAAGAGGATGGGCAGTCCAGCATGACCAGAGCAAGACAAAGGGGAAACGTTCAGTGACAACCCCCGACTCTCATTGATCTCATTCTGTCATGTTGAGAGAAGGCCAGCCTGCCCAGGTGAAAAAGGTGAAATTCCACCGCTAAGAGGCCATAGGGGCAGTCAACCACCTGAGGTCGACTGTGTCTAGGGCACAGCATGACGGACAGCAGTGCCCATCCCTCTCCTTTCACTACCTACACTTTTCCTGACCCGAGTCCGGTGCACAGTGACAGCGTCAAAACCTGACCCCACCAATGGTAAGGACTCATGTCCATCCTCTCTGCAGGCAAGTGCTCCAAGTGCTTCCTCCCTCTCCCCTTTCCCACTTTTATATCAACATCCCGACAAGTCACTGAACAACAGGGGAACTGGCTTTCACATAAACTGTAAAACGTGAAGATTTAGAACGGGAAGGTCCTTTCATGGGAGCCTTGCCCTTGGAGGATTTGGGCTTAGGGAAGGAAGCAAATGAAAAACAGTCGGCAATGACTGCCGATTGTTCATCCGACTGGGACTGACTGTTGGACTTCGATCGCGACGATCGTGTATCCGCCGGTCGGGTAGAGGGGAATCGGAATGATGGTCGCGCGTCCCCTGCACGGAACCCTCCTCTACACCGACCGTACGCTCATCGTGTGCGTGAGCGGTTTGTCCCGTGGAATCGACACACGACCCCTCCGGGGTAGAGAGCGACTGCCGAAGAGTGGAGCGCCTCGAGCCGTTAGTGTCCTTCACCATGTTGGGCACTGGTGGTGGGGAACAAACACGGAACGCACGATCGCAAAGGGGAGACAAAGAGGTGGATTGAGGGATAGAAAGGGCTCAACCAACGTCGTGAGAGACACTGAAATTGTAATAAATGCAACGAGAAGTCAGTGAGAGATCGAGGCAGGTCGATCGTAAGTGACGCGGTTTTGGCCGGTCGAAAACAAAATGGCGGAACGACCGGCGAAGAAATGGAATCCGAGTGGACTACGTGAAAGTTAGGCGAATCGGGAGTCCAATGGAAGGAGAAGGGACCGAGATTCGTTAAACAAGGGGCCGTAAAGCCAAAACTGGGGAGAAAGGGCGAAACCGGCGATGGAGTTCCGACTTTCGAAGATCGAAAGCGCCGAATGCAAAGTCGCAAGTGCCAAGACAAAGGCACAAGGCGAGGATGGCGTGGTTAAACAAATGAATAAAGCACACCAAACCAAAAGCCCCACCGGTTCAAGAATGAAAGGGTGAAGCGCGCAAGCCACAACAATAAGCAAAGAAGCAAACACAAGGCTATCTAAACACAACGGCAAAGAGAAGGCGAGACAGAGCACAAGACTTATCTTGCTTGGACGGCAGGCCGAGAGAGAAAGACGTATGGGAGACTTACACTGGCTTCTCCCTACGGCGGAAGTGGGTTGGGCACCACGTGACTGTCTTATCACTGCATTAGCCACACAAAAACTTCGGCCTGGCAGAGCAGACTAACTGCCGTGAATGCTATTGTCTGACATGGTAAGTATACTAGCCAAACAGGGAGTATAATACAAACTCCCCATTTTCAGGCCGTGTGCAGTATTAAGTATATTTAGATACAAAAAGAAAAAAAAAAGACATACGGAACACGCTCAATGAGTACACGTACTTCAGTATGTAAAAACTGTTTTAACTGCCATGTTGACACATCTCTGCAAGACTCACCCCATCAAGGACACCTTTTGTAAACCATCACAATCCTATTACACTCCCAAGGATTACACTCCCGAGGATGTTTGCAGACTTGACTTTGGACAGACAACGTCAAGGTCTGGTGACAAGTCCTGTGTACACTGACTATGGCTGAGGACAGGCCAGCAGCTGGCTGCGGCCTGTTCACCCTGTCCTCAGGATCCTCAGTCTACAAGGAGCTTCCTCTCACCCATGTAGCATGTCCACTGACCTGCCAGTCGGTCCAGTACAGGTAGCTGCCGGCCACGGTCAGTCCGTAGGGGTGGGCCACGCGCTCCACCAGCTTCCGTCGGTACTTCCCCGACAGGTCTGCGCACTCTATAGTCTGCCCGTCACAACATGCACACAATTCAACGTGACAAGTCCACTGTGCAGTGTACTTACATGCAGACCTGACAAGGTCAATCCCACAATGCACACAGTTTCCATTATAACAGGTCCACCATACAACAGTGTCAGGAAAATGGAGGATGGGTGGAAATAGGCAAGTGAGAAATCAACTGGCTGATGTCCATAACATCCAACAAAGTGATGGGTTGTAAATGGCATTCAGACATGCCCTGTAGTTGTAGAACCCAGAGTAATACCACCTACATCCACTATAAAATTTTAAAACCTGAAGATAGTCAGGTGTGTCCCTTCCCCCCTGCCCCCCCCCCCCCCTCCTCCCAACCCTTCTTTTTTCTTTTCATCATTCAGTGTCAAACACAGCTCAAAAGCAGCCTGCACCTCCACTGGCATTAAAAAACCAACAAAATTTTGTTTGTCATTATTCACAATGTCCAACACAGGTGAGAACCAGGCTGTACCTCCATCTGGGCGTCGGCCCATATGATGCGCTTGGTGGGTCTGTCGATGGTCAGTCCGTTGGGCCAGCCCAGGTTGCGGCGGACGATCACCATTCGGTTCTTGCCGTCCATGTCAGCACGCTCGATGCGAGGCTCCTGCCCCCAGTCAGTCCACAACATCTGACTGTTGGCACACAAGACACAAACCAACCACAACTGTGAATCCCCATGGAACGGAGCATCTGCCTGTCGTGGCAGAAGAAAAAAATCATTGACAGGAATCCATCTGAAACAGACCATCTGTCTATCATGGCAGAAAAAATGCCAACAGACATGACTCGATCTGAACAGGAACATCTGCCTGTCACTACAGAATAATAGACAACAGAAATGAATCACCATGGAATAGAACATCTGCCTGTCACTACAGAATAATAGACAACAGACATGAATCACCATGGAATAGAACATCTGCCTGTCACTACAGAATAATAGACAACAGACATGAATCACCATGGAATAGAACATTTGCCTGTCACTACAGAATAATAGACAACAGACATGAATCACCATGGAATAGAACATCTGCCTGTCACTACAGAATAATAGACAACAGACAGAATCACCATGGAAAGAACATCTGCCTGTCACTACAGAATAATAGACAACAGACAGGAATCACCATGGAATAAACATCTGCCTGTCACTACAGAATAATAGACAACAGAAACGAATCACCATGGAATAGAACATCTGCCTGTCACTACAGAATAATAGACAACAGAAACGAATCACCATGGAATAGAACATCTGCCTGTCACTACAGAATAATAGACAACAGAAATGAATCACCATGGAATAGAACATCTGCCTGTCACTACAGAATAATAGACAACAGAAATGAATCACCATGGAATAGAACATCTGCCTGTCACTACAGAATAATAGACAACAGAAATGAATCACCATGGAATAGAACATCTGCCTGTCACTACAGAATAATAGACAACAGAAATGAATCACCATGGAATAGAACATCTGCCTGTCACTACAGAATAATAGACAACAGACATGAATCACCATGGAATAGAACATCTGCCTGTCACTACAGAATAATAGACAACAGACATGAATTACCATGGAATAGAACATCTGCCTGTCACTACAGAATAATAGACAACAGACATGAATCACCATGGAATAGAACATCTGCCTGTCACTACAGAATAATAGACAACAGACATGAATCACCATGGAATAGAACATCTGCCTGTCACTACAGAATAATAGACAACAGACATGAATCACCATGGAATAGAACATCTGCCTGTCACAACAGAATAATAGACAACAAAAATGAATCAACATGGAATAGAACATCTGCCTGTCACAACAGAATAATAGACAACAGACATGAATCGACATGGAATAGAACATCTGCCTGTCATGACAGGTAAAAGGACAACAGACATGAATCGACATGGAACAGAACACCTGTCTTTGGTCACAGGTAAAAAACTAACAAACATGAAGGTACAAGGAGTGGAACACCTTGTCATGGCGGATAAATAGACAACAGACATGTATCGACATGGAACAGAACACCTGTCTTTGGTCACAGGTAAAAAGCCAACAAACATGAAGGTACACGGAGTGAAACACCTTCTTGTCATGGTGGATAAATCGACAACAGACGTGAATCGACGTGGAACAGAACACCTGTCTTTGGTCACAGGTAAAAAGCCAACAAACACGAAGGTACAAGGAGTGGAACACCTTGTCATGGCGGATAAATAAACAACAAACATGAATGCATGTGGAAAGGCACATCTGCCTTTCATGACAGATGAAAAGATAACAAACATGAATATGCATTGAATGGAACATCAGTCTGTCACCAAAAATAAAAAGACAAAAAACAAAACAAAAAAAGAATCCACACAGAACAGAACTGTTGCGGCAGATAAAAGAACAACAAACATAAATCCATATGGAACAGACGCCTGTTGAAGGGAGGATTTGAAGTCCTATTGACCTCTTAACCTTTTGACCACCACCTTAACCATTCCGGAACAGCTGATAATTAGCATCCGTTTTAATACCACAATTGCCTTTTGGGAGCGTCCATCCCTTTTGAAAAACATTTGTGGGCAAATCGATAAAAAACCTTTTATCTGCATTATCTATCCCTTTTTCTTCACGAAAACAAACAAACAAACTTTTACCCATGTTTGCACTGAACTTCATCCACAATATTTTGTATAACAGCCATCCTCTTTTTGTGTAAAAAATTTCCAATTTTTTTTGTTTTTTGTTTTGTGGTGGTTATTTGCCAAATTCTGTAGAATACAACAGATTAAACATTCCTGTTCCATTCTATTATCTTTTCAACTTAAAAATGTGACTACTTAAGGCATGGAGAGTCTGCAGTGTTACATGTCGTACAAACTAACGATGTGATCCAAAGGGATAGGACCAGTTCTGACACAGCATGGACAGCTCCACAAGCCAGGGCAAATGATGAACTCTGTTAGGAATAATCCATTGTTTTCATCATATTCTTAGATCAATGTCACACAGAAGAAGAAAATGTTAAAACTGCATGATTTGAGGATAGAATAAGGCTTTCCATAGCTTCTTTATTCATAATCAAAGACAATTACTATATAATTTTGTCAACCGGCCTCCCAAACCACATCTACTTTTTTTGCACATGCATGAGCACAGCACAACCCCTCTCATAAACTCACTGTCTTTCTTACATATCCTTCCCGTACCCACTCATCCCAGGACTGTCTCATCTTTTCTTTTAAGCACATTCATTCTCACTTTCTCTCCCTTCCTCCCTCTCTCTTCCATGTGTACTCTCACACACACACACACACACACACACACACACACACACACACACACACACACACACACACACACACACAATCTACATTCCACACAAACACACATGCACACTACGCACCTCCACACTCTTTCTCCTTGTTTCTTTTTTTTCCATTCTCTCCTCCCCATCTCCTTCCCTCGTCATAAACTCCCCATGCCCCTCTTGTTCTCCCACAAACACCCATTCACAGCTCAGCCGGCCACAAGCAAAGCGTCCTTCCTCTTCACCCTTCATCATAGTGCAGAGCGATGGCACGAGGTTTGTCCAGGTTTTTCCAGATCAGCACGGAGCGCATGGACCCGTCCAGATTGGCCACCTCGATGCGGTTGTGGCCGTCGTCCGTCCAGTACAGCTTGCGGCCCACTGAGTCCACGGCCAGTCCATCTGGCGTGTGCAGGCCGTCGAAGACCACCACCTGCACCTCCGTGCCATCCAGATTGGCCCGGGTGATCTTGTCCGACACGGTGTCTGTCCAGTACACCTTGCCTGACACAACACACCACTATATTTAAGTCAAAGTCATCTTCCTCAGCTGTGAGCATCAAAGTCACCTGACGTAACACATCACTATACAGGTCAAGGTTGTCATACTCAGCTCCGTGTGTCCACGTCACCACGTATGTCGGAGAAGTCACATTCTTATAGTGCATCAAGGTCACCAGTTTTCAGGCACTGCGTCTTTGTACTGTCAAGTACAGAACACTATGAACTAGCTAACATCACACAGCAGTAGTGTCACTGGTTCTAAAGTGAAAGATTGCAGGTTTGAATCCCAACAGTTGTGTTTATTTGTGGGTTTTTTTTCAGTCCTTGATAAATCCTGAACAAATTGACGAGAAGGCCACACGCTGAATTAGTAATAATGCATTTACCATAGAGTTTCATCCACTTAATGGCTGCCTCTCTTAAGAGTGTTGTTCAAAATTTCATGACCAACACTGCAGGTACCTGAGTCTCCCATGACTGTTTGACCTCCAGGAATGTGTTTGTGTCTGGTGACTCCGACAGTGTTCTCTCCATAACAAGAATAAGACTGGTGCCCTTAATCGGGATGGTGACATATACACTCTAACAGCCATCTGTTGAACACATGACGATATTCTATTGCATCACATATTTTTTTGCTTCTGCATTCTTCCAAGTTTTCACCTGCAGATCTTAAACTTTGATCATACTTAGACACTGATCTTACGGTTAGTCTTGAAAATACAAACAGAACCTACAAATAACTTAGGAAATGGACACTGCATATACAAATCACCTTGAAAACAGAAACTGACCCACCAAATTTTCTTTAAAATAGACACTGAACCTGAAAACAGCTTAAAATGAGATAATGAACCTACATACGATCTTGTAAACAGACACTGACCCTACAAAACAACTTGCAAAATTTCATAAAGTTCTCTGAAAGAGGTTCTGAGTTGTTGTGTGAACAGACAGACAGACAGACGGAGAAACATACAATACTATGCCCGGCAATGCTGTGTCTGTGTGTAAAGTAATACCCCAGTAATATCCATCTTTCATTACGTCCACGTCGATGGATAAAGCAACAATAACACCCACCTTTCATAATGTCCCCGACTAAAACACTAATAACATACATCTTTCATTATGTCCATGCTGATGCATAAAACACCAGTAATATCCACCTTTTATGATGTCAATGCTAATGGTTAAAGCAACAATAACATCTGCCTTTCACAATGTCCATGTTGATAAATAAAACACTAAAAACATACATCTTTCATGATGTCCATATTGATGAATAAAACACTAATAACATACATTTTTCATGATGTCCATATTAATGGATAAAACACCAACAATATCCACCTTGTTTGACGTCCATGTTGATGGATAAAACACTACTGACATACATCTTTCATGATGTCCATGCCGACAGATAAAGCACCAGTAACATCCACCTTTTATGATGTCCATGGTGATGGATTAAACACCAGTAACACCCACCTTCCACGATGTCCACGTCAATGGCGATGGCATTTTTCAGGGGACCTGTGGGCACCACTACATCAGCAAAGTAGTTCACCTCCAGGGAGATCCGCCGGATGTCTTGCCGCCGTGTGAAGATCAGAAAATTGGTCATCTCTGAAACATAGTGCCCATGGACCCAACATGCACACTTTAATCAATGAAGATCAGAAAATTGGTCGTCTCTGAAACATAGTGCCCATGGACCCAACATGCACACTTTAATCAATGAAGATCAGAAAATTGGTCGTCTCTGAAACATAGTGCCCATGGGCCCAACATGCACACTTTAATCAATGAAGATCAGAAAATTGGTCGTCTCTGAAACATAGTGCCCATGGACCCAACATGCACACTTTAATCAATGAAGAGACCGGGGTGTGTCACATGGAGACAGGAACAATGGACAGTTTAAAGAAGTCTTCAGGTACAATTTCTCTGTGCAAAGTTGAAATGTTACCATATTGTTGAAACAGCAATTTTACTATGAAAGGTAACTTTATGAAATACCCATCCGAACAAATGCCTTATCCCCATCTGGCATGGATCATTGCAGAACCATCTGGATTAACAAAAGAAAATCAAGACAAACAAAGAAAAATAAAAAAGAGCAGGGAGATAACATCACCGTCACACCCTGATAGGCAGCAAGAGTGATCATTCTTAGCAAGTTCCTTCACTTTAACACCAAGATCGATTGTTTCAAAACAGAGTTACTGAGGGCAGAAAATGAAGCAAAATTTAGAAAAAGAGGGGGTTAGTTACCGCCAAGGACACAGACAAACAAAGTACAGGACAAGACACAATGCATTTCGATTTCTTGGATCTTCTTCAGGCAAAAACAAATAACAT
>CM031616.1:11749057-11776557 GCA_018398815.1 Conus ventricosus | reverse complement strand
CAGCCCCACAGTGACCACAACATGGACCTGAACAACGCAGACAGCCCCACAGTGACCACAACATGGACCTGAACAACGCAGACAGCCCCACAGTGACCACAACATGGACCTGAACAATGCAGACAGCCCCACAGTGACCACAACATGGGCCTGAACAATGCAGACAGCCCCACAGTGACCACAACATGGACCTGAACAACGCAGACAACCCCACAGTGACCACAACATGGACAGACAGCCCCACAGTGACCACAACATGGACAGACAGCCCCACAGTGACCACAACATGGACCTGAACAATGCAGACAGCCCCACAGTGACCACATGTACCTGAACAATGCAGACAGCCCCACAGTGACCACAACATGGACCTGAACAATGCAGACAGCCCCAAAGTGACCACAACATGGACAGACAGCCCCAAAGTGACCACAACATGGACCTGAACAATGCAGACAGCCCCAAAGTGACCACAACATGGACAGACAGCCCCACAGTGACCACAACATGGGACAGACAGCCCCACAGTGACCACAACATGGACAGACAGCCCCACACTGACCACAACATGGACCTGAACAATGCAGACAGCCCCACAGTGACCACAACATGGACAGACAGCCCCACAGTGACCAACAACATGGACCTGAACAATGCAGACAGCCCTACAGTGACCACAACATGGACCTGAACAATGCAGACAGCCTCACAGTGACCACAACATGGACCTGAGTATATTTCATCACTGAAAGATAAACCTCTCCTCCACCACACCTACCACTGAAAAGGAGTCAGACTCAGAACATCGCATTCTGGATCTGATCTTAGTACATCACTATCATCATCTTTGCATACCACCCCTCCCTGACCAGAGTCTTCGACCGGTCCACCAGTGACCTCTGACCTGGGACTTCCTCTCCAGCTGTCCCCAAGAGTGCCCCTCAGTGTGCTGCCGGCCTCAAGGTCCCAGTCTTGGGAGTTTCTTGGTGAAATGCTGCTTGCCTTGGGGGTTGACACAGGTTTCCTGACAGGGCCCACAATCTATTCCCATTTTCTGCCATTGATCTCATGCATTTTCTGCCACTGACCTCATCCATTTTCTGCCTTTGATCTCATCCATGGCTGGTAGTGGGTGCGTTTTCTCTCAGAGACTGATGTTGCTGAGGGCACCTGCCAGATCTGGCGGAGTTTTCCGGGACAGCTGTTGGTGAATGTCTGCACTCTCTTCATGGCTTTCCCTGTTGTTCTCCATGTCTCTACTCCACACCACTGGACCCATGGAACTGACCAGTCTCTTCTCTGTGTCTCTGCTCCATACAGTTAGACTGTTGGAACTGACCAGTCTTTTCTCTATGTCTCTGCTCCATACAGTTAGACCGTTGGAACTGACCAGTCTTTTCTCTGTGTCTCTGCTCCATACAGTCAGACCGTTGGAACTGACCAGTCTTTTCTCTGTGTCTCTGCTCCATACAGTTAGACCGTTGGAACTGACCAGTCTTTTCTCTATGTCCTCTGCTCCATACAGTTAGATCATAGGAACTGACCAGTCTTGTCTCTGTGTCTCTGCTCCATACAGTTAGACTGTTGGAACTGACCAGTTTTTCTCTGTCTCTGCTCCATACAGTTAGACCGTTGGAACTGACCAGTCTTTTCTCTGTGTCTGCTCCATACAGTTAGACCGTTGGAACTGACCAGTCTTTTCTCTGTGTCTCTGCTCCATACAGTTAGACCGTTGGAACTGACCAGTCTTTTCTCTGTGTCTCTGCTCCATACAGTTAGACCGTTGGAACTGACCAGTCTTTTCTCTGTGTCTCTGCTCCATACAGTCAGACCGTTGGAACTGACCAGTCTTTTCTCTATGTCTCTGCTCCATACAGTTAGACTGTTGGAACTGACCAGTCTTTCTCAATGTCTCTGCTCCATACAGTTAGACTGTTGGAACTGACCAGTCTTTTCTCTGTGTCTCTGCTCCATACAGTTAGACTGTTGGAACTGACCAGTCTTTTCTCTGTGTCTCTGCTCCATACAGTCAGACCGTTGGAACTGACCAGTCTTTTCTCTATGTCTCTGCTCCATACAGTTAGACCGTTGGAACTGACCAGTCTTTTCTCTATGTCTCTGCTCCATACAGTTAGATCATAGGAACTGACCAGTCTTGTCTCTGTGTCTCTGCTCCATACAGTTAGACTGTTGGAACTGACCAGTCTTTTCTCTGTCTCTGCTCCATACAGTTAGACCGTTGGAAACTGACCAGTCTTGTCTCTGTGTCTCTGCTCCATACAGTTAGACTGTTGGAACTGACCAGTCTTTCCTCTGTGTCTCTGCTCCATACAGTCAGACCGTTGGAACTGACCAGTCTTTTCTCTCTGCTCCATACAGTTAGACTGTTGGAACTGACCAGTCTTTTCTCTCTGCTCCATACAGTTAGACCGTTGGAACTGACCAGTCTTTTCTCTGTCTCTGCTCCATACAGTCAGACCGTTGGAACTGACCAGTCTTTTCTCTATGTCTCTGCTCCATACAGTTAGACTGTTGGAACTGACCAGTCTTTCCTCAATGTCTCTGCTCCATACAGTTAGACTGTTGGAACTGACCAGTCTTTCCTCAATGTCTCTGCTCCATACAGTTAGACTGTTGGAACTGACCAGTCGTGTCTCTATGTCTCTGCTCCATACAGTTAGACTGTTGGAACTGACCAGTCGTGTCTCTATGTCTCTGCTCCATACAGTTAGACTGTTGGAACTGACCAGCCTTTTCTCTGTGTCTCTGCTCCACACAGTTAGACTGTTAGAACTGACCAGTCTTGTCTCTGTGTCTCTGCTCCATACAGTTAGATCATAGGAACTGACCAGTCTTGTCTCTGTGTCTCTGCTCCATACAGTTAGACTGTTGGAACTGACCAGTTATGTCTCTGTGTCTCTGCTCCATACAGTTAGACTGTTGGAACTGACCAGTCTTGTCTCTGTGTCTCTGCTCCATACAGTTAGACTGTTGGAACTGACCAGTCTTTCCTCAATGTCTCTGCTCCATACAGTTAGACTGTTGGAACTGACCAGTCTTGTCTCTGTGTCTCTGCTCCATACAGTTAGACTGTTGGAACTGACCAGTCTTTCCTCAATGTCTCTGCTCCATACAGTTAGACTGTTGGAACTGACCAGTTATGTCTCTGTGTCTCTGCTCCATACAGTTAGACTGTTGGAACTGACCAGTCTTGTCTCTGTGTCTCTGCTCCATACAGTTAGACCGTTGGAACTGACCAGTCTTGTCTCTGTGTCTCTGCTCCATACAGTTAGACTGTTGGAACTGACCAGTCTTTCCTCAATGTCTCTGCTCCATACAGTTAGACTGTTGGAACTGACCAGTTATGTCTCTATGTCTCTGCTCCATACAGTTAGACTGTTGGAACTGACCATGTCTTTTCTCTGTGTCTCTGCTCCATACAGTTAGACCGTTGGAACTGACCAGTCGTGTCTCTGTGTCTCTGCTCCATACAATTAGACTGTTGGAACTGACCAGTCATGTCTCTATGTCTCTGCTCCATACAGTTAGACTGTTGGAACTGACCAGTCGTGTCTCTATGTATCTGCTCCATACAGTTAGACTGTTGGAACTGACCAGTCTTGTCTCTGTGTCTCTGCTCCATACAGTTAGACTGTTGGAACTGACCAGTCTTTTCTCTGTGTCTCTGCTCCATACAGTTAGACTGTTGGAGCTGACCAGTCGTGTCTCTATGTCTCTGCTCCATACAGCTAGACCATAGGAACTGACCAGTTTTGTCTCTGTGTCTCTGCTCCATACAGCTAGACCGTTGGAACTGACCAGTCTTGCCTTCATGCGGAAGGTGACTTGTGCTGAGCTCTTGCCTCACCGGGTCAGGAGCTGAGATCTGCCTCTCTGCTGCCCTGCCCACTGACAAGACTGTCCAGACAGGTGAATACTCCGACCACCTAAGGTACACCGCCCTCCAGTTAGTTTGTGCATCATCCTGACCTTGGTTTTCCTTTTGAGGACGTTAAGGCTGGCATGCTCTGATACGGGTCAGTGCACTGTCATTACCCAAAATGACTCTATGTCTCAAACAGGGAGGGCAAAGACTGCTTTTCACAGCATACACGTGGCAACTCTGGCTTTTCGCTCCCTCTGCTGCTTGGTCCTCACTAATATTGCTCCTATCGACAAGTCATCGATAAATAAACATACAAACAAAAAACAAACAAACAGAAATGTCTGCACCGTTTTCTTTTGATAGCTGGAACATCCAGGGCGCTGCTGCTGTTTCTCACGGATCTCTCTGATGCAGTCAGCAAAGTGACGGAGCTGTTTACAGCAGCTGTCTGATCTTTGCTGTTTCATGATGCTATCAGTTGGCAGTGCCTGCACTGACCCTTCACCCAGTGGGTGCAGGAAGACCGTGGTCCTGCACTGACCCTTCACCCAGTGGGTGCAGGAAGACCGTGGTCCTGCACTGACCCTTCACCCAGTGGGTGCAGGAAGACCGTGGTCCTGCACTGACCCTTCACCCAGTGGGTGCAGGAAGACCGTGGTCCTGCACATGACCCTTCACCCAGTGGGTGCAGGAAGACCGTGGTCTGCTGTTAGAATCAGACTTGAAGGCTGTGGAACGTCGGCCAACAGGATGACCTCTTTCAGCACTAACTCCACAAACAATGTGCTCAGTGAAGGTCCACCAGCTGGCAATACAAGTGGAGGTGCAAATGCCAGATAATTTGTGATGTTGATTTTACAAGCACATTCCTACTCCCCTCCCCACACTTCCCTAAAACACTCACCTATTTCTAAGACAAAACGTACACAACCTCCATATACACACAACTTTCCCCGATCCCTCCCAGTGACCATCACAGCCCCCTCTCCCATCCATCCATCCTCCCCTCACTGTCCAACACGTATTCCCACCCACCCCTTCCGACCAACCCACCTCCTCCTTCAACCCCACATACCTTCACATACACACATCCCCCCCCCCCCCCCCACCCCTCCCCTCCAACACAAACTCGGCACTGACCCAGAGCAAGGGTCGACCACGATGTCACGGGCCTTGTCGATGTCCCTCCAGATGAGGACGGAGCGCAGGGAGCCGTCCAGCCGACTGACCTCGATGCGGTGATTACCAGCGTCTGTCCAGTACAGGTTACGGCCCACCCAGTCCACCGCCAGTCCTGTGGGACTCTCCAGACTGGTGCCAATCAAAACCTGGGAGCATCAAATGTCAGTTACATCACCTGTCAGGTCTGTTCACACACCTGTCGATCAACACCTGGTGCATCAAATGTCAGTTACATCACACATCTGTTGATCAACACCTGGTGCATCAAACTTCAGTTACATCACTTGTCAGGACTGTTCAAACACCTGTCAATCAGCACCTGGTGCATCAAATGTCAGTTACACCATCTGTCAGGAAGGTTCACAAACTTGTCACTCTGCATCTTATACAGCAAATGTTGTTCATACCACATAGCCCACTGTTCAGATACCTGCCAATGGTAAGGTAATGTAGCAGAAGTCAGTCTACAGCATTCTATCTATACAAAACTTAGTGCATCTAAAATTTTGTGTAAGTGTACTTTTTCTCAGAGTACTTTTCTGAAAACCAGTGTATTTTGGAAACGTCTTCACTCTCAACCTTTCGCTCACAGACAGACGAAGGCTTTTCGTCAGTAGATGTTCACCCTTTCAATATGGTCAGAATAAACAGAGCATACGACAATTCTCCTACGTTCTGAAAAGGTTCTATACAACAGTGTGTCAGTGCTGATGTATGTGTGTGTGTGTGTGTGTGTGTGTGTATGAGAGTGTGTGTGTGTGTGTGTGTGTGTGTGTGTGTGTGTGTGTGTGTGTGTGTGTGTGTGCGTGTGTGTGTGTGTATGTGTAAGTGTGTGTTTGTATGCGTGTGTGCGCGTGCATGCATGCGTGTGTGAATGTGTGTGTGTGTGTGTGTGTGTGTGTGTGTGTGTGTGTGTGTGTGTGTGTGTGTGTGTGTGTGTGTGTGTGTGTGCGTGCGTGTGTGTGTGTGCATGCATGTGTGTGCGTGTGCACGCATGTATGTGTGTTTACGTGTGTTGTCTGTGAGTGCCTGTGTATGGACAACCATCATTCCCATCTGCTCCAGAGGTTAAACAAGGAAGTCACAAAACAAATCCCCCCAGCTGCCAAGTATAGTGGCCTCACAGTACAAAACAAAATCCCCAACTGGGAAGTATAGCCGCCTCACAGTGCTGAAATAAAAGGTTTAACAGACAATGCAGTCGCCCCCTCCACTTACATATGACCCTCCCCACCTCCCCTTCCCCTTCTCCCTCTGGGTCCCTACAAACCTCCTCAGTGCTGCCGTTCCATGTGGCGTGACCGATGATGTCAGCGTCCAGGTCGGACCAATAGATGGAGTCGGTGTCGCTGTCGTACTCCACACCGATGGCGCTGGACACCTTGGACAGGGAGATCACCACGTCAGCCAACTCCCTGGCGTCCAGAGACAGCCGCCGCACATCTTTTTTGGTGGCAAACAGCAGGAAGGAGCTGATTTCTGTCAACAGGGGAAGCAACAGGTCACCGGTGACAGGGGAATCAATGGGAAAACGATGGATTGTAGATTCCAATTCATCACACTCCTTTTTGTACTCCCAGTTCTTACAGAACAGGGAGTACTTTACAATGGGAACGAAGAAATGCTGTCTGTGTGTCTGTCCATGGTCAAAATGTGTTCCGCTCGCTCCAGACAAAACTTTTGGGCCGATCTTTCTGAAAATTTGTAGGTAAATGACTGTGACATTCATTCATAAGTTCGGTTCATTTTCATTAAGAAAATGACGCAATCGATACATGACGTCTATTCGCTCTGCGCTGGATTAATATTTCTATGTCCAAACGACAAAACTAATTGTTAGTTTTTGCTTTACGGCAGTACGTTTATAATTTCAAGCGTCATGCAGACTTGCATTTGTATTAATAATAAAATAATTTACAATTGTAGGGCATCGAAAACCGTCGTACTGACCAATCGCGACTGTCCAAGTGTCAGTGGTGTCTCTGTCCGCGCATGTGCAGTAAATAGTAACCGTTGCACCTACCATCTTGGACAACCAGGACGTCGTGGAATTGGCTCTGCAAGAAAGGTCAAATTATTCGAAGAGCAAGAAACCTTTTGAAGGTATCAGTCGAGGCCGGACTGAAGGGGCACTACAGAGCATTCGACAGCATCCACACCTTTACGGGGAAGGCGTGAACGAGTCTCATCGTTCCGTGGGCGAGTCGAAAACTGTGGCTACTAAAAGACTGTGTTGAGGTAAATAGGTCTAAATCATTTTTTTTCGTATAGAGCAACAAAATCTATTTCAATATAATCGCATTAAGGCACATTTACCAGTTCAATAATATTTTGTGCGCGCGATCATTTAATATGCTCTGAATTAAATATTTCAGGTTTACCGGTCAACACGTATGATTGATCGTAGAGCTGTCATTTTCATCTGTTTGCTCTCATCATATCGTGTTGCCATGTACTAATCCATACTATGTAAATTCTATTTCAGCTCACCGTTGTATGCAACCATATTTAGAAGATGTGATATTTGTGTGAATGCAGATTTATTATTTAAAGAATCGTAAACGAGTTCAAGTTATGAACGAAGCATTTTCGTGGATCTAAGTGATCTGTATAATATGAAGATTGACGCCATTTGATTTAATCCATTCAAGGATTAAATGTAATTGTAATTCATCAAGCACTAAGCCTTGGCGAATAACTCAGTCAAGGCAGATTGGAATATTCATGTACACTTTCCTTCTTTGTTAACGAGTTGTATCGTAAAGCAATTTTTGAAGGAAATCAATTGTAAATGATAGAGCAAGCTAGTGCAATTGTAAAGTGTGTCTAGAGCGTGTAGTGAGTGGAATAGTGATGTGCCACTATAGTGCAAGATCTAAGACAATTGTTATCTTGCAGGTTCTTTCGTACTTTTTCTTCCTTTTACGACCATCCAATTCACATCACGGCATCTTTATTCTTCATCTTCGTCACACATCTCTATTCTGCTGCATTCTTCGTTGAGAGGAACGTGCTGGTGTGTCAACCTTATCGGAACCCGGAGGTGGACTCTAAGCGTCAACGGAACTCCGGAACACCACAGGATTCCGTGAAGCTGAGTGCAAATTATTCAAACACATCCCTCCACACTCAAGCACGCTACAGCACACTCAGACATTTTTTTCTTGTATATTTTTTTCTTGTGTATAACTATATTCTGCGTGTATTCTCCGGAAGATATATTTTTGTAGCACAAGCGGACAGTTGATATTTGTGCTACTGCAAGAAGCGGAGAGGAGAAGGACAGAGACTTTGTTGTCATTAGTATATGTGCATGATTTATTTCTTTTGTATGTGATTCATTTCATAGGGAACAAACGGACATCAACATACAAAGCAACCATACGACATATTCACCGCAGATCATCATCATCTTTATTCATATTTAATTAAATTCAGTTGTTGTATCAAAGATCAAACCTCTTGATTCCATCTGTGGAAAGAAAGTGAAGGGTGTGGACGAAAGCTTGACTTTCCTACTACGGTCTATCGTTGTTGCCTGAGCATTCAACCATCATTTATGATTGGGGTCTTATAAAAACGTCACAATGACGCATGTTTGATTGCAACATTTTCTTGTCTCTGAAAGTACTGTATTTGACGGATTTTAAAATAGCTTTAGATCTAATAACTGGCTGGTAGATCATGGCAGTTTCATAGCAAACATGCTCTTGACATGTACATACATATTCAAGATAAACTGAGAGTACATTTATATGCTTTGCTTCTTGCTTTTTTTCTGTCTTATAAACTTTATTACAAAATGACCCATGATGATGTATAACTCACAGTGGAGGAAGGATGAGAGTCTTCATGTTTCACTGGTTAAAGATCCGCTGCAAACACTGAAGGCACTGATCACTTCCTGTGGATCGGACAGACTCTGTGCCTCCTGTCCACAGACTGGCTGTCTGGCTGTCCACCACACTTCCATCACTCAAAGTGTCAAGCCAGTAAAGTGTGCAGCACACACACACACACGGTGGCTGGCACAGGCAAAAAGCTACATGCAGGCACAGTAGACCGACCTTACTGAACAAGGGAAAGCAACAGACTGGTGTACCTGGTTACCTGAGGGGGCGGTCCAGCCAACTGAACGACTCTTTAGTGGCACAGGGTGGTTGTGGTGCTTGGAAGTGCTTAGTGACCTACAGGAATGAAAGGGGCTCTGGCAAAGGCATACAGACGGAAATTAAGGTAAGACTGATCCTGCTCACTCTCCCTGTTTTTCTTAGTTCACCTTCTGCCTTGTAATACGCAGTGCTTGTCAGTCAGTGAAAGCAACCAAATGAATTCAATACATTCAGGTTTCACTCCACGCCCCTCTCCCTCCCCTGGCCCCTCTACCCTACAACCCTGAACAGCAGATGGGGGGATAGCTATCCCAGGACATCAGGGATGCGGAAGGGGGAGAGAAGGAGGGGGAAGAGAAGGGGGAAGAGGAAGATGGATGGAGGGGAGAGAGAAAGGAGGATGGGGAGTAACCCATCGAACACTACACTGACACCACCAGAACAACACTATCGTAGATGGGCAGAGAAAATGCCAATTTCCGTTCCTTCTTTTTTGTTCAGGTTGGGCACCAGCAGACATCTGACTTTGAACTCTGAACTCAACCACTGAACTGACCTGACCCTTGGATAAGGGAGATCACCTTCAGGTCTCACAAGTCATGCACAACAGTTCACTGTGAACTCTGTATTCAACCACTGAACTAACACTTAACTAACACACCCCTGGCCGCTGGGAAAGGGAGACTACCTTCAGGCCTCACAAGTCGTGCACAACAGCAGGGTTGTACATCCTTAGCAGTATCTATAGGACAAATGTCCTGGACCACCCTGAAGTAATAGGACATTTGTCCTCTTCATAACAAAATCAATCGGACATTTTGAACGCAAGCCAGATTGAATGTATATTAAGTTTTATGCACACAAAAATTTAATCGTATTACAAAAGCTGACTATATTCCTAGAGTGGGAAGCCATGTTTGGTAAACATACTATTACTAGTCCACACACACACACAGTCACACACACAGAGGCAGTGTCTTTCCTAAATCACCAGAGCTTCAGATTGTTTTCAGACATCATGGGCCCAATGACCCATGGCCATGCAAAATGATGGGTCAATTTTGAAAAAGATGGTCATTGACAATCAAAGGGTATGTTCACCTAGTCCTTGAACAGGTACCGCCTGCGTTTTTCCGCCCACACCTGCACTGCACTCATAAAGGGCATGTCCTGGAAGCTAGGTCCATCAATGCACACCCTCATCAGCTGGTCACAATGTGTGTTTGTGAGGGCACTTCTGATTGGAAATAGCGAGCAGTAGGAGCCAGTTGTGTATCTTTCTTTGTGGAGCAACGCAAGGGGCCCCACTTTCTTCAGCATCTGTGATCATCCGGCCATTACTAGAACTGTCAACAAAATCTGGGGCTGAAGATGGGCCAGCTGTTGGTTCAGGATCTTGTTGACATGCTGCAGGCGTTTGAGGACTTGGAGTGGTGCAGTGATCTGGGCCTGAACATTGACCAGCTGTTGGTTCTTGTGCACCATCTTTAATAACACCCTATCACAGTCAGTGTCAGTCTGATATATATATGTGTGTGTGTGTGTGTGTGTGTGTGTGTGTGTGTGTGTGTGTGTGTGTGTAGAGAGAGAGAGAGAGAGAGTGTGTGTGTGTGTGTGTGTCTGTGTGTACTGTCCAACACCCCCCTCCCTCTTTTTTCTTCTTCTCCGCTCGGTCTCTCTCTCTCTTTCCTTTTCCCACCCCATCTTCCTCGCGATGTGTTCATGGCACTTAGCTATTTTTAGCGTTGGCAGTTTGCTGGATGACTGACCCACTAAACGCTGGAGGAGGGGGGTGGGGTGGGGGCGAGGGGAGGGAGGGGGGATACACATGCCGCCTTGCTGAGATAAGATACAAGGGAAAGGAGAGAAAGACAATGGAGTGCGGGAGGGAGGAGTGGAAAGCCGAAAGGGGAGTGGGGGAAAAATACATGTGCCGGCTGGCTGAGAGAGACTAAAAGGGAGAGAAAAACAATGATGGCTTCAATTTTCAGCTAAGAGATAAAAACTAAACACTTACCACTCGTTTTATCCTTTGAAAACATTGCTGACAAAGTCAGCTGCCGCTGGTTTTCACTTTGTTTGAGCTTTTTCTTCGGTGGCATCTTGTCTTTAGCAGAACGATGACTCGATTCCACACGTGTTGAAAAGTCAGATGATTTCTGGACCCAGACGATTTCGCCTTTGCAAGGTAAAACTGATAGATGTTCGCTGATTGGTTGTTGTGCTTGGCTGTTAGCCAATCACACACAGCGATGCTAGGCAAGGCAGCAAGGTGCCAGTTTGGGTACTATACTCCGTTGTGTGGCCACATGTGCTTGGACCTGGTGTGGCTTGGTAGGCCTACCGACAGACCGAGGATCGAGACAAGTTGGCGATTTTTATGACGCGCCAGGCTGGCGCATACACACTGACTGTTACGCGTCATTCTGATAAAATATGCGCCAATGGCGCGGGCGCGCCAACAATCTGAAGCTCTGAATCACTATTCATTGCTAATGCTAGTATTCAAGTACAATATTGATTCATTTGGAGTCGTCTTTTTGGTTGAAGAGCATTCTTTTCCTTTTCTCTCCCCACTTTTCTGTCACCCTGAACACCCATTCTGATTCCCCCTTGACATCACTTGGTCCTTCCATTTGCACCCTCGTCGTGGAGCAAGGATTCCTTTCCAGTCTCCGCTTCAGCAACATGTGCCTACATGGCCTACAACACGTAACAAGTACAATAGGGCTTATCGCTCTTTAGCCGCTTTACGCTAAAAATAACCCTGACACAAGCTGGCTGCGACAGGGAGGCAGAGTTGCAAGCCAACGAGCTAAAAATAGACCGCCACGGCTCGCCACTAAGCTTAGTGCCAGTGGCACACGGGACTAGTAATAGGCCTAGTGATTCACTGGGCAGTGGGCTTACACTAAAGTTACAGACTGGAGTTCTGTACGACGGTCGGACTCAAATAATTATGCGGGCTTGCTATAAACGGCCGGTGCCATGTCCGTGAGCATCGGAAAGCTATCGGACAGTGACCGCGTTTTCGGCAAAGTAATGGGACATTTGTCCTCTTCACTGCCAGTTATATCGGACATTTTGCATGTGCAATCGGTCTATGTCCGATGTCCGACGTGGATGTGCAACCCTGCAACAGATCACAGTGAACAGGTGGATCTCAACTGTGTATTATCTCCTACTAGATTTTCATACACAACTTATTAATGTGATTTGGGCTTGCAGTAACCCAGCTGGTCTGGTGCTCTAATACATTAATCTGGCAGTCACCTAAACATTGTGTGAAAAGAAAAACATGGCACTCAAAAATCAACAATGTAACACAGGAGCAAACAGCTGACCTAAATGCATCCCTGTCTCTCAAGCAGATGATCAAACCAAAACATAAATCTTATCACCCAAACCAAACCAAAGCATATATCTTCTCACCCAAACCAAACCAAACCATGAACCTCATCTGAACATATCAGAGTTCTGCATTCATGCTGGCCCTGACAGACTGGCAACACCTGACTGACATCTCTGAAATGATGGATGGGGAAAGGGGTGCAGTGTGTGTGTGTGTGTGTGTGTGTGTGTGTGTGTGTGTGTGTGTGAGTGCAGTGTTGATTCTAGACTTTTACAAAAGGGGTCCAAGGACCCCTTCAGATGAAAAAAGAGGGTCCCATGGACACTTCATGTTAAAAAATGGGGTCCAAGAAGACAAACTGATTTCTCTACTGCAAGTCAACAAACAAGCCAAACAATACAGCAGAGACAGACAGAATATTCACAAGTTACATGTCTTACCTTTGACATCAGACACCCCATCCACATTTTGCCAAATCCAGCTGAACCACACACACCGATGGAGGATGAAGATTTTTCTTTGTAAAGTTCTATCAATAGTCATGATTGTTGATGTACAATTAATATTTAGTGTCTTTCCACTGCTACAAGAACACAAGCCTAACAGTAATAAAATTTATCATTTTCACTTATTAAAACTACTTCTGCTGACTCAAAAGTTTCTACAGCACTGATGAATGTTTATGGAGTCTTAGTATTTAGCAGTCTACCAACACTGAACAGCCATGATTGTTATTGTACTATAGTTAATCAGTGGCCTTGTTTGCTCAAGAACACAAGCCTAACAGTAACACTAAAAAAATATACACATTTACACAAGTTATGTGTGCGGAGGTCTCTGTCAGTGTTTAACAGTCTTCTTTGTGAGCCTTCTCTCTTTCTTGTTCTTCCAGAGGAGACAGGCACCTGAAAAGTCTTGTTGGAAAACACTTGAACCTTCACATTTGATGTCATAAGTGTGTTTAGACTGGACTCCTGTAGTCTGTTCCTTTTGTCTGTCTTGATTGAATTCTGGGAACTGAATCCCCTCTCACAATCTGCTGTGTGATATGGCATGATCAATGCCAAGTTCGCGAGCACCAACAGATTAGTAGAATCTCCCTGTGGTACTGAAAGAGCAACTGGTAGAGGGTCTGGGTGGAGTCTCTTGGGTAGCTGTTTTGTAGTACTGTTTCCTTGGCAAGAGCCCATTCTTCCATGCACTCTTCCTTCCTGATCAGAGGTCACTTGTTCTTTTCCCACTCCGAGATACAGCCTTCTCCCCATAAAAAGCTGACAAGGTTTCTATTTCTTTGTTTCCAAATGTGTCTCTGTCTTCTGCTGACAGGAAGGTCAGTGGTCGCATAGATAGTACACCAAATGCTGTGGCAACATCTTGTGTGTCCTTTGGAAATCTGTCTGACAGATTGTCTGACAGACTGTCACAAAACTGCTTCCTAATCTCTTCAATTTCTTTGAAGGTTGCTTTCAAGCTCTCACCACAGTTCAGTTTCTTTTTCTTGTAGCAGGCTTGTACAATGTCTCCCTCTTCATCCCTTTTGATCTCCAGCTTGTCTCTCATTTCTGTCTGGTAGTGGGTGGCTCCTTTCCGTGCAGCAGTCAGCTTTTTGAGCAATGATGTCAAGGAAGGGTAAACACACGCAATGTCAAGCTCTCTTTTTTGCAGCATCATAGACATTTGAGAGAGAGATGGAAGAACATCCATGAGCAGAGCCAACACTCCCAAGAACTTCAGCTCCAGGAACTTTTCTTTGAACACCTTGGCTTTGCTGTCATCACGGCCACTGAAGAAAGTGTACAAGGACAACCAGGAAAGATACACTGCTCTAACAGCTTCAAAAAACGCAAGCCAGCGGATTTCATGACACTGCTTCATCTTCACAACAGGATCCTCAAGAACTTTCTGAAGCTCTTTCAACTCACACAGCCTGTTTGCCGATTTGCTGCCACCAAAGTAATAATACAGATCAGCTAGAGTTTTTTTCAACTTCCTTCAAGTATGGAATGTTCTTCGATGCCTGCGATGTGGCCAGGTTGAATCGATGGGCCATGCAATGCACATTGATGCAGTGGGGACTTTCCTCTTTGATCAAAGCAGAGACGCCACGTTTTCTTCCTACCATGACAGCAGCACCATCTGAGCCAAATCCTACTATTTTGGACATGTCAAGACCATCTTTGCTGAGACTCGTTTTGATGCAGTCAAAGAGAACACTGGCATCAGATTTTGGGTTGTCAATGGTGACGTTTTTCAAGAAGTATGTACGAGACACAAACTTCGCATCTACAATTCTGGCATATATCACCAAAAGTTTAGAAACACTAATGTCAGTGCTTTCATCCACCAGTATAGTGTACCTATCAGCAGCTTTCACCTCCTTCACGATTTTATTGTGAATGTCCTCAGCAAGGCAAGACTGAAATTCTTCTCCAGCAGAACGTGAACTATAAGTCGCATTATCACTAACAGAGATATCAGTAATTGCAGACAAACTCTGGGCTTTCTGAAGGTCAATAAGACTAGGGTACTTAGCAATAGGAATGTCTTCCTTAGCCATCCACAACACCGTGCGAAAAGCAGCCCCAATCCTGGCGTCAATTGTAGACAAGGACTTCTGAGCAGCAGAGTTCGCAGCCTGAAACACACACACACACATGCATGCTTGTCAGTCTTTTGCAAAGAAGTATTAGCTGATGTGTGTGTGTGTGTGTGTGTGTGTGTGTGTGGTGTGTCGTGTGTGTGTGTGTGTGTGTGTGTGTGTGTGTGTGTGTTTGTGTTTGCGTGTGTGTGCATATGTGTGTGTAAGAGAGAGGGGGAGGAGGAGGATGAGAAAAATAAAGATGTAGGTCTAACTTGCTAAAAAAAAAATAAAAATAATAATAATATGTGAACCTATTTATATCTATTCAAAATTCATGAACAATAAAGATTTTTTATTAAAGGTCTGTGAGAGAATATGATGCAATTAAACTCAAAAGGAAATTTAGAGAAAGACTTCTTCCTATGGAGTACTGTTTTCTCTGTAGGTCTCATTGAGTCAGCGAGTACGTGGACATCAGAGGGTAAGCCTGATATTTGTAATTGTCTTATGATTATCATCATGCTGAAAACTAATTTTCTTCCTTTAAATTGATTTTTTACACTATGAACACCAAAGAAATAAATACAAAATTAACTATGACTGATTGGCCTTCTGACTCAGGATGATCTTCGGAGTATTTAAGTTAGGATACAAGACAAATTCCACGACTTCTAGCCAAACAGGACTGCAATAACTCGAGGACAATATCTACTGCATTTGCCCTCTTGTCCCCCTTACAGAACTTTTTTTTTTTAACGTCCTGTAGGGACGTGGCCATGGGACTGAATAACTGAGTGACAATAATAATAATAAACAAACAACAACAAATAAGGTTCCATGCATTAATTCATACAACACAGGCAAAATAATCTTTGATGAAATTTGTTCTAGTACATAATGCAAAGTTGCGCACTTAAAAAAAAAAGGGGGGGGGGGTAATGTTTTTTTATACAGGAAAATAAAAACAACAACAACAAAAAAAAATCAATTTTAGGTATGAAGAAAATAAATTACAAACCTGCTGAAAATGCTTCTGCATCACTTCAGCCTGGACAGCTTGCTGGTGGTCTGATGTGTCCGCATGGCGCTCAATTGCATTCACACGATAATTGCTGCACCCAGACTCTTGCTTGGTAAACGCATTCTTCTTTTTGTGTTTGGTGCAAATCTTACACCTCATGCCGTCATCTCCATTTTGCAACCACGGCCATTTTGTAAGCCAGCTTTCTTGAAATTTTCTTTCTTTGGTGCGAGTATCACAACTACTAGTAGTAGCGCTTGCTTTTTCTTTGATTTCGTCACTCGACTGATCGGTCACAGCGCTGGCGTCGGCAATCTCAAGATCGGCGGCAGTGGATGTTGATCCTGAATCCTCGGGAACTGCAGACGTATTCACAACGGTTCTTTCAACAGATACTGATTCTTCTGCAGCCTCTGATAAAAATGGAGCTTTTGATGCTTGAAGGCAAAATCGAGAGGGTGGCCCTTCGCTTCATGGCGACCATTGACATTTCCATCACACTATTCGCGCGCCCGGATGCATTGAAGAAAATCGTTTCCGGTTTAGTGGCTATACGCAAAGCAGAAATGCAATTTTGTATTGACGCATTGGTGGTTAAATAACGCGTCCTATTCGTTTTTCTGGCGTCACAGGGGACGCATAGGCTCTCTTTTTAAGCGTCTTTACCGAAAATTCAGCGCGATTTCGGCCAGGACGCGCTCTAGAATCAACACTGTGAGTGTGTTGTGTGAGAGACAGTGTGTGTGTGTGTGTTGTGTATGTGTGTGTGTGTGTGTGTGTGTGGTGTGTGTGAGACAGTGTGTGTGTGTGTGTGTGTGTGTGTGTGTGAGACAGTGTGTGTGTGTGTGTGTGTGTGTGTGTGTGTGTGTGTGTGTGTGTGTAAGTGTGTGACAGTGTGTGTGTGTGTGTGGTGGTGTGTGGTGAGTGTGTGACAGTGTGTGTGTGTGACAGAGTGCGTCTGCGTGAGCATGTGTGTGTGTGCGTGTGTGTGTGTGTGTGTGTGTGTGTGTGCGCACACACTTACGGATGGAGGAGAAGGGGTAGAAAAGACAGGAGTCAAGGGGGAACACTCTGACAGCGCGCACAAATCATCGACAATCAGCTGAGGCCTGGCAGCGACAGAAGTGACCGACTCCCAATGACAGCAGCACTAATCAGGAATAACTGACTCTGAGGAAGGAGGATGACGGGCGGGGGTGGAATAGGGGTGGAGGTGATGGACAGGGTAGGTGAAGAACTCACGCTGGGAGCAGGTCTTCTTGTCGGCCTGTAGCTGCAGGCCGGTGGGGCAGGCGCAAGTGTAGCTGGAATTGTTAGGCAGACACAGGTGACTGCAGTTGCTGGAGGCACACAGGTCCCTACCTGTCAACAGGTCACACACACTGCACCATCAACACCTGCCTCAACAACACTCAGGTCCCTACCTGTGAACAGGTCACACACACACACACCACCATCAACACCTGCCTCAACAACACTCAGGTCCCTACCTGTGAACAGGTCACACATACACCATCACTACCTGCCTCAACAACACTCAGGTCCCTACCTGTGAACAGGTCACACACCACACCATCAACACCTGCCTCAACAACACTCAGGTCCCTACCTGTGAACAGGTCACACACACACACACACACCACACCATCAACACCTGCCTCAACAACACTCAGGTCCATACCTGTGAACAGGTCACACACCACACCATCACTACCTGCCTCAACAACACTCAGGTCCCTACCTGTGAACAGGTCACACACACTACACCATCAACACCTGCCTCAACAACGCTCAGGTCCCTCCCTACCTGTGAACAGGTCACACACACACCACACCATCAACACCTGCCTCAACAACACTCAGGTCCCTACCTACCTGTGAACAGGTCACACACACCACACCATCAACACCTGCCTCAACAACTCAGGTCCCTACCTGTGAACAGGTCACACACACCACACCATCAACACCTCCCTCAACAACACTCAGGTCCCTACCTGTGAACAGATTACACACACCACACCATCACTACCTGCCTCAACAACACTCAGGTCCCTACCTGTGAACAGGTCACACACACACCACACCATCAACACCTGCCTCAACAATACTCAGGTCCCTACCTGTGAACAGGTCACACACCACACCACACCATCAACACCTGCCTCAACAACACTCAGGTCCCTACCTGTGAACAGGTCACACACACCACACCATCAACACCTGCCTCAACAACACTCAGGTCCCTACCTGTGAACAGGTTACACACACCACACCATCACTACCTGCCTCAACAACACTCAGGTCCCTACCTGTGAACAGGTCACACACACCACACCATCACTACCTGCCTCAACAACACTCAGGTCCCTACCTGTGAACAGGTCACACACCACACCACCACTACCTGTCTCAACAATACTCAGGTCCCTACCTGTGAACAGGTCACACACCACACCACACCATCAACACCTGCCTCAAACACACTCAGGTCCCTACCTGTGAACAGGTCACACACCACACACCATCAACACCTGCCTCAACAACACTCAGGTCCCTACCTGTGAACAGGTCACACACCACACCATCACTACCTGCCTCAACAACACTCAGGTCCCTACCTGTGAACAGGTCACACACCACACCACACCATCACTACCTGTCTCAACAACGCTCAGGTCCCTACCTGTGAACAGGTCACACACACCACACCATCAACACCTGCCTCAACAACACTCAGGTCCCTACCTGTGAACAGGTCACACACACCACACACCATCAACACCTGCCTCAACAACACTCAGGTCCCTACCTGTCAACAGGTCACACACCACACCATCAACACCTGCCTCAACAACACTCAGGTCCCTACCTGTGAACAGGTACACACACCACACCATCACTACCTGCCTCAACAACACTCAGGTCCCTACCTGTGAACAGGTCACACACACCACACCATCACTACCTGCCTCAACAACACTCAGGTCCCTACCTGTGAACAGGTCACACACCACACCACACCATCACTACCTGTCTCAACAATACTCAGGTCCCTACCTGTGAACAGGTCACACACCACACCACACCATCAACACCTGCCTCAAACACACTCAGGTCCCTACCTGTGAACAGGTCACACACCACACACCATCAACACCTGCCTCAACAACACTCAGGTCCCTACCTGTGAACAGGTCACACACCACACCATCACTACCTGCCTCAACAACACTCAGGTCCCTACCTGTGAACAGTCACACACCACACCACACCATCACTACCTGTCTCAACAACGCTCAGGTCCCTACCTGTGAACAGGTCACACACACCACACCATCAACACCTGCCTCAACAACACTCAGGTCCCTACCTGTGAACAGGTCACACACACCACACCATCAACACCTGCCTCAACAACACTCAGGTCCATACCTGTCAACAGGTCACACACCACACCATCAACACCTGCCTCAACAACACTCAGGTCCCTACCTGTCAACAGGTCACACACCACACCATCAACACCTGCCTCAACAACACTCAGGTCCCTACCTGTGAACAGGTCACACATACACCATCAACACCTGCCTCAACAACACTCAGGTCCCTACCTGTGAACAGGTCACACACCACACCATCACTACTTGCCTCAACAACACTCAGGTCCCTACCTGTGAACAGGTCACACACCACACCATCAACACCTGCCTCAACAACACTCAGGTCCCTGCCTGTGAACAGGTCACACACACACCACACCATCAACACCTGCCTCAACAACACTCAGGTCCCTACCTGTGAACAGGTCACACACCACACCATCAACACCTGCCTCAACAACACTCAGGTCCTTACCTGTCAACAGGTCACACACCACACCATCAACACCTGCCTCAACAACACTCAGGTCCTACCTGTGAACAGGTCATACACCACACTATCAACACCTGCCTCAACAACACTCAGGTCCCTACCTGTAAACAGGTCACACACCGCACCACACCATCACTACCTGCCTCAAACACACTCAGGTCCCTACCTGTGAACAGGTCACACACCACACCACACCATCACTACCTGCCTCAACAACACTCAGGTCCCTACCTGTGAACAGGTCACACACCACACCATCAACACCTGCCTCAACAACACTCAGGTCCCTACCTGTGAACAGGTCACACACCACACCATCACTACCTGCCTCAACAACACTCAGGTCCCTACCTGTGAACAGGTCACACACCACACCATCACTACCTGCCTCAACAACACTCAGGTCCCTACCTGTGAACAGGTCACACACCACACCATCAACACCTGCCTCAACAATACTCAGGTCCCTACTTGTCAACAGGTCACACACACCACACCATCAACACCTGCCTCAACCACAATCAGGTCCCTACCTGTGAACAGGTCACACACCACACCATCACTACCTGCCTCAACAACACTCAGGTCCCTACCTGTGAACAGGTCACACACACACCACACCATCACTACCTGCCTCAACAACACTCAGGTCCCTACCTGTCAACAGGTCACACACACACCACACCATCACTACCTGCCTCAACAACACCAGGCCTGGAGGCCTGGACATGACGGGGACAGCTGGTATGGATAGTTGATTCACACGCATCATACTCAAAACTCACACATCTCCCCCTCCACACACACATGGTGAATGATGCAGGACTGTGCATATGCTAAGCACACAGACTTCCTTATTCACTCCCTGCCTCCATTCATGCTCCCCTCCCACCACAGAGTGAGAGAGAGAGACAGGCAGACAGACGGACAGACCACACTGCAAACCTGTAAGCCAGGCTGTCTCTGTGGAGAGAGAGAGAGAGAGAGAGAGAGAGAGAAAAGAGAGAGAGAGAGAGAGAGGAGAGAGAGAGAGAGAACACACTGTAGTCTATTAGGCAGGCTGTCTTTGTGGATACCACACACATTCCACACTCATCCCTGACCCCATTCCGCCCCCAATGTGTAGCACACAGACACTGAAATACAGAACACACACACAGACAAACACTTAAACATACAAAGGAATATACACACAAAAACACAGATATACATGCACAGACACTGACAGACACACACACTCACTCACCACACACAAACACACACACCATACACACACAAACACACTCACATATACACACACTGACCGGCAGACTGTCAGACACACACACACGCACACACACTGACCAGCAGGCTGTCTCACACGCACACACCACTGACCGCAGGCTGTCTCACACACACACACACACACACACTGACCGGCAGACTGTCAGACACACACACACACGCACACACTGACCAGCAGGCTGTCTCACACACACACACACACACACACACTGACCGGCAGGCTGTCACACACACACACACACTGACCGGCAGACTGTCTCACACACACACACACACACACACTGACCGGCAGGCTGTCTCTCACACACACACACACACACACACACACACACACACACACACACAGCCCTGATGTGGCCCTTTGCGGTCGGCTGGGCTATAAGCAACATTATCTTATCTTACACACACACACACACACACACACACACACACACACCACACACACACACACACACACACACACACACACACACACTGACCGGCAGGCTGTCTCTGCGGATGCCAGGTGTGGATGTCCATGGGGAAGTGCAGGCGTGTGCGCACCGTCTCCAGAGGCTGCCCACTGAACTTGTTGGCCTTGTTGATGCTCTTGGTGTACCAGTCCGTCCAGTACAGCTCGTCCTCAAACAGCGTCAGGGCAAACGGGTGGGCAAACCTAGACACACACATGGACATACAGGCTCTTCCTCAAACAGCGTCAGGGCAAACGGGTGGGGCAAACCTAGACACACAGGCTCTTCCTCAAACAGCGTCAGGGCAAACGGGTGGGGCAAACCTAGACACACACATGGACACACAGGCTCTTCCTCAAACAGCGTCAGGGCAAACGGTGGGGCAAACCTAGACACACACATGGACACACAGGCTCTTCCTCAAACAGTGTCAGGGCAAACGGGTGGGGCAAACCTAGACACACACACGGACACACAGGCTCTTCCTCAAACAGCGTCAGGGCAAACGGGTGGGGCAAACCTAGACACACACACGGACACACAGGCTCTTCCTCAAACAGCGTCAGGGCAAACGGGTGGGGCAAACCTAGACACACGCACAGACACACAGGCTCTTCCTCAAACAGCGTCAGGGCAAACGGGTGGGGCAAACCTAGACACACACACGACACACAGGTTATGGTGTTCAGAAGTAAAGTGGTTTGCCACTGGTGTATCTTTTCTTTACTTTACTTCTGAACACCATAACCTGTCGCACATCAGAGTGGCAGCGCTTTGGCGCAATGGACAAAAAGAGGGCCAATACCACAAATTCATGGAAAGCCAGCTAATACAACGCCTTGGCACTTTGAGTCCTTATGGATTCAATGTCACAATGTCAGGGAATAAACTTGTTTCTCTCAAGCTGCAACACCCCCCCCCCCCTTCCTGCCCCCCCCCCCCCCCCCCCCCTTGTTCTATACCATGTTTTCCTTACCACCACCCCTCCCCTTTCTCTGAAAACCACCACCCAGATGATCCTCTCCCTCCCACCTTCCCCCCCCCCCCCCTCTTTGCCCCACCCCTTTTGTTGACCATATTAATACAGTTCACCTTTTCCCCACCCCCTCCCCTACCTTTTTGGCTGAACTGTGGTCACAAGAAACCTGCCAGCTTCCCCTACAACCTCAACACTTCACTTCGTGACCAAGTGCTTACAGCACGAAACGCTGAGTTCTCCAAAAGGTACCTTTTTTCTTTACCTTTATATTTTCAAGTCATCAATGTAAACACAATGTGTGTCATGAAAGCGTGTTTGTCAACACACACGTCATGTAGTTTGTTTGTTAGTGACTACACATTTGTAATGGATACATCACATTGTCAGTGTCTGTCAATACCTATGTACGTCATGTAGTTTGTTGGTGACTACACATTTGTAATGAATACATCACATTGTCAGTGTCTGTCAATATCTATGTCATGCTATCAGTGTATAAACAGTTGTCAATGTCTGCACATTTATCAAAGCCTGCGTAATATTGTTAGCGGCGACACATACATCAATGTCCATGTAACAATGTCAGTGTCTGCACATTTGTCTATGTCCATGTAACATTGTCAGTGTCTGCACATTTGTCTATGTCCATGTAACATTGTCAGTGTCTGCACATTTGTCTATGTCCATGTAACATTATCAGTGTCTGTACATTTGTCTATGTCCATGTAACATTGTCAGTGTCTGCACATTTGTCTATGTCCATGTGACATTGTCAGTGTCTGCACATTTGTCTATGTCCATGTAACATTGTCAGTGTCTGCACACTTGTCTATGTCCATGTAACAATGTCAGTGTCTGCACATTTGTCTATGTCCCTGCATCATTGTCAGTGTCTTCACATTTGTCTATGTCCATGTAACAATGTCAGTGTCTGCACATTTGTCTATGTCCATGTAACATTGTCAGTGTCTGCACATTTGTCTATGTCCATGTAACATTGTCAGTGTCTGCACATTTGTCTATGTCCATGTAACATTGTCAGTGTCTGCACATTTGTCTATGTCCATGTGACATTGTCAGTGTCTGTACATTTGTCTACGTCCATATCATGTTGTCAGTTTCTACACATTTGTCTATGTCCATGTGACATTGTCAGTGTCTGCACATTTGTCTATGTTCATGTAACAGTGTCAGTGTCTGCATATTTGTCTAGGTCCATGTATCATTGTCAGTGTCTACACATTGTCAGAGCACACAAGTTACCTACATCCCAACCAGTCAACGTAGCCCTAGACTAAGCACAAAGAACAAAGCCACAAAACATACGAAGCGTCACCTTCATTGATGACAGTCCTGCGATTCTCGCCATCCAGGGCGGCGCTCTCAATGACGTGGTGCTTGGCGTCAGCCCAGTACAGGCGCTCGGTGGCGTAGTCGATGGTCAGTCCGTTGGGCCAGAACAGGGAGGAGTTGGCGATGGTGGTCCTCGAACTCCCGTCCATGCCCGCACACTCTATCTTGGGCGTCTTGCCCCAGTCCGTCCAGAACAGGGTGCTGTCGATGAGAGCACACAACCTACAGTTTCTTCTTGGTTCTGAGCGGATGTGTCGCCGCCTTTCAGCATCATAATCCTACAAAACCAGAACCTTCAACAAATCTTTTTCAGCACCAGACTAGAATACGACCGTGATAAGGTTGGAAGAGATTTTCTCCGTGGACTCGACATCCATGTAAACTCCAGTCTCCCCCTCCTAGTGCTTGGGATGCGACTTTAAACCTATGTTCCAAACAATAACACATTCATTAAAAATTTCCCCACCCACATTAAATCCCATACCATCTTTTGAGGATCAGGCTCACATTATGTGCTGGTGGGGTGGATGGCATAAATATAAAACACAAGCACACTGATTCAGCACACTGATTTAGCGTGTATACATCATCCCAATCGATGGGGTGTGACTACCTGAAAGGTTGGATTTAAAATGGTCACATGCACAAAAATATCAACAGTAGAGAGAGAGACAGAGAGAGAGACAGAAAGACAGACAGACACAGACAGAGACAGAGAGAGATGAGAGAGAGAGAGACAGAGAGAGATGGAATGAGCATTTCCCCACTGTCCACTGAAATGGCATTCTGAACACTCAAAAGAGCTGTGCTAATACTACTGCTCGATTTGACTGTAGCAGCAGCTCTAGTGATGATCTCTGTTGTTAAGGGGCGACGCCACGGGAGCCAAGGGGACAGCACCCCTCCTTTGTAAGCAACAGATGCCAAACTCCATTGTGCAAGTCTCACACCGGGCAGGTTTTGTCATTGTTTTCTTTGTCTTTCTTCCATCTCCACTAGAACTTTTGTGACAGCCTGAGTCTTAGTTTTCTAGAAGAGGGGAGAGAGAAGGGGGGGGCAAAGAGAGAGAGAGAGAGAGAGAGAAAAGAGAGAGAGAGAGAGAGAGAGAGAGAGAGAGAGAGAGAGAGAGAGAAGAGAGAGAGAGAGAGAATTAAAGACTGGTCTGTGTACATTATGCATGTAAAAAAACAACAACATACAAACGAACGATGACAACAAAGTAACTGTCCTTGGTAAAATCTATGGAAAAAAATTGGGACAGCACACAATAAAATCTACAACACAATGTAATAAACAGAACGTTACAGTTCTTTCTATCATTGACGCCACAGGTTTATTCTTCCTTGGTTTTTGTTTTTGTTTTTTTTTGTTTTAGGATTGTCAAACACATACTGGAAAAAGTTCACGTCCTGAAAACTGGTCAGTTCCTGGAAATGAAACAAAAGCAAAAAACCTGATAAACTCATTCTAACCCACCAACCAGTTTGTACCATCCTTTCTTCTACTCTGGAGCAGGTACAAGTATTCTTGTACCAACACACCATTCCAACTCGTTTCTCTTACTCTGCATACCTTTCTCAGCTGAACCATCTAGAGATGGGAAAAGGACAAGCACAAACCTTACACACAAGAAAAACAAAAACAACAACAAAAAAAGCAGTTTTGAATTGTTTGAGTATCACACACCCGATGTTTCACAACTCCATCTGCTTGTAGTACTGGTCCAGGGAATTAATAGGACATGTGTGATTGCGTCGTTGATAGGGCTGATGATATCATAGTTAAACTACTAACATCTTTTCGGCAGATAAGACAATGCCACGCAACTGAATACATGTGAATACAATGCACAATATACAACACAATGTATGATGCCATACAACACAATTCAATGTACAATACAACACATACAACGTTTGTTGCCATACACCAGAATACAATACACAACATAACACAATGTATGATGCGATACAAAACAATACAATGTACAATACAACACATACAATGTATGATGCCATACACCAGAATACAATACACAACATAACACAATGTATGATGCCATGCAACTCAAAACAATATACTGCACAGCACACGACACAATGTACGATGTATTACAACCAAAGGTACAACACAGTACAATGTATGATTTAATACAACGCACAACACAATACAATGCACAACACAATCCATGATGCAATACAACACAACACAAAGAAGAAAGCAATAAACAACGCAAAGCAACACTACAAAATCAAATGTACACTACAATAAACAACACAACGTACCATGCAAGACAGTACAAGACGCAGCACAAAGTAATATGCAGTACACTACAATACACAATAGAATACAATACACAATGCAATACAACGTAACACACAACACACACCAACAACACACACCACAGTGTAGACCACAACACACTACCATACACAACACACCACCATGCATAACACACCACACCACTATGCACAGCACAGCACACCACCCCACCATACATAACACACCACACCACCATGCATAACACACCACACCACCATACATAACACACCACACCACCATGCATAACACACCCCACACCACCATGCACAACACACCACACCACCATACACAACACAACACACCACAGTGCACAACACACCACACCACCATACATAACACACCACACCACCATACATAACACACCACACCACCATACATAACACACCACACCACCATGCACAACATACCACACCACCATACACAACACAACACCATGTGCAACACACCACACCACCATACACAACACAACACACCACAGTGCACAACACACCACACCACCATACACAACACACACACCACCATACACAACACAACACACCACAGTGCACAACACAACACACCACCATACACAACACAACACACACCGTGCAAACACACCACACCACCATACACAACACACACACCACCATACACAACATAGACACCACAGTGCACAACACACACACCACCATACACAACACAACACACCTCGTGCAATAACACACCACAACATACCACACAACACATACACAACACAACACCACACACAACACAACACACCACCATACACAACACACCACAATGCACAACACAACACACCACCATACACAACACCAAACAACCAACCACCATACACAACACAACACACCACCATACACACCACAACACACCACCACACCACCATACACAACACAACACACACCACCATACACAACACAACACACCACAGTCACAACACACCACACCATCAACACAACACACCACACCACCATACACAACACACACACACCACCATACACACACAACACACACCACACCACAGTGCACAACACACCACACCACATACACACAACACAACACAACACACCACACACCACATACACAACACAACACACCACTCA
>CM031616.1:11719057-11744057 GCA_018398815.1 Conus ventricosus | reverse complement strand
CTGAAAACATAAATCATACACATCTGACTGCAATGCCTTCATTGATTCCTTCACATCTGAAAACATAAATCATACACACTGACTGCAATGTCTTCATTGATTCCCCTCACATCTGAAAACATAAATCATGAAAATCTGACAGCAAGTACCTGCAATAACTCAGTAAGAAAGATAACTCTCACCTTCACATT
This sequence comes from Conus ventricosus, assembly GCA_018398815.1. Classification (NCBI taxonomy): domain Eukaryota; kingdom Metazoa; phylum Mollusca; class Gastropoda; order Neogastropoda; family Conidae; genus Conus; species Conus ventricosus. The sequence continues at coordinate 11,743,866 of CM031616.1, read as the reverse complement.
TTCTCTTGTTGGCCTGGAGCTGAAAGCCGTCGTCACACATGCAGCGACTGCCACGCGGGGTGGGCACACATCTGTGATCGCAGCCCCCATTGTTTTCCCGACACTGGCCGTCCCCTATCATCGTGTCTGTCACAAACAGCACACCGCTAGTCAACACCAAAGGAGTCTGATTAGACAAATCTTACAAAATACTTGTGTCTATTTACACAAATTACACATGATGGACAAATCTTACAAAATACTTGTGTCTATTTACAAAAATTACACACGATACATATATCTATTTACACAAATCATACAGGATACATGTTTCTAATAATCAACCAGATATACAGGTATGACAGTCAATACAGGAGATAAATGGGCTGAGGACAAGGCAGTCAGAAATGCTTCCTGCGAAAGAGATAATTTTTGGAAGGTGATGATGCTCATGGTGGTGTTTGCCAGGTGAACGGAGTCAAGGAGCCTGCTGAAGTCGTGATGAACTGGGAGCACTGCATCATCACCAGCAAACCTCTACAACAACCAAACTTCCTGCAGTAACAGACACACTGACTGTACCCCTTTCTTGCTGGAGCTCACAGCACTTTGTATGAACACTTACACACTAAAGAAACATTATTTCACATGGATAACCTATTCACGCTTACAAGCTCATGCACATGCGTACAGACCTGACAAGTGTGTGGTCCAATCCCATCAAAGAAAAAAGCAGGGAATGAGGGGGCTGGGACACTACAATGCAAACACAGCGCTGCAAAAAATATGTTTTTAGAGTGGAACAGAAAGTCATACTGTCAGAAGAGGAGAGGTGTTGTTTTTTTGTTTTGTTTTTGGTAATGATGCTACCATCAAACAGCACCCGATCAATAACAGTATCAAAAGATGGTCAAAAGATCCTTAAAGAAAAAGCCACACACACACACACACACACACACACACTCAAAAGATCCTTAAAGAAAAAGCCACACACACACACACACACACACACACACACACACACAGACCTACAATGTTTCTTCAAATGAATTAAAAAAATTCCCAAAAGATGGTAAAAAGATCATTAAAAAACCACAACAACAAACAAACAATCATGCACACAAAACAATAGCTCATCTTCTTCTGCGTATGCAGGCTGACACTCCTGAGGATACCCCCTGCATAGAAAGGCAAGGATTAATCCCATCTGCCCAACAAAGGGAGTGGAGTTTTGTGTATATGACCCTTTTTTTATCCCGCCATTAAGGCAGCCATACTCCAACTTCGGGGAAGGTGCATGCTCTGTGTAATGTGTCATCCATACCAACGCCAAACTGGCCTTCTCTTCCGAAAGTTGGTGATGGGATTTTATGTGCGTGCAAGATGTTATGCGTGCGTTCACACACTGAACCTCGGTTTATAATCTCATTCGAAGGACTGTATGGGAAATGGAGTCACAACCAATGTTAACTCTGAGGGAAAAATCCCCCTATACCGAAACAGCCCAGCAGAAATTCGAACCCCAAACCCCAAGATTACGAGTCCGGCGCTCTACCACTGAGCTATTCCGGCCACCAAAACAATAGCAAAATTCCATCTCAAAAGGACTACATGGTCCACCCGTAGAAATAACCCTGCAAACACAAAACGCCAAGGACAGGTTTAACAATCCAAAGAAGCAAGTGGCCCCCCACCTCTGTAACAGGAGTGTTCGTCAGAGTTGTCCCCACAGTCGTTCCTGCCGTTGCACAGCTTGTGCACGCCCACACACTTCTTGTTGTCGCACTGGAACTGGCCAAAGCTGCACTCTTCCTTCACTGCAAGCAGGCAGCAGTGGCAAGGCTTAACCTCCAGCACCATGAACAGGGGAGAAACCATGCTCTCATTCCTCCCCCTTCTAATGGTGAGAAAAGGGGAAGGGAAAGAGGGGGAATGGATGGAGAACAGACTGGTCTTCGTTCTCACACAAATCAACACTACTTTAGAAACAAAAAAAGAAAAAGGGAAGATTTGGTTTCATGCGCTAAGAATGTCATTCATTCATTCATTATGCCCATCGCTCCCGGTGGAGCATAGGCCATCGACGACCCTTCGCCATCGCACTCTGTTCTGGGCTGTTCTGGCCATTCCAGTCCAGTTTGTCCCTTGTTGCTTCAACTCCGCCTCAGTGTCTCGCCTCCAGCTGTTGCGAGGTCAGCCTCTCTTCCTCTTTCCCTGCGGGTTCCAGGCAGGGCCGCCATCAGTCACATGTTTATTCTGCAAGTCTCACTGCCAGGGCTTTACATAAGAATCCTCTTGTTGTCCTGGCAAATGTGCTTTGTGTTCAATGTTTATGTTATGTTTATGGAAATAAAACTGTTTAAACAAACCAGTTGATGTCACCACAGCCTTTAGTGTCCATTCACTATGATGTCATATGCTGGGATCACTTTTGTGTAAAAGCTCGCAACCTTTCATGCTTCTCCTGTGTGTGATTTTCAATTCTGGTGAGAACGACATCCCCTCCCATCCCCACCTCCAGCTGTAAGTGACGTGATGGTGTCCAGGCAACCCAGAAAATGGACAGAATGAAGTATCTTTGGTCAGTGCAGACAATGACCACATCCTGTTTCCTTGTTTTTTTGAGGGAGGTAGTGAACCAACTCGACTTCAGCCAAACGTTTAAAAAAAAATTTCTGCAAAAACCTAACATTCAGTCACCATCAGCTATCAACTCCGTGTCTTCGCAGTAAGCTTAGTGTAACAAAGAAGAAAACAGATTGATTCTTAAATGAAATAAAAAGTTAATCCATCCTTTTCAGCCCCTTCCATAAAGAACTAAGAATAGGTTTCTCATCAATGAAATTTTGTGGGGAAAAAAATGCAAGTCTCCTTCATCTTTCTGGCATTTGCATTCAAGACAGTCACTGCAGTTCAAGCGATGAATACAACCACTTTCTTCCCAGCCCCTGGTGGCAGCTACAGAGCTTGGTCATCAGCAGGATGTCCAGTGGCCACACATCTCATCTTGCTGGCTCAGAGGGGAGGGGGAGGGGGGGGGGGCATCTTTGCAGCACATGATCTACAGTCTAGTTTTTCTGTCCAATGCCAATTCTCTGAGCAGAGGGCCTACTGGGTCATACAATTTCTTTTTCTGCATTGTCTTTAGTGTTGAATGAGTGCTGTGGACTTTTCAGGAGGTATTTTCTTCAACTCCTCGTTTCTGTCAAAAGACGGTGTTGTCATTTCTCACAGAGCGTGTGTCATGTATCACTGTTCTGTACCTCACCATACACCAGTTAGCCAGAATAAAAAAACCCACAAAAATCTAGAAGGACAATCAGGAGAGACAGCAGATCTTAACCAAGGTTAACCAGATCCTGGATCTGATCTTTGATCACAGCCAGGGGAAATAATAGCAAGTATGGACTGAAAAAGTAACTTTCCATGTATGTTTTTTTGTAACAGGATATGGAAAGTGTGAAGTGGCCATGTTTATATCATTAGAAAGTTTTAATATTCCACAAAAATGCATGGCTTCATAAAAAGTTATTAGTTTGTAAACTGTCATGTCACAGTGTTCATTTTGCGGGAAAACTGCATCATATTCTGGCTGGACTGATCCTGTATCCACCTTCTGATCTCTGGATCTGCTCCATGATTTAATGGATCTGGCTAAGACACATGTTCCATTTTTCCAGTAAGTTTGTTTAAAATCTTTTCTGCAGTTTTGCAAACACCTTGCTACAATATATAAACAAAAAAAGAAGTACATACAAAAACAGCTTCCCTGGTAGATGTACCAATATCAAATTACGTCTCCTAGTTAAACCTAAATGAATACTGTGTTTCATAAAGATGTCCATACAATGTCCACACACACACACACACACACACAATCATCACAGACACACACACACACACACAATCATCACACACACACAATCATCACACACACACAATCATCACACACACACACACACACACACACACACAATCATCACACACACACAATCATCACACACACACACACACACACACACACAATCATCACACACACAATCATCACACACACAATCATCACACACACACACACACACACACACGTTTCTACAGATCAGAACTCACAGCAGTGTGTCTCATCACTCTCGTCAGGGCAGTCGATCTTCCGGTCACACTTCTGGGTCTTGTTGATGCACTTGCCCATGTCGCAGCGGAACTGGCCCTTCCGACACTTGGCAAAAGCTGGCAGACACATCCACACCTTCCATCAACTTACCTATAGATCTAAGACACCGTCCTGAGTCAGGATAGGGCAGGGCAGGGGGAGGGGTGGGGTGGGGCATATAAAATGACCTATTCCAGGTTTTCTTTAGTGGTCTTATCTTCTGTGCTCCATCAGTGGGATGACTCCCCCGTGGGGATACTGGGGGGTCTTTTGTACAAATAGTTCCTCCTCCTTCTGGACATTCTGTGCTAGTAACGTCCTCTTTTCCTTTCGCTCTAAGTAACTTTGTCTCCTCCTTTGCTGTACTGTCGTCTACTGTCCTTTCTGTCTACCATATCTTTTATCTATCTTTTTCCACAACCTCTTCCCACAAATTTCTGCACTCAACGAAGTCTGAGTGAACTGACTATACTCTTGAGTGTAGTGCGAGTATCCCAACAGGGTAAAATGAGTTCACAACGCTACCAGATACTGGAACGCTGAAGAAGCAGAAGTGGGATGACTCCCACACTGTTCATTCCAACTACCCCGTATCATCAGATAAATAGTTGTCAGTAGAATATTCTAAATGAGAGAGAGAGAGAGAGAGAGAGAGAGAGAGAGAGAGAGAGAGAGAGAGAGAGACAGACAGACAGACAGACAGAGAGAGGGAGAGAGAGACAGAGAGACAGAGAGAGGGAGAGACGGAGAGAAGGAGAGGTTCCAAAACTGTAGACAACAACAGGGGGCAGACAAATTGAAGTATATAAAAGTTCACTTAACTAATTTCGAACAATGATCTAAAATCCATATTCTGAAAACTGTATATCCCATGAAAACCGCAGTACAACACACGACAATCAGTGTACATCACAAAAATACACCCGCTTCCACCTAATACACGTGACCCATGCATTAATAACGGTGTCGACGACAGCAGGGTGTACTTACAGCAGTTTCAGTTCATCAGAACCATCATCACAGTCGATATCGCCATCACATTTCCAGCTGGCGTTGATGCAGATCCCACTAGTGCAGTTGAACTCCCCCTCCAGGCAGTACCCTTGAGGCACAGATAACTCTCCATTAGCAGGAAATTTGTCCAGGAGGCACAGCATGACATGAAAGAATTACAGTGTTGCATGCGCCTGTACATTATATAATCTCGGAGAATGATCCCCTGAAAGTGCCTACTTGATAGCTGAAAACACCGTATGTCTAAGTTGATACTCTTTGTACATGCTGGCGAGTGTATGACCAGGAAAGTGAAAGGTGTGTTAAGAGAACTGCATGTGCATGATGTACTGGTGATCATTTATACCTTGAGCATTCATTTTGGCCATTGAAATGATGATTGTCATCTGATGAATAAACTAGATCTGACAGTGCTCAGGAGTAAAGCTGTAGAAGAAAAGCTTGTGCCTTTTGCCCTGGGTATTCAGATGAATCTGAATGCAAGAATGAAAGAAGACCCTGAACAACACATCACCGTATCACTAAATTAATGACAAACATGCGGCACAACAGGACTGGGTGATAAGTTTCATCATGTTTTTTACCAGTCCTTCTTTTTATGAACAAGGAATGAAAAATCTTACTAAATACTTAAATATTCCATTCATCCATTCATCTATCTATCACTCCGTTTATCTATATGTAAATTATCAAAGAAAAAAACCTCTTGCAGATTTAAAGAAAAAAAACCCAACTCTTTCTGATGAATTTCCCCCCATAAAAGTGCCATACCAACAGACAAGCACTCAAGCAATCAAATAAGGTTATTCAGATGAAACCTGCCAGAGGAGACACTGCACTGCTGCCGAGTCACTTTGGGGGGGGGGGGGGGGGGGATGTTCCTTGAAACCTGTTCTGATCTGACATCACCTGCTATGGCCCCCTTCGACAGCAATAACTGTCTAGTTGCAGAGGCCCCTTCGACAGCAATAACTGTTTAATTGCAGAGCCCCCCCCCCCCTCTCTGACAGCAATAATTGTTTAGTTGCAGAGCCCTCCTTCTGACAGCAATAATTGTTTAGTTGCAGAGCCCCCCTTCTGACAGCAATAACTGTTTAACTGCAGAGCCCCCCTTCTGACAGCGATAACCGTTTAATTGCAGAGCCACCCCCCCCTTCTGACAGCAAAAATTGTTTAGTTGCAGAGCCTTCCTTCTGACAGCAATAATTGTTTAGTTGCAGAGCCCCCCTTCTGACAGCAATAACTGTTTAACTGCAGAGCCCTCCTTCTGACAGCAATAAACTGTTTAGTTGCAGAGCCTTCCTTCTGACAGCAATAACTGTTTAGTTGCAAAGCCCCCTCCTTCTGACAGCAAAAATTGTTTAATTGCAGAGGCCCCCCCCCCCCCTTCTGACAGCAATAATTGTTTAGCTGCAGAGCCCCCCCCCCCCCTTCTGACAGCAATAATTGTTTAGTTGCAGAGCTCCCCTTCTGACAGCAATAATTGTTTAGTTGCAGAGCCTTCCTTCTGACAGCAATAATTGTTTAGTTGCAAAGCCCCCCATTCTGTACAACAAAAATTGTTTAATTGCAGAGCCCCCCTTCTGACAGCAATAATTGTTTAGCTGCAGAGCCCCCCCCCCCCCCTTCTGACAGCAATAATTGTTTAGTACCAGCCGCCGTGGCGAAGTGGTTAGCGTCGCGGACTCCCGGCTGGGAGGTCGTGGGTTCGAATCCCATCATCATGTGGTTTTTTCTGCCCCGACCGGCTCCTACCCAGAGTTGAGTTTGCTGCGGACTCAGTTGGGAAGACTGGGACCACACAGTCGAGTTTCATCCACTTAATGGATGCGTTTTCTGAGAGTGTTGCTCAAATTTCATGACCAACACTGCAGGTGACTGTATCTCTCGGGCCTGGTTGACGCCAGGATATATTATGAAAGGAAGCGTAGAGTACAGCCCTGTCATGTAGTCTCAGACCGAAATGAAAATCCGTAGCATCATCTTAATCATCCTCATTCCCATTGATCAGCATTAAAAAAAAAAAAAAATGTCTCAAATTCTGTGGCCCTTCATGCCCTGCTCTCATGGTGACCTCAGTTTCGATGTCCTCTCCGCGTCTGTGCCTTGGTTTGCTTCCGTCGGGGTCACCGGTATCGGCGAGTCCATGGGGGCTGTCGTTGACGGACGTGGTGGCGCCCTCCGGAGGGAGAGCTCACTCACGCCGCTCTGCGACTAAGCAATTATTGTCGTCAGTAGGGGCTTAGTAGGTGGTGTCCTGCGTATGTTAGATCAGAACAGGCGCCACTGAACACCACCGAAGTGACTCGGCAGCAGTGCAGTGTCTCCTCCGGTGGGTTGCCTCATGACGACTTGACATTGACTGCTCCCTGTGGATTGCTGGTGCCGGGCTGCGGCGGGGCCGACCGGCTGTGGCTGTGGACGGGGTGTTGGAATGAGCGGCGTGGGTGCACTGCCTCTGAGGTAGCGCAGAGGTTGGGACAGCAAAAAAAAAAAAAAAAAAAAAATTGTTTAGTTGCAGAGCCCCCCTTCTGACAGCAATAATTGTTTAGTTGCTGAGCCTTCCTTCTGACAGCAATAATTGTTTAGTTGCAGAGCCCCCCCCCCCCCTTCTGACAGCAAAAATTGTTTAATTGCAGAGCCCCCCTTCTGACAGCAATAATTGTTTAGTTTGCAGAGCCCCCCCCCCCCCTTCTGACAGCAAAAATTGTTTAATTGCAGAGCCCCCCTTCTGACAGCAATAATTGTTTAGTTGCAGAGCCCCCCTTCTGACAGCAATAATTGTTTAGTTGCAGAGCCCCCCCCCCCCCCTTCTGACAGCAATAATTGTTTAGTTGCAGAGCCCCCCTTCTGACAGCAATAATTGTTTAGTTGCAGAGCCCCCCTTCTGACAGCAGCCCCCCTTCTGACAGTAATAATTGTTTAGTTGCAGAGCCCCCCTTCTGACAGCAATAATTGTTTAGTTGCAGAGCCCCCCCCCCCCCCTCCCTTATGACAGCAATAATTGTTTAGTTGCAGAGCCCCCCTTCTGACAGTAAAAATTGTTTAGTTGTTGCAGAGCCCCCCTTCTGACAGCAGCCCCCCTCTGACAGTAATAAATGTTTAGTTGCACAGCCCCCCTTCTGACAGTAATAATTGTTTAGTTGCACAGCCCCCCTTCTGACAGTAATAATTGTTTAGTTGTTGCAGAGCCCCCCTTCTGACAGCAAAAATTGTTTAGTTGCAGAGCCCCCCTTCTGACAGCAGCCCCCCTTCTGACAGTAATAATTGTTTAGTTGCACAGCCCCCCTTCTGACAGCAATAATTGTTTAGTTGCAGAGCCTTCCTTCTGACAGCAATAATTGTTTAATTGCAGAGCCCTCCTTCTGACAGCAATAATTGTTTAATTGCAGAGCCCTCCTTCTGACAGCAATAACTGTTTAGTTGCATAGCCCCCTTCTGACAGTAACAAATGTTTAGTTGCAGAGCCCCCCCCCCCCCCTTCTAACAGCAATAATTGTTTAGTTGCAGAGCCCCCCTTCTGACAGCAATAATTGTTTAGTTGCAGAGCCCCCCTTCTGACAGCAATAATTGTTTAGTTGCAGAGCCCTCCTTCTGACAGCAATAATTGTTTAGTTGCAGAGCCTTCCTTCTGACAGCAATAATTGTTTAGTTGCATAGCCCCCTTCTGACAGTAACAATTGTTTAGTTGCAGAGCCCCCCCCCCCCCCTTCTGACAGCAATAATTGTTTAGTTGCAGAGCCCCCTTCTGACAGCAATAATTGTTTAGTTGCAGAGCCCCCCATCTGACAGCAATAATTGTTTAGTTGCAGAGCCCTCCTTCTGACAGCAAAAATTGTTTAGTTGCAGAGCCAGCACGAATAAGCAGCTGGTCCGAAATTTCGATCACTATGACTAAGCTGTAATCTTCCACAACTCTGCAAGAGTTCAATACATTTCCCAGTGTTTAGGACAAAGATGCTGATCTGGGAAAAAAAAAAATATGTCATTACCAATTGTGGTCAATGAATGAATGGATCAGATATCAATAAAGGAAACGACTCCATTAGTGGTTAATTCTGCAGGTGCAGCAAAGATCAAGCAAGTAGAAATGAAGAGGGCCGGATATGGTCACAGCAGTGGGTTACACTTAACATAACGTTTCTCCTGACTGGAGCATGTTGAGAGTGATTTTGCACCAGCCACATTAATGGACACTGCATCCTTCACCACGAATGCAGACCTCAGCCCAATGTCCCCAATCCTGATCGTCATCTCTGTCACACTGATAACGGCGCAGGTTATACACCGACAGTTACAGTGATCGTGACAGTGACACGGATGTCTTACCACAGCCCTGTTCATCCTCCCAGTCCCTGCAGTCGTTGTCCCCATCACACTGATAACGCGCAGGATACAATGACCGCTTGATCGGCATCGCATCTCGTCCTCTCCGACACAGCAGTCTGTCTTCCCCTTTTTGACCAAAAAAAAAAAAAAAAAAAAATTGTACAAAAATAACCATGAAAAAGATTTCAACATAATCTCTCATCTGCTCTGCTCTGGTTCTCTGAAACACAAATCTTTGCACGAATGATTGACATCATTCCAAAACTTACGAAAGATCATCTCTCATCTACTTTGCTCTGGTTCTCTCAAACACAAATCTTTGCACGAATGATTGACATCAATTCAAAACTTACAAAAGGTCAGTAGCAGTTCAGTAAACAAAATAAAGAGGGCCTTGAGACTCTCTGAATGGATTTTAAAAAGCTTATCTCATATTACAACTGACAGCGCGCATTCAATTAATGTTGATACACCCAGTTCAAGTAGAATAATCAACACAAAATTACTGAGATAAACAGAAACTGAAATGTGCTCCATGCACACAAAAGAAAATCTTCACTAAAGAAAGGATTTTTTTTTTAAAAAGAAAAAGGAGAGAAACAAAAGAATGAGGAAAGAAAAAGAAGGAAAGAAAGAAAGAAATAGTGAAAAAGAAAGAAACGACTAAATCGAAAAAGAAGAAGGGGAGAAAGAAAAAGAAAGGAAAGTCATCCCTATAAGGGACAAAACAATCTCTCCAAAAGGGAGGTAAATGACGCACTGCAAGAGTCCTCGTCACTGGCATCCTGACAGTCTCTCTCACGGTCGCAGACCCAGGCTTTGTTGATGCAGGTTCCGTCCCGACACGTGAACTCCTTGTCTGAGCATTTGCTGGCCGCTGCAACAAGGCAAAACATTCATGCATGGAGTGCTTCTCCCCACATCTTCCCTTCCAGTTGCTACAGTCAAATCTGTCAAATCTGTCATGATGGGCAAAGCTGTGGACAGCCTGGTGCAAGTGAGACCAAGAACGGGATCCTGAATTCCTGCCCAACAATCCACCAGAGGTCAGGCCAAAGAGTTTCTGGTCGCTAGCTCACCTAAGAAACTGGAGATTCTTCTATTTTCTTTTTATCTTTTATATCAATTTTCTTTCAAACTTCACTCTCTGTCTGGGCAATTATTATTCACAAAAGTAAACCATATGGTCCACTAAGCCAAATATAGTGGTTAACACAGCAAAGAGATGCAGTGTGAAAGTGTCTTGTACTTACAGCGGCTAGCTAAGTACAAAGATGCCCTGTGAAAGTGTCTTATACTTGTGTTCCAAGCATGGAACCGTCTCTGCTTCCTTGCACTCTACTGCTGACCAAAGTGTTCCCATGCATACCACAGCACGAGGGGCAGCTGGGTAGGAACATGAAGTGTGACATAGTCACCACAATGAGCCTCGCAGAGGGGCAGCTGGGTAGGAACATGATGTGTGACATAGTCACCACAATGAGCCTCGCAGAGGGCAGCTGGGTAGGAACATGATGTGTGACATAGTCACCTCAATGAGCCTCGCAGAGGGGCAGCTGGGTAGGAACATGATGTGTGACATAGTCACCACAATGAGCCTCGCATGAAGCATGACAAAAAAACTTCCCTTTTTGGCATCACGCACTGAACCATGTCAAACTCTTGCAGAACTCATGACCCCAAAAAGGAGAACTTTAGCTCCAACAGTTCACTAGGCGCGGATTACAAGTGAACCGTGGGTTACAGACAGAAAGGGATGTGCTAACTGTGGAGGAGAAAAGTCATAAGAACCATCAGCCATGGATTAGTGGAAGTGCCTGTGAGAGTGGACAATGCCTCCTCTTCGGACAGCCTGATTCTGAAGGCTGCCCCTGAACATATACAGAGAAGGAGCACTGAGGACTAGAAAGCCAACGAGGAGACTTGCAAATCTTGACTTGGTCCTCTCCATTCCCACTGGAACACAGGGCCTTCCCTGCAGATTTCCTGCATGATTGGTACAGGAAGCGCCACACCCCAGTCACACGCGCTCCACGGTGTTGAAGGGTCTATGAACCCCAAGTCTCTCCACGCATGTCCAGCTGTGCAGAGAATCTCCAGGCCCTGGCAGCCCAGGGAGGACAGCCTCAGTGCCAATGGAGGGAATGGACAGTCTCATTCCTTCTTTCCCTTCGCCTTCTACCTCAGAAACTCCACTCTGCCACAGGCTTCATGCGTCAGGACCCTCAGGTCATGCTTTGTGACATGGCTCAAATCATCCAACTATTGATCCCCTCTCCTCCCCATGCCTCCCCCTGCTTCCTCTGAAAGACCACTGAAAGGGAGAGCTGTGCTGGTCAAGGTTTACCTCCAGGGATTGTCACCATAACTAGGCCCTGAAGACCTGATCACCAGCAAGTACTCATAGAAAACTGGGTGCCGTCTTGGACTAGGCACTTTGGAATTTATAGTGTACAACCCTTGATTTTCAAGAACAAACTTACATTGTCTATCAAATAGACACTTCAGAATACAAGTCCTCTTAATTTCACTGAATGCAAAACTGCTGTCTGCCGCTGCATACCTGATATACCCATGTTTCCATTTCTAAGCACACACAGTTAAAACACGCTGTAGTAAGAGCGTTGGCTGGATGTACACACTGAATGTCACATGTACAAGATGATTTACAGAGCTAGGTGTCGGAGCTGATCTCACAATGTATGGGGAGCTTAAGAACACAAGACAGGCTGGTTATAATTTGATGAATTAAACAGTTAGCACTGCCTTTCATAGTCCAGAAATTATATCATTTTTTGTGTGCATCATCGTACTGTGGCACAGTATACAAAAATTACAGTAAATTTTGTGCATCCCCTGATTGCTGCATAGTCAGACAGTATTTTTTGTGCATCCCCCTACTGCTGCATAGTATAAATTTTTTTGTACATCCCCCTATTGTTGCATAATATACAGAAATTTTAGTATTTTTTGCGTGCATCCTCCTATTGTTGTATTGGATACAGAAATATTAGTATTTTTTGTGTGCATCCTCCTATTGTTGTATAGGATACAGAAATTACAGTAATCTTTGTGCATCACCCTATTGTGGCATAGAATACAGAAATTATAGTATTTTTTTGTGCATTTTCCTATTGTGATATAACAGAAACTACAGTTTCATGCAGAAGCTCTTCTCCTTTGCTCCTCTGAAAACAATGAGAAACCAGTGGTGGGAGGAGGGGGGAAGCTTCCATTGCCGGCAAGCTCACATTGCCTAGCAATTATCATGCTTCCCATCCTGTCATTTATAAAAGCTGTGCGCTTTGCTTTAACTAAAAACAATCCGGTCTCTCTTTCCCCCTCTGAAAACAACTACCCACAAAGAACATTTTATCATGGGCTATCAAGCTTTCACTCCGTGTTTGGTGTTCCCCTGTATTTTTATAAACGGACCCTTATAAGCAGCTGACCAATAAATACCACCTTGTCCAAACCCACAGACCGGTCCTATATTTCTCTGTATTTCTGTCTTCCCCGCCTGCATCTGTGATGGCACTGATTTCACCTGCCTGCCTGGCTCCTCCTTGACAAATGATCTATAGTCTCCAACACCACTCCCCCACCCCCTCTACCCCCCACAACCAACACAGCTGGTAAACACCAGGTGGGAGAAGGTGGGAAGATAGGAGGGGGATGGGGGAAGGGAAGAAAGAGAGGTGGAGGGTATGGGTGTGTCCTAACTGACCCAGTTCTATTTGGCTCCAGCTACTGCCACACAGCTGGGGAGGGAGGGAGGGTGGGAGGGAGTGGAGAGGAACGGAGGAAGGAGGCAGGGGTGGAAGAAAAGCCGTCATACATGTGAATTACCTCACCCTAATTGTGTGACTGTGACCTAAGTGTTACCTGTGGAGACAATGACATAATAACAAGCAAACATGCTGTCACCTCGCACACAAGCATGTTGCCGGTCTGATGCGGAAGAGGAGGTTTACTTAATATGATCCTTCTTCCTGTCCACTTGACATGTCAAGTCGAGTTCCAACTTCTCTCATTTGTCACACAGTTTCAGTTTCATCAAGGAGGCGGCACTGCATGCGGACTAAGTTTTGAGACCACACTACGCAAAAAATGGTAGTTAGGCACTCAAGGTTTGACCAGCGCGTTGGGCTAATGCGTTGGTCAGACATCCGCTGAGTTGTAGCCATGAGACCCTCTTCAATTTGTCACGCAACTAAACTTAAGAGTAAGCTCACGACAGTTCTGCGTAATGTTTCTGATATTTCCAGTCAACATGGACAGCACTGTGTACATCCGATTTCCGTCGTTGCAAAACACATCATCAGGTTGTCCACTGTCACCGTCAAACATCACAGTCACCCTGACACACAGGTACACCAAAGATGGGTGACCACAACACACAGGTACACCAAAGATGGGTGATCACAACACACAGATACACCAAAGATGGGTGATCACAACACACAGGTACACCAAAGATGGGTGACCACAATACACAGGTACACCAAAGATGGGTGACCTCAACACACAGGTACACCAAAGATGGGTGACCACAACACACAGGTACACCAAAGAAGGGTGACCACAACACACAGGTACACCAAAGAAGGGTGATCACAACACACAGGTACACCAAAGAAGGGTGACCACAACACAAAGGATACACCAAAGAAGGGTGACCACAACACACAGGTACACCAAAGAAGGGTGACCACAACACATAGGTACACCAAAGATGGGTGACCACAACACACAGGTACACCAAAGATGGGTGACCACAACACACAGGTACACCAAAGAAGGGTGACCACAACACACAGGTACACCAAAGATGGGTGACCACACACACAGTACACCAAGATGGGTGACCACAACACACAGGTACACCAAAGATGGGTGACCACAACACACAGGTACACCAAAGTAGGGTGACCACAATACACAGGTTCACCAAAAAGGCTCAGGTGGTGCCCATCATAGCCTGTGTCTGTCCAACACACCTGTGAGTTTCTTCAGCACACAACTGAGAAACAAAAATATACGGCTGAACCTGGAGGGGAAAATCCAGGTGTGTTAGCCATATCTGGCACCAATGTCATCGTTAAACACAGGTATGCCAAAGATGATCAGGCGTGCCTTTCTGTGCCTGTTTCTGCTGAGCATACTTTGTTACACTGATCAGCATCAGCCTGAAAAACAGACTGGCAGCACAGGTTAGAAAGAGCAATCCAGGTGTGTGGCAGTGTCTGGCAGTGAGTGTGTGTCAGACTGTTTGGCAGCAGAAAGAGTTCACTGTGGACGGCCATGTTGCAAGTCACCATGCAGTTTGCAGTGTAGCAAGCAGCATTTAATTAGGGATCACTTTCCTCCATGTCTTCTTCTCTTTGATCCCTTTAATCGCTGTCCAACTAACTTTCATAAAATCGGAAATGAAATGAGGTAGGGAACAGTAAACGATAAACAGTAAACAAGTGGGGTATGTTTTGCTCCCATAAGGAAACCTAACACATTTTATATTATTTGCATAATGTCTTTAGTTTTACAGCAACTTTTTTTCCTCCCCACACTTTCGTTTGGTTGCATTTACTACTCTTCGCTGGCTGCTCTGGGGGTGCTATTGGATTCATTTTTTGCACCCATGGTGGTGAGAACACCACAGTATTATGGACTGTGGTGTGTCTCTATTTGACGCCGGGAGCGCAGACACAACCAGCCGTTGTCTCCCTGATGAGTCCCGATCCAGCGGGCGAAAGGCCTCGGAGCAGGCAATACAAATATATCTGCCTTCAAAAGGGATTGCGATGGTTCCCTTATGCAGCTAGAGAAGAGTTTTCATATCTGTAACATTTTTTTTTTTTTAAATTTATTTTCCCAGTTTCTCCATCTTCAAACTCCCCTCCCCTCTCCCCTCCCCTCAAGTCCTAATCTTTGCCAGACAGTTCAGTTGTTGGCCTGCGCTTTTTTTTCCCCCACTATTAGATTGTTCGTCTATGTATTTGTCTGACTTGATTCAAGTTTAAAAGGCTGTGCCAGTCTTGAATAAAAGTTACTCTGTGTTAGTCCCCGAAGTCGGAGTGTGGCTGCCCATGTGGCGGGGTAATAAAAAATGGTCACACACGTAATGTTCTCATCCCCAGCTGATGCATTTGTACCATAGTGTTCAAGTACTTCGGCTGTTTGGATGATCCCTGGAGTCTTTTAGCCAGGGTACGACAACAACAACAACAACAACAACTCTGTGTTAGGTTTTCTTGTGGGAGCAAAACATACCCCACTTGTTTAGTGTTTAACTTTCATAAATTTCCTCTACCTGAAGTATCTGATCCACTTCCTCTTGCATGCAATCAAGCATTTCGTCAATCCATGTGGCAGAGGTCGAACAGTCCTCATGAGATTTGATTGGATCACTGACTTCTATTTCCCTGGACCGCGCATCCCGCACGCAGCGCGTGATCAGCAATATGGCGGACGCGCCGCGGAACGGAGCCACTCTGGCAGCGGCCTGCAGGCTCCGTTGTAGGCTACACACTACACAGCACCGTTGCCGGCTTTGTTTGGCAGTCTAACACGTGGCCGCAAGTACACGGTGCACTGATTCCAGAGCAGGTAGGTGCTATTCTAAAGTTCAATCCTTGTTTAGCTCCTTGAAATGCTTATCTGCTTTGTATTTATATATAAATATTTGTCACTAAGCTAGTAATGTGCCAATGAATGTGCGTGTGTGTGTGCCCGGTGTGTGGTGTGTGTGTGTGTGTGTGTGTGTGTGTGTGTGGTGTGTGTGTGTGTGTGTGTGTGTGTGTGTGTTTGAAAATTAAGAAAGAGACAGAATGACTGAGAGAGCGCACGCACACGGCACTTTTCTTTTGACAGTTTTTTTTTTTTTTTTATTAACGGCATGCAGATGTTGTAAGACTGTTGTGCTCCATTGAAAACAACCCTATCATTCAGGTATCTTTTATTTGCCCTCACAGCCCTGTCCTGCACGGCATGGATCGACGCTGAACTTGACTGTGATCGATTATCAATACTGAGCGACATCGCCGGGAAGATGCCACAGTGTGTAGCATGGAAATGTACAAACAAGACAGGGAAAACACCTGGAAAATCCTTCCACAGCTCATTTGCATGCATTTATAATTATTATCAATTAAAAAAAAATCGTTATTAGGCCTAGTCACTTATCCTATCAGCCTAGCTTGAGAAGCGTTGAATTTCTTGACCCACTCATAAAACTCTGAAAACTGTATCATTCTGGGTGGTGGGGGGTGGTGGGAGAGCCGAGATCAAGAGAGAGAGAGAGAGAGAGAGAGAGAGAGAGAGAGAGAGAGAGAGAGAGAGAGAGAGAGAGAGAGTGTGTGGAGCAGTCTCCAGTGATGGAAAATATGAAACTTTAAATTTAAGAGAAAACCAACATCACTTATATTTTTGTCTGCCACTGTTTCAGATTTCCCAAAAACCCAGAAAAACGAAAGGTGTGGGTTGCTGCTCTGAAAAGAGAGTACTTTCAGCCAGGCGACAACACCAGATTGTGTGGGGATCATTTTGAAGATACCTGCTTCATCAACACCGGAAAAACTGTTCGCCTGAAGGATGATGCTGTTCCCACAGTGTTCAACTTTCCAAGTCACTTGCAGAAGGTTATATACTTTTTTTTCAGTCAGAGATGTATTATTATAGTTTGTGCACTTAATTTAAAAGTCATCATCTTAGATGGCAAAGCCAAAAGATGAAAGTTAAATTAGCAGTCCAGGCCTTCAGCTCCAGTGTGGCAGACGCACTGGAATTTTGCAGAGATGGTCTGAAGTTACAGGAATTCAGAAATGTCCAGGGAACTGTGGATTTCATAAGGCTGGTCGACAAGCTGTTTGACGTTCTGAATTCCAGAAATAAATTTGGACGAGGCATGAAAGCAGCAATGAAGCCTGACACAGAAGAGTCCACAAATGCATTCCTCAATCAGGCATACTCATACATTGCCTCGCTGACAGATATAGCAGGAAATCCCATGATCGACACTCTGAAGAAGACGCCATTTATCGGCTTCATGGCTGACATCAAGTCGGTGCAGGCACTCTACAAGCAGCATGTCGGTCAGGATCAGCCACTGCAGTATCTCCTGACCTATAAGCTCTCCCAAGACCACCTTGAACTGTTCTTTGCTGCCGTTCGTGGGGCGGGAGGCTTCAACAACAATCCGACAGCAAGGCAGTTCGTGGCCATCTACAAACGCCTCATGATGCGTCATGATGTTCAGATTGTGACGGGAAATGCAGCCCCCCAAGATCAGACGACCATGTGGCATCAGCTGATACTGTCAGCACTATCAAGAAAAGTGTTGATGATGCCACACAGGACCACCTCATCGCAAAACGATATGATTTGGTACCTGAGCACACGGATGAGGAGGACATCCCGGGAGACCTGGAAGAGTTGTTTGTCCATATACAGGGAGGTAGCTGTAGGTTACATTGCTGGGTTTGTGGCTAGGATGGTAGCAAGGAAAACAAGCTGTCCAGAGTGCTGTTCAGCTCTCACCACAAAGTGGCTTGACGGCAGTCAGCCAAGCCATGGGCTGATTCTACAAAAGGACGAAGGAGGCTTGACAAAACCGTCTGACTCCACAGTACAGATCTGCATTGCAACAGAAAAAATGATCCAGAAGATGTTGTTGGTCACTGATCAAAAGCCTCCTCGTGATTCTGGAATCCCTTGCGCTCTTGCCTATGCTAACCTCGAAGAGCTTGGTGGCAAAATCTTCCTGTCTCTCGATCAACACATGAAGGACACTGAGCCCGATAATAATCATGTGTTTGCACTGATCAAGGCTGTCACACATGCGTATACCAAAGTTCGTATGCACCATCTCACAAAGCAGCACACTGTGAGAGCGAAAGGACGGGTTGTCCGCAAAGAACTTACCAAGCTGATTCTCTTCAAGCATCAGTGAATATGTACAGAGAGAGAGACTCAGAGAGAGAGAGAGAGAGAGAGAGAGACGCTTGACACTTGACAATTTATTGGTAATAGTCTGCACAGACCCTTATTTCAAGGGGAACACGCAATATAATCATTCTCTTTAGTGTCTTTAGTGGAATACAAACAAACTTAACGTGTGTAAATTGAATGTGCAACGAGCATAAGGACAAGAACTCCAGTGGCTCCTGCTGAGAGAGAGAGAGAGAGAGAGAGAGAGAGGAGAGAGAGAGAAGGTACATTTTGCTTGTCTTAATTATCACAGGTTATGCAACTGAAGTCAGTGGAAGTACATATATTACCCGCGGCGTAAAGCCACGGTCTGAACTGAAGAATATATAACAATAGATTGGCTACAGAACTTCACATTTCTTTGTGTCAGTATTATTGAGTGTTTGCTCTCTCTCTCTCTCTCTCTCTCTCTCTCTCTCTCCTCCTCTCTCTCTCCTCTCTCTCTCTCTCTCTCTCTCTCTCAGTCACACACACCACACACAACACACACACTGACACACACACACACACACACACACGGCACACACGCGCGCGCGCGCCAGGTCAAACTTGGACTACGTTGTAATCATCCAAATAAGTAATCATCCAAATGACACGCGAATTCGTTATAAAATGTGTTTATCTGCCGTAACACAAGAAGCGGTGTATAGTAACCAGCGTCTGGCACAGCTGTGCCCAGTGCCTCCATTGCCAGGAAAACATGGCGGCCAGCTGATCACGCGCCGCGAGCCGAGCTGTTAGTAGGCTGGCAGCACGCACGCCGCCAGCGATGCGCGGTCCAGGGAAATAGAAGTCAGTGGGTTGGATTCATTCACAAGTCACTGTGCTTGTTTCTTTTTCTTTTCTATGAAAGGAACAGGTACCACACTCCAAAAATAGTTCCGACACCTCTTTAGATTATCGTGGAGATTCCCTCGTTAAATTTCCAAGCTTCCTTGAGGGGTAGCAGCAGGCCACAGCGTAATGGAAAAGAACTAGAAACGTGCTCCTGGTTGCTCTTGGTATGAAGTCTGGCTGCGCACAAAGCAGCTCTTAGCTGCCCCCACTACGACTGCAAGAGGTTTTCATCGCAGGGAGTCTTTAGTGGCCCATCAGTCTCCATTATTTTCCCACAAACAAACCACACACAAAAAAACAGCCAGAAAAAAACCATGTTGTTTTCAACGGGAGGGAGTTGTGATATGGAGGAACTTGTTGGGGAGGTGCCAGCGTACAACCTCCTGCTGAGAAGTGTCCATCATACATCAGTGCCGGCATTAGCGAACTCCCAGGGTCTTTTTGAAAGGTAGCACCATCCATTTTCTAATCTCACTATGACCAGCTCACTTCTCTTTTCTGTCTCTTCCTTTGTGGCACATCTCCCAGTCCACCACCCCTTCACCTCCCCACCACCCTTCACCTCCCCACCACCCCTTCACCGTCCCCACCAACCCATCCCTCGCCCACCCCCCCTCAACTCACCCACCCACCCCTTCACCTCCCCACCACCCCTCACCTCCCCACCACCCCTTCACCTCCCCACCACCCCAATCCCCTCCCAACCACCCCTTCACCTCCCCACCACCCCCCTTCACCTCCCACCACCCCTTCACCTCCCCACCACCCATCTCCTCCCCACCACCCTTCACCTCCCCACCACCCCTTCACTCCCCACCACCCCATCCCTCCTCCCCACCCCCCCTTCACCTCCCCACCCACCCCTTCACCTCCCCACCACCCCTTCACCTCCCACCACCCCATTCCTCCTCCCCCACCCACCCTTCCCTCCCCACCACCCCTTCACCTCCCCACCCACCCCCTTCCCCTCCCCACCACCCCTTCACCTCCCACCACCCCATCCTCCTCCCCACCCCCTTCACCTCCCCACCACCCTTCACCTCCCCACCCCCCCTTAACCTCCCCATTCCCTCCCCACACCACCCACCCCTTCACCTCCCCCCCACCCCTTCACCTCCCCACAACCCCTTCACCCCTCCCCCCACCACCCCCCCTTCCTCCCCACCCCCCCAACCCCCCCCCCTTCACCTCCCACCCCCCCCCTTCACACTCCCCACCCCCCCTTCACCTCCCCACCACCCCTTCACCTCCCCACCACCCCATCCTCCTCCCCACCACCCCTTCACCTCCCCACCACCCCATCCTCCTCCCCACCCCCCCCTTCACCTCCCCACCACCCCATCCTCCTCCCCACCCCCCTTCACCTCCCCACCACCCCTTCACCTCCCACCACCCCATCCTCCTCCCCACCCCTTCACCTCCCCACCACCCCATCCTCCTCTTCCCTTCCTCACAGCCTGAAGATCAGGATTTTCCCTTACAAGCCGTTGGCTGGTGCTTCAGAAATTCAACCAGCCAGATCAAATTTTTCAGTCACCAGCAATAAAAATTTTGCTTTCCAAAGACACAAAATGATAGTCACGTGATCAGAAAAGGTGTTTCAAAAACTGGAAAAATTGCTCAGTAATACAATATGAAAAAAGGACAAAGAAAAAGTAGACACCCCCCCCCCTCCCCCAGTCACCCCCCCTCCCCATATTATAACAAGTAAGACGAAAATAAAACAGACACTACATATTCTTCTTAAGTAATCATTTTCCAAGGACTGACCAAAAAAAAAAAAAAAAAAAAAAAAAAATCAAATAAACCGAGGGAGAAAACTACAGTCTAAATGGCAGAGGTAAGTTTTCTGATTGTTTTGATGCGCTGCCTGTGGTAAGAGAACTTTTAGATCGTACTCCCCAAATATTGTGTTTACTCTCCACTTTCAAGGTGCTTTAGGATAAGTGCGGTGATCTTTAGTGCTGATGGCAAGACTTTTCCAGACAGATGACAACTGTCTATCTTTATGATCCAATGTATGTTGATCTAGCAATACAGGAGCTTTTAACACCGGGTCTGATCTAAATACACATGCAGCGCTGAAGGGTTTCAGGAACCAGTGTGGAACCAAACCAACCTGTATGTATGGGTTTGAACAGAAATCTGACAAATCTGTCTTCACAAGTGCCAACCTGGCACCACAGGAGCTGGCTCAGACAACATGCAGTTCCCAGGCCCAGTACTGGAAGATAGTCATGCAGAACTCTCCTGTGGTAGAGGAGATCTTGAAGTTTATAGAATTACCCTATGTGTGGAAAATCTTCACCTTAATTTGTTATTTTGATATGAACGTACACATTTCGATAGGTATGAGTGTAACAGTTGCAGTTTAAAGTACATGGGAAACAAAAACATGAAATGAATTGACAAAGAAAGACGTTGGTAAGATGATACTGAAAACTGATTACACAGCCTGCTGAACACTTCCAAGCTTTGGCGTTATTCAGCCGGCTTAACAATCTGTCTACATCGAACACACACACACATGCACATGAATGCATGCAGACATACACATGTGCATGATCATGCGCAACACATGCGTGTGTGCGCACTGACAGACTCACACGCAAAGTGACCTGACCAATTCTTCCTCAGTTCATGAAATCAGAACAGTTTTAATTGTTTATGTATTGACAACGAATCCAGCATTCCTGAGCAGCTGATATCAGTTGGACAGAAATCTCCTAAATGCTTCCTTCACGTTTCAGCAAACAATGTCCATTAAGGAAACTACTTTGGTTAGGAGGAGGATGTGTTTTATTCCTTCGGATGTGTGAAAAGATCACACAGTTCAGAAACACGTTTGCAGGTCATCGCAGCAGAACAGTTTGTAAAGATGATCTTAATATAATGGTCCGTGCAAACACAGACTGCAATTAGTCTGAGTTCAATGCAGTAATGAGCCAGAGCTCATGTTGCAAGTTCCACCATCCATTTCTACTGTCCAACAGCGCAAATGAGAACAGTCTTTTGGTTGTGAAATCAGAGCCTGGTATTGCACTATCCCCCCCCTCCACACGCACACACACACATCCCCTGACCATCCATCCCAACACTCCTGCTCCTTCTCTCTCTCTCTCTCTCTTTCTGCCTAGTCTAAACTGTTTTAAAGTTTGTTGACGTTCACCAGCTGTACAGTCTAGGGTCACCTGGTGCACAAACCTCACAGGAAAATAAAGCCATCAACAATTTCAAAGAAACAGACAGGTCACCGAAGGCATTTCACAGGCTGTGAAGACTGGGGGGTATGTATGGCTAGGTCTGAATATCTTACCACTGAGGCAGCCACATTCCATCTTCCCAGAGGAAATCATTTCAACGTCTTCAGTAGAACCAGAGCTGCTGATGTGATGAAACGTTTCAGTTATGAAAAAAAAAAAAATGAATTGATTGAATACCAACAGATCAGACAGTATATCAAAGGGTGTTAAAAATTTTTTTTAAAAGCAAAAATTAATCCACCAAGATGTCAATATTACACCAAATTTTTCAGACGGAAGGAGAACAGAAGACTTTCAAGAAGCTGCCCACAAAGTATGCTTTCCCTCCCTGCTTTCCAAATTCTGACCAAGCAAAGCCTGACAATAACAAGGGCCCTCACTCACCACATCCTTCATCAGAGTTGTCCCCGCAGTCATCGTCAGCGTCACACCTCCACTCCTCGGGATGCAGTTTCCGTTGCTGCAGCGGAACTCTCCGTCAGTGCAGTTACGTGGAGCTGCAACAGGAGAGGGCTCATGCAGGTGTGTGCTTCACAATGCTCCTTTCATCTTCTTCATTCACACAGCATCATACAGGTGTGCATCACAACGCATCTTTGGTTCTTTATTCATGTCACATCATACAGGTGAGCATCATGATGCATCTTTGGTTCTTTATTCATGTAACATCATACTGGTGTGCATCATAACGCATCTTTGGTTCTTTATTCATGTCACATCATACAGGTGAGCATCATGATGCATCTTTGGTTCTTTATTCATGTAACATCATACAGGTGTGCATCATAACGCATCTTTGGTTCTTTATTCATGTAACATCATACAGGTGTGCATCATAACACATCTTTGGTTCTTTATTCATATAACATCATACAGGTGTGCATCGTAATGCATCTTTGGTTCTTTATTCCTGTAGCATCATACAGGTGTACATCATAATGTATCTTTGCATTATAATGCATCTTTGGTTCTTTATTCATGTAACATTATACAGGTGTGCACCATAATGCATCTATGGTTCTTTATTAATGTAACATACAGGTGTGCATCGTAATGCATCTTTGGTTCCTTATTCATGTAACATCATACAGGTGTGCATCATAGCGTATCTTTGGTTCTTTATTCACACAGCATCATACAGGTTTGCATCACAATGCTTCTTTGGTTTTCTTTATTCACACAGTGCCTTGTTGATGTATTAGCCTGCTAAGCCCCTTCTTAACTTTAAGAGCTTCTTGGAAAAAACAAACAAAACACAAAACAAAAGCAACAGCAACAACAACAAAATGCTAGTCATGAGTCCAAACCTGGGGCCCAAATTCGCGGTTAAACTATTACCCCAATCAGTGGGTCATAACGGTTAAACTATTACCCCAATCAGTGGGTCATAACGGTTAAACTATTACCCCAATCAGTGGGTCATAAGTGCTGATATTTTCAATGGCGGATGTTTGTGTGTCCTTGAATCAGAAACATTTTGTGACAAATTGGTATCTTCAAGGACAGAACAAGTCTTTTAATTGAACAGGAACCTTGCTTTGTACACACATTGTTTTCTCAAGAAAACAGAAATGAGACAAAGAAGAAAGTAAGACATGAATCACACTGAAGGTCACAAGCCTTTATCAATTTCGTCACAATCAACTGCTCGCATGGGTGGATGGAATAGCTCAGTGGTAGAGCGCCAGACTCATAATCTTGGTGATGCTAGGGTTGCGGGTTCGAATCACTGATGGGCCTTTTTGGTACAAGGGGATTTTTTCCTCGGAGTTAACATTAATTCCGACTCCATTCCCCATACAGTCCTTTGAATGAGACTATAAACCGAGGTTCTCCGCACGAATAACATCTTGCACACACATAAAATCTCATCACCAACTTTCGGAAGAAAAGGCCAGTTTGGCTATTGGTATGGATGACATATTACACATAGCATGCACCTTCCCAGAAGTTGGAGTATGGCTGCCTTCATGGCAGGATAAAAAATGGTCATACACACAAAACTCCAATGCCTTTCTTGGGTGGACGGGATTAATCCTTGCCTGTCTATACAGGGAGTGTCCACAGGAGTGTCAGCCAGTGTACACAGAAAAACAACAACCAATTTGCTTGCATGATCTGCCTGCCACACAGCAGACAACACTGTGCCAGGACATGAAGAGTCGCTTGATGCTGTCTGCTTGTGTGCGACAGACTCACACCTGCCTGCATGCAGCCACCCACACATCCACATCACACTCACCAGCTAGGAGGAG
>CM031616.1:11704057-11716557 GCA_018398815.1 Conus ventricosus | reverse complement strand
CACACACACACACACACACACACACACACACACAATCCCATTGCTGGATGGACTGACTCTCCCAATCCTGTTGCTGACTGGAGGACCAATTCACCCCCATCCCATTATCATATTGGACAAGTTCACCCCATTCTGCAGGTGACTGGGAGGACCAATTCACCCCCATCCCATTATCATACTGGACAAGTTCACCCCATTCTGCAGGTGACTGGGAGGACCAATTCACCCCCATCCTATTATCATACTGGACAAGTTCACCCCATTCTGCAGGTGACTGGGAGGACCAATTCACCCCCATCCTATTATCATACTGGACATATTCACCCCATTCTGCAGGTGACTGGGAGGACCGTTTCACCCCATCCTTTATCTGGCTGGGGAGATGATCACCCCATCCTATAGCTGACTGGGATGACAAGTTCACCCCATCCTACAGCTGACTGGGATGGCAAGTTCACCCCCATCCTATAGCTGACTGGGATGACAAGTTTACCCCATCCTATAGCTGACTGGGATGACAAGTTCACCCCATCCTATAGCTGACTGGGATGACAAGTTCACCCCATCCTATAGTTGACTGGGGGACAAGTTTACCCCATCCTATAGCTGACTGGGATGACAAGTTCACCCCATCCTATAGCTGACTGGGATGACAAGTTCACCCCATCCTATAGTTGACTGGGGTGACAAGTTCACCCCATCCTATAGTTGACTGGGGTGACAAGTTCACCCCATCCTATAGCTGACTGGGATGACAAGTTCACCCCATTCTGCAGGTGACTGGGAGGACTGTTTCACCCCATCCTTTATCTGACTGGGGAGATGATCACCCCATCCTATAGCTGACTGGGATGGCAAGTTCACCCCATCCTATAGTTGACTGGGATGACAAGTTCACCCCATCCTATAGTTGACTGGGATGACAAGTTCACCCCATCCTATAGCTGACTGGGATGACAAGTTCACCCCATCCTATAGCTGACTGGGATGACAAGTTCACCCCATCCTATAGCTGACTGGGATGGCAAGTTCACCCCATCCTATAGCTGACTGGGATGGCAAGTTCACCCCATCCTATAGTTGACTGGGATGGCAAGTTCACCCCATCATATAGCTGACTGGGATGGCAAGTTCACCCCATCCCATAGCTGACTGGGATGGCAAGTTCACCCCATCCTATAGTTGACTGGGATGGCAAGTTCACCGCATCCTATAGTTGACTGGGATGACAAGTTCACCCCATCCTATAGCTGACTGGATGGCAAGTTCACCCAATTCTGCAGTGACTGGGAGGACTGTTTCACCCCATCCTTTACCTGACTGGGGAGATGATCATCCCATCCTATAGCTGACTGGGATGACAAGTTCACCCCATCCTATAGCTGATTGGGATGACAAGTTCACCCCATCCTATAGCTGACTGGGATGACAAGTTCTCCCCATCCTATAGCTGACTGGGATGACAAGTTCACCCCATCCTATAGTTGACTGGGGTGACAAGTTCACCCCATCCTATAGTTGACTGGGGTGACAAGTTCACCCCATCCTATAGTTGACTTGGGTGACAAGTTCACCCCATCCTATAGCTGACTGGGATGACAAGTTCACCCTATCCTATAGCTGACTGGGATGACAAGTTCACCCCATCGGATCACTGACAGGGAGGACAATTTCACCCCATCCAACAGTTGACTGGAGATATGAGTTCACCCCATCCATTATCTGAATGGGGAGACTAGTTCATCCGATCCTATCACTGACAGATGGGGGAAGGGAACCAGTTCACCCCACCATACAGCTGACTAGGAGAACCTGTTCACCCCACCCTACACCTGACAGGGGGTGGGAGGGGAGGGAGGGTGAACCGATTCACCCCCTTCCCACTGCAGACTGAGAAGCTAATGGCATGCACCACTCAGACCCTGGCTCCAGCAGAGACACTCCTCCTACCAGGTGTCCTCGGCCCTCCGCCAGGTGTCCTCAGCTCAAGTTTCTCCTCAGGCGAACAGATCAGCAGCCATTATAGCCCCCCCCCCCCCCCCCGGGTGACCTCCACACCTGCTGCTTTGCATACAGTGGACACAGGTGGGGAGCATCTTAAATGAACTCTCTGGTAGGGTGCGAGGACAAGCAAATTAAGGGTCCCACCATTCCCCAGATTTTGTGTGCGACACCCTCCCCCCCCCCCCCCACACCGTTTTCTCCACCCATCATCCCCATCCCCCCTGTCCCCAACCACACACACACACACACACACACACATGGACGCACATACATACACACAGACACACACACACAGACACAAAATGTATGTGAACACATTTGTAGAATACACCTCTGCTCATGCATTTTCTTGTGTTCATTTCATTACTGAACATAAGCGCAACATGATTCTGATGCACACTGAATACACATGATATGAACTTTCTCTCACTATCTCAGTCACTGTCTCTGCCTGCCTCTGTCTCTGAGTGAACTCTCCCTCTCCCCATTTTTTATGATCTCTCTCTCTCTCTCTCTCTCTCTCTGGTGTTTACCCTGCCCTCACTACCTCCTTTCCTGCATCAGAGGGAGAAAGAAGGGGGAGTGGGGTGGAGAGGGAGGATGGATGCCTGTAGCAAAGCCAGTGGGGAAAATCATCCCCAAATAAAACAAGCTGCTGCCACCAGCCCATGCTAAACAGAGGGGAACAAAGAGACACCGCCACAGGAGGGTCTGTCTGTGGGCCAAGAGTCACCCAGGAAACTCCCTCCCTCCGCCCCCACCCCCACCCCCCATCTCAATCTTCTTCCCCCCATCAGAACAGAAACCATGCTGTGAAGACAGGAAGGGGACTGCAGCTGGCTGGCACCCTTCCCCCTCCCTCTGTCTGACAAATGGTCTGGGACCTCTGGGACAAGGGCTGCTGGGAAGGAACTGAAGGTGGGCCAGGCGGGCTATCTAATCTGCCAGGAAGAAGGCCTTCAGTCAAAATGGCCGGGCCTGGGAGAAAGGGGCCAGAAGTGATGGGGGACCTGGATGAATGGGATGAAGGAGGAGGGGGAACAAGTGGCTTGGACAGCTTTGGCTGTCCTGCCGTGAATGGACACTGTCACTGCTGCTTGGCTCCACAGGGCTTTCAGTCAGAGCCACAGGGCTTTCAGTCAGAGCCAAAGTCAGAGCCACAGGGGTTTCAGTCAGAGCCACAGGGCTTTCAGTCAGAGCCAAAGTCAGAGCCACAGGGCTTTCAGTCAGAGCCACAGGGCTTTCAGTCAGAGCCACAGGGCTTTCAGTCGGAGCCACAGGGCTGGAGGGGGGTAGACAGATACTAGGGAGCCTTGTTTTCCCTTTGTTTTCATTTCCATATCCCCCTGCTCAGCACCCAGAGATCTGTACATTTCAAACTTTGTTAACCCACATACTCGGTGGACAGCCAACGGTGAAAATATCACACACGCATGCACGCACACACACACACACGCACGCACGCACATGCGCGCCCGCACACACACACACACTCACACAACACACACACACACATATTCACACTCACACTCACACACACACACACACACACACACACACGTGCAACACCACAGCTTGCTTTTCAAAGAATTCAAAGTGCATAGCTGACTACTGACAGAAAGAAGGAGCATATCCTCCAGAAAGTCAATTTCAAGGCTACAATTGCCATTGCCAGTTGCACTTTACTTCCCTTGAATTTCTCTATCAATATGCTCTTTCCTTCCATGCGTGGTTCTGAGGTTGTCTACTCATTCAGAGATCTCAGCCAGATTCCTTTTCATGTCCATTGGAGTCACAACCCACCCCTCCCCCTCCCCCACCCCTTCCTACCCATTAAAAAAAACTCAAACTGCTAAAAGAATGAATTTCGTAAACTTTGTGTAAACTGTCAAGCACCTCGCCAGCAAACCCTGACCTTCAACTGTCAAACTTCCACGGAGGTTTTCTTCTGAGATGATCCATGAATTTCCTCACGTTTTTTTCAAGGGGGCTGAAGGCTGCAGGTTAAAAAAAAAACAACTCTTGGAGACTTGAAAATATCACAGTGTTCATCTTTATTTTATTCTCAGTATTTTACTACAGCGCCACCACTGCTAAGTGTGTTGCTCTAGACCTTTCTGGGTCATGCTGCGGTTCCCCCAATCTGCTCTTGCCCTGTACCACCTCTGACAGCAAGCTTCTCCCTGGTCACTGGGCCACTGGGTGTTATTTCAGATTTGGGCTAGGGTGAGGTTAAGTTAGCATTAGGGATGGTTCTGGGCTAGAGTCAGTGCAAAGTTGCCAGGTTTGGTTAGGTTACAGTGTGTGCATGCTTAGTTAGGGTTAGGGTGAGGTTAACTTAGCATTAGGGATGATTCTGGGCTAGAGTCAGTGCAAAAGTTGCCAGGTTTGGTTAGGTTACAGTGTGTGCATGCTTAGTTAGGGTTAGGGTGAGGTTAACTTAGCATTAGGGATGGTTCTGGGCTAGAGTCAGTGCAAAAGTTGCCAGGTTTGGGTTAGGTTACAGTGTGTGTGCTTAGTTAGGGTTAGGGTGAGGTTAACTTAGCATTAGGGATGGTTCTGGGCTAGAGTCAGTGCAAAAGTTGCCAGGTTTGGTTAGGTTACAGTGTGTGCATGCTTAGTTAGGGTTAGGGTGAGGTTAACTTAGCATTAGGGATGGTTCTGGGCTAGAGTCAGTGCAAAAGTTGCCAGGTTTGGTTAGGTTACAGTGTGTGCATGCTTAGTTAGGGTTAGGGTGAGGTTAACTTAGCATTAGGGATGGTTCTGGGCTAGAGTCAGTGCAAAAGTTGCCAGGTTTGGTTAGGTTACAGTGTGTGCATGCTTAGTTAGGGTTAGGGTGAGGTTAACTTAGCATTAGGGATGGTTCTGGGCTAGAGTCAGTGCAAAAGTTGCCAGGTTTGGTTAGGTTACAGTGTGTGCATGCTTAGTTAGGGTTAGGGTGAGGTTAACTTAGCATTAGGGATGGTTCTGGGCTAGAGTCAGTGCAAAAGTTGCCAGGTTTGGTTAGGTTACAGTGTGTGCATGCTTAGTTAGGGTTAGGGTGAGGTTAAGTTAGCATTAGGGATGGTTCTGGGCTAGAGTCAACGCAAAAGTTGTGAAGTTTGGTTAGGTTACAGTGTGTGTGCTTAGTTAGGGTTAGGGTGAGGTTAAGTTAGCATCAGGGATGGTTCTGGGCTAGAGTCAGTGCAAAAGTTGCCAGGTTTGGTTAGGTTACAGTGTGTGTGCTTAGTTAGGGCTAGGGTGAGGTTAAGTTAGCATCAGGGATGGTTCTGGGCTAGAGTCAGTGCAAAAGTTGCCAGGTTTGGTTAGGTTACAGTGTGTGTGCTTAGTTAGGGTTAGGGTTAGGTTAAGTTAGCATCAGGGATGGTTCTGGGCTAGAGTCAGCACAGAAGTTGTTAGGTTTGGTTAGGTTACAGTGTGTGTGCTTAGTTAGGGTTAGGGTTAGGTTAAGTTTGCATCAGGGATGGTTCTGGGCTAGAGCCAGCGCTAAAGTTGTGAGGTTTGGTTAGGTTACTGTGTGTGTGTCTGCAAGTGAATGGAATAGCAGTGGCACATGGGAACAACGAAACAGCGGCACACTCTTGAGCAGTCACGCATTGCAAGTCTTCACATTTCATATGTGATGATCATCTTCATCACAGCTTACCAGATGTGGTGCAGCCTGTATGGACTACAGTGACGCCTTCATGGTAACTCCAACACTGACATGTCTTCATCCAGCCACTTCCTCCTTATTTTACGGTCACATAAAATCGACATACATAACCATTGTAACTCGCACGCAGTTAAGTGCATGCCTTCATACATGCACACACAAGTGATCAGATGATAGAAAAGCCATATGCCTGTTCTCGAACAGAGACAATAATCCTTTCTGGATTCAGACTCTTTCTTATCTCCAGACAACATGCAGCACAGAAGGCACATTGTCCTCTCTACACTCTGCCAGGACACCTTGTCTAAATTTGTAGCTGGTGGGAACGATCAGGTTGGAAGTGGTGATGAAACACGATCCCTGCATGGGAATGTCAGTGACACACACACACACACACACAAAGGAGGGTGGAAAGAAACCAAGAAAACTTTTTCCGGCGACATCACACACACACACACACACACACACATCCAACGCCAACATTCCTTAGGACACGGACTGAAAATTCCACCACTAAAATTAGGAGGCAGCTCTCCCAGAATAGAGCTTTATCTGCCCCCCAAATGCACAACCTGTCTTGAATCCAGCCCAAACTTCCGGTGATATGGCAGTGATAGACGGGCGCCAGGGCGCGGGTAACAGAAGCCTGCTTTCAGATCAGGACTTTAATGCCTCCTCTTGTTCCTCACCTGTCTGCAAATAGCTCGGCAACAGATTAGCTCCTCTCTCCAAGAGCCCCTGTGTTACGTTCAGCAACAAGGCAGCCTTCCTTCCTCAAGACTTGAGCCTTTGCCAAACCACTCCACAACCACTGTGCCTGTGCGGAGGGGAAAAAATAACTAGCCCCTAATTTATAGAGGGGGGGGGGGGGGGGAGGGGGGCCGGGACGGAGGGGTGAAGAGAGCTGGGATAATGGGGTGGATGTTTTCACCAAAAACCTGACAGAGGTTGGGAAGGTTACCAACATGTCTATAGGGCCAGGCCTCATTAATGCAAGTTATCTTTATTTGAGGGGGGGGGGGGGGGGGGGGGGGGGGGGGGGGGGCATATAGCTGTGAGCTTGGCCTCTTTCAAGCACTTATCTCTAATTGGGATTGTTCATTGCCTTCGCTGACATGCACAGCCCAGGTTTGTGGGACTGCCGCCCTCCTCAGCTGCCACGCTCCAGTCTCCCACCACCATTGCCCAGTGACATCGGGTCATCTTGGACCTCTCTGAACAACGTCAACGAGACTGGAAGTATCTGTCAGACACCCGCCACATCTGGTGGTCTGCTCTTGTCCACAGTCCTTCAGGCTGGTTCGGGATGTGGATGGAACCCATGACTGCTGCTGGAGCCCCGGCTACACAGGCAGGATCAGACGATGGAGGTCATGTGCAGCAGTGCGTGCATCACAGGACTGACGCTGTGTCTGATGACTGCTGACAAGGAAGCAACCTTTCGGGTCTGTTCTTCAGGATTCAACTCAAAAACAGTGGTAGAGGAACAGGGAGGGTTGGGGTTGGGGCAGGAAAGGGACAGAGGTTGTGGGGTGGGGGGGTGGACAACTATTTTTCAAGGGAGTGAGCAGGCATATCTTTCTGCTTCCCTCCCTCCCTTTCCCCAGTTTAATAACAAAGTTTAGGGGGGAAGAAAAAGGGAGGAAGAGGAAGCAGGTAGAGAGAAGAAGGTAAAAAGGGAATCATACAACACTGTATGCTGGTCATGCTTTTGGAATAATGTCCAGAAAACAAATCACCTGGAGAGACAAGCCAGTGTCTGTTGTACCTCCTATTTCTGTATCTCCTACTGTCTGTTGTACCTCCTATTTCTGTATCTCCTACTGTCTGTTGTACCTCCTATTTCTGTATCTCCTACTGTCTGTTGTATCTCCTCCTAGTATCATTCCCTAGCAACAGGGCTTCCAGGCAATTTGAGTTACGATGGAGCAGTGTAGAATTTCTTGGCTTCATTTGCACATAAACATTCTTCATACATACCAGTCTACTCTGCCCCCCCTCCACCCCCACCCCCCGCCCCTTTACCCTCTCCTCCCAGACTTTCTATGCCGCTGACATACAACTGTCTTCGTCAGAGGTCACTGCCATGCAATAGAGATGATAAAAAGCATCTGATGTAGGATTACTTTGTCAATATATGGGCGAAGAATTCTGTCTTCAGACTAGAAACCAACCGACATTCAGTTCGCATGACAATGACACTGAAAAAACCTGATCACAGCGTGGTAGTGCTCTGACTGATCCTTAGTGGTTCCTGCAAGGTATCTATTATATAAAGCTCAGTTTGTCTGTCTGTCTGTTCGCTTATACACGCCCACAGTTTTAGGCCGATCGCCACCAAAATTGGCATCAAGATCCTTGGTGTCCTGCAAACAGCAACATCGGGTCGGCGATCACGTGACGCATTGCGTCGTGACGCAGCATCCACAGACGCAAAACTGGACATCGGAACACTACACGACAGACAAACTCACCGGGGCAGGACGGGGTCAAGCGCATAAGCGCTAGCACATACATAAACTACTATCACACTTTGGCCTAAAGCTGATATCAAACATCATGCATCTTTACTCAAATGTAACTATCAGTATGTTTTTACCAGTGATGCATGTGCACAAACACACATCTCCTTTGTCTCACTATGCCTCCAGCTGGGGACGGAATAGCTCAGTTGGTAGAGCGCCGGACTTGTGATCCTGGGGTTGTGGGTTTGAATTTCGGTACAGGGGTATTTTTCCCTCGGAGTTAACATTGGTTCTGACTCCATTCCCTATACAGTGCTTTAAATGAGACTATAAACCGAGGTTCCGTGTCTGAACACACGCACATCTTGCACACACGTAAAATCCCATCACCAACTTTCGAAAGAGAAGGCCAGTTTGGCCGTTGCTATGGATGACACGTTACACATAGCATGCACCTTCCCGAAGATGGAGTATGGCTGCCTTAATGGCAGGATAAAAAAAAACGGTTATACACACAAAACTCCACTGCTGTCTATACAGGCAGTGTCCGCAGGAGTATCAGCCTGCGTATGCAGTAAGAAAGAAAAAACTATGCCTCCAGCTCATCACTTCAGACAGGGATACGAGAGGGATCTCGCGGGAAAAGCTTACCCATTGTCAATGTTCCTTACAGACAACAAAAAAAAGGCAGCTGGGTTGCTAAACACAGGGAAACCAAAACAACGCTTACACACATCAGTCAATGGTATGCACTGCGTGTGAACTGCTGTCCCTTCATACTGTTACATCACTTGTCTGGGACAAAGTGACATAGAAACATGGAGTGCTTTGTTCTGTTTTTAATGAGAAAAAAAAGGCATTTCTGAGTTTGTATAATTTTCACATTCAGTGAAAGAGTGATTTAACAACAGAGTGAAGCTTAGCAAAAACTTTGCTCCTCTTTCAGGCACAGAGCTGCTGCATTTTGTCGGCTAACTCCTTAGAAATAACACTACCTGTACCAGGACCATAAGACTGCTGATATGTGACCCACCAGATCTCACTCATACATCCATAAAGTCACTTCCATGGTTATAATGTCTCGAGCGCCAACCCTCTGACCTTTAAATTCAGGATACAGGGGTTGAAAGGGTGAAGACGGAGGCAATTTCTTTTTTTTTTTTTTTTTTTTTTTTTCGGCTGTGTCACCTTGTGCCACTTTTTGCCATTACCCCTGTGCCACTCCTTGCCACAGAAACTCTCTGCTGCATCCTTTGCGTGGGCATTCCACTGGCAGCTGTCAGTCTCAAGTCATCACAGGGCATCCCACCACAGAAGACACTGATCACCTGCAGTCGCTTAGCTAGTGTTCAGTGGAGCCTCTTCTGATCCATCAATAACCCCTACTGATGATGACAGCCGCTTAGTCACAGAGCCAACACCAATGAATGTTCCTCTCTGGAAGCTGCCACCATGTCTGTCTGTCTGACAACAGGGGTCGCCACGAATCTGGCGATACTGGGTGACCTCAACACGAATTCACCAAAGGCACAGACATTGAGATGAAACTGAAACTGAAGTCACCATGAGAGCAAGGCATGAAGGGCTGTAGATACTGAGACCTCAGAAATGAGATTCTGAGACTTCAGAAATAATTTCTGTGTTCGAGAAATTTCAGCAAAAAAAAAAAAAAAAAAATTCTGGAGAGTTTGCAGCTAACTAACATTAAATGATGGTACCTAAAAAAAAGAGCGGTTTTCATTGCACTATTGTCATCAATATAATTTCCATTTGTTGAAAATGAATACTGCAGCCACTAACATTACCTTGTTCAAATGAAAATCTTTTTTTCATACTGCCTGTTCAGCTAATGTACTTACTCTGGTACCTTTTTAAGCCACAGCTGCTGGATCCTCTGCTCTGTTTGGCCAAATCTTTGTGGCTAATGCAGGAAGAGAAGCCCAGTTACCCCAACTTGTGTCTCTAGCAGGTGACATAAGGTCATCTCCACTTCCTCCTCATTCCATGGGCAAACTGAGGTACCATGATGGACCACAGCAATACTAGAGGGGAGGACAGGCAAGAGGGACTAGGACAACATCAAAGAAATGAAAACGCTGTCATTGTTAAGTAAACACATGATGAGAAACCAAAGCAAACAAAACAAGGAAAAGTCTGCCCTCTCCTCACACAACCCGACATCCACACATGTGTACACACAGGTGAACGGCAATACTTCAGGCTTATGACCACTACCGTATTAGACAAGATCAAAGGGGAAAAAAAGGTGTGTTCAAAAGTTTTGTAAATGACACAGCCTATGATTAAAAAAAAGACAAAAAAAAAAAAAAAAGACGCAAGAGAACAGAATAAGACCAAAAAGAGGTGACAAATGGAACTACACCCCCCCCCCCACCACACACACAACACCCTTCCTCCCCCCCCCCCCCCCCCTCAACGCCCCACTCACTGCAGGTGGTGGTCTCGTCGCTGCGGTCCTCGCAGTCGTCGTCGCCGTCGCAGACCCAGGGCATGGGGATGCAGACGCAGTTGCCGCAGGAGAAGAGGCGAGCGGGCAGGAGCAGGAAGAACTGGAGCGGCCATGGCTCACTGCACACCACACACACAGCAACACGTCACGTGTCAACGACCTTCAGCCACTGTGACCTGCTTCCGCAGGGTGTACTGTTTGCTTGGTTGGTTGCTTGCTTTCTATTGCAGCGGCAACTGTGTGATGTGAGAAATGTCATGATCATCCCATGACAATGACCGGAATGGCCCAAAGGTCAGGTTTGGCGATTGGAAAGTGGTTGGGGTGTGTGAAGGCAAGGGGAAGCATGGGAGGGGGGGGGGGGAGTGTAAGGACATTAACAAGTTTGTTTCCCCAATCAAACCCCTCCAATTCTCTCCCCCCCCCCCCCTCCTCTCCCCCACCCCTCCTTTCTAAACAGATCTGAATGTGTGTTTCAGAACAGTGATAATGAAAATACTTTGATAAACAGACTGTAGGAATTGATTTTTCTTTTTCTGCACCAAGTATACATGTTTAGCATCTTTTTGGGTCCAATGTTTTTTGCTGGAACACAGGGTGTGAGGTGGAAGGGAGTGATGGATCTCCTTCCCCATGGAAACACACACACACACACACACACACACACACACACCACACACACACACACACATCGAAACAGCGAGCCAGAAAACACACATCGAAACAGCCAGCCTGAATGATGGACTAAGGTGTCATGGACCAAGCAGACAAACTGAGAGGGAAAGGTAAATGAACCCACTCCAACAACAATGCCATAAGAAGAGTCCACATTTTGATGCATCCTTTGACATGTTAAGCCAATGCCAGGACAGGGACAAGCAGAGTGGAAGCGACACAGACAATGGACGCAACTCCTTGGATGCTTAAAACACAACTCAGAAATTAGCTCCCATTTCTGAGACCTGGTTTACCTGTTTCTTCAGTGGAGGTTTCTTTTATTTTACAGCAAGAGACCCACATGGAACCCCCTGTAGCAATGGACCCCACAGTAGAACCCCCTGTAGCAATGGACCCCACAGTAGAACCCCTGTAGCAATGGACCCCACAGTAGAACCCCCTGTAGCAATGGACCCCACAGTAGAACCCCCTGTAGCAATGGACCCCACAGTAGAACCCCCTGTAGCAATGGACCCCTCAGTAGAACCCCTGTAGCAATGGACCCCACAGTAGAACCCCCTGTAGCAATGGACCCCACAGTAGAATCCCATGTAGCAAAGGACCCCACAGTAGAACCCCCCGTAGCAATGGACCCCACAGTAGAACCCCCTGTAGCAATGGACCCCACAGTAGAATCCCATTAGCAATGGACCCCACAGTAGAACCCCCTGTAGCAATGGACCCCACAGTAGAATCCCATGTAGCAATGGACCCCACAGTAGAACCCCCTGTAGCAATGGACCCACAGTAGAATCCCATGTAGCAATGGACCCCCCAGTAGAACCCCTGTAGCAATGGACCCCACAGTAGAATCCCATGTAGCAATGGACCCCACAGTAGAACCCCCTGTAGCAATGGACCCCACAGTAGAATCCCATGTAGCAATGGACCCCACAGTAGAACCCCCTGTAGCAATGGACCCCACAGTAGAACCCCCTGTAGCAATGGACCCCACAGTAGAACCCCCTGTAGCAATGGACCCCACAGTAGAACCCCCTGTAGCAATAGACGCCACAGTTGAACCCCCTTTTAGCAATGGACCCCACAGTAGAACCCCCTGTAGCAATGGACCCCACAGTAGAACCCCCTGTAGCAATGGACCCCACAGTAGAACCCCCTGTAGCATGGACCCCACAGTAAAATCCCCTGTAGCAATGGACCCCACAGTAGAACCCCTGTAGCAATGGAC
>CM031616.1:11696557-11699057 GCA_018398815.1 Conus ventricosus | reverse complement strand
GCGTCAACCAGGCCCGAGAGATACAGGCACCTGCAGTGTTGGTCAGGAAATTTGAGCAACACTCTCAGAAACGCATCCATTAAGTGGATGAAACTCGACTGTGTGGTCCCAGTCTTCCCAACTGAGTCCGCAGCAACTCAACTCTGGATAGGAGCCGGTCGGGGCAGAAAAACCCACATGACTCTGGTGGGATTCGAACTCACGATCTCCCAGCCGGGAGTCCGCGACGCTAACCACTTCGCCACGGCGGCTGGTCACTTACACCAGTTTAACGTCTACACCTACCAAAAGCAACATACATGCCATTACTGTCATCAGAAAGAACTCAGCGGGTGGTGTTCTGCATACCCTGGATCAGAACAAAGACCACTGAACACCACTAAAGTGACTGGGCAGCACGCAGCGTCTTCTCTGGCGGGTTGCCTCGTAATGACTTGACACTGACTGTTCACTGTGGACTGCTAGCACCGGGGCCACAATAGGACAAACTATAGAGGGTGGCCGGCTCTACACAGAAATGAGGAAGCTGAAACGAGCAGCATGGGAGATTTGCCACTGAAAGCCACCAACAAACAACAGCAACAAACAAAACAAAACAAACAAAGATTATACGAAGGAAAAGAACTTTACTGTCATTTGAAATTTCTGTTTGCTTTTTTTTTTTTAATTCCCCAGGTGAGTTGTTCAGGTATCATGCATACGGTAACTTGTACAATTCCTTTCCTTCAAAACACACACACACACGCACAACACACACACACACACACACACACACACATATATATATATATATGTATGCATGTATGTCTAATGAAGCTGAATTTGAGGAAATGGCACATTCATGGCTTGCTGCCAGAGGCAGAAGTGTGGAAGCAGGATGGAGGTTTTGGTAGTCTTTGGATATCAGCCCAACTATTGACACCTGTTTGTGGACTTACTTCCTGAAGTGATGTAAATCCGCAGACAGAGATGGTTTTTCACGGGGATTCATTTCTGCTTTCACCATAAACATCAACTCCACTCACGTCTCCCCCCCCCCCCCCCCCCCCCCCCCACCTCTCCCAGTCAGTCTTGCTGCGAATCCCATAAACCATCACAGAGACAGCAGCCAACAACACCATACTCGAAAAACCCGCTATAGAACAATGCTTTGTCTTTCACTCGGTGCCAAAGACATCAGCACGACTGGAAATAAGAGCAACAATGTACTGCACTCTGGGAGGTGACAGACCTGTTACCTCCAAACATCCAGCTTGGAAGACATGTTTACCAAGCTGCACAGAACTTACATGGGACAGGGGAGAGGAGGGTGGGGGGGGGGGGGGTGAGGGGTGGGGGTGGGGTGGGGGTGGAGGGGGAGAGGGGGGGGGGGGTTGGAGGTACTTTGCCAGGATGTCACCTGGGGCAGGCTTTCTTGTCCACAGATGGGATCACTCCATTCCCCACTCCGCCATCATCATCATCTTCTTCAGTTGTGACAGGACACCAACAACAATGCAATGGATGTGGGCAGTGTTCAGTTGTGACAGGACACCAACAACAATGCAATGGATGTGGGCAGTGTTCAGTTGTGACAGGACACCAACAACAATGCAATGGATGTGGGCAGTGTTCAGTTGTGACAGGACACCAACAACAATGCAATGGATGTGGGCAGTGTTCAGTTGTGACAGGACACCAACAACAATGCAATGGATGTGGGCAGTGTTCAGTTGTGACAGGACACCAACAACAATACAATGGGTGTGGGGGGGTGTTCAGTTGTGACAGGACACCAACAACAATGCAATGGATGTGGGCAGTGTTCAGTTGTGACAGGACACCAACAACAATACAATGGGTGTGGGGGAGTGTTCAGTTGTGACAGGACACCAACAACAATGCAATGGATGTGGGGCGTGTTCAGTTGTGACAAGACACCAACAACAATGCAATGGGTGTGGGCAGTGTTCAGTTGTGACAGGACACCAACACCAATGGGTGTGGGGCAGTGTTTAGTTGTGACAGGACACCAACAACAATGCAATGGATGTGGGGCAGTGTTCAGTTGTGACAGGACACCAACAACAATGCAATGGGTGTGGGGCGTGTTCAGTTGTGACAGGAAACCAACAACAATGCAATGGGTGTGGTCAGTGTTCAGTTGTGACAGGAAACCAACAACAATGCAATGGGTGTGGGGCGTGTTCAGTTGTGACAGGAAACCAACAACAATGCAATGGGTGTGGTCAGTGTTCAGTTGTGACAGGAAACCAACAACAATGCAATGGGTGTGGTCAGTGTTCAGTTGTGACAGGAAACCAACAACAATGCAATGGGTGTGGTCAGTGTTCAGTTGTGACAGGAAACCAACAACAATGCAATGGGTGTGGGGCGTGTTCAGTTGTGACAGGAAACCAACAACAATGCAATGGGTGTGGTCAGTGTTCAGTTGTGACAGGAAACCAACAACAATGCAATGGGTGTGGTCAGTGTTCAGTTGTGACAGGAAACCAACAAC
>CM031616.1:11684057-11694057 GCA_018398815.1 Conus ventricosus | reverse complement strand
CAACGTGTCATCCATACCAACGGCCAAACTGGCCTTCTCTTCCGAAGCTGATGATGGGATTTTACGCGTGTGCGACATGTTATGTGCGCGTTCACACACGGAACCTCGGTTAAAAGTCTCATTCGAAGGGCTGTATGGAGAAATGGAGTCAGAACCAATGTTAACTCCGATGGAAAAATCCCACTGTACCGAAACGGCCCAGCGGAGATTCGAACCCGCGATCCCAGGATCACCAAGATTACGAGTCCGGCGCTCTACTACAGCAGCAACACACTACCCCTTTCCAGCACTGGAATGCGGTTATTTGACACGGCAGCGACAGGCCCTATACTTATGGTTTGTTTACGGAAATTGGTTTCTTTGTGGTGGCAAAAATGAAAGTTTCCAACACATCAAGTGCCTAATAAAGCAGAAGGAATTACTTCTCAATAAACGTCACCAAACTTACCCTGTTCAATTCGTTATCTCTTTCTTTTTGTACGTGACTGATAAAGCATCATGTAACAAATTGGAACAAACCGGAAACAATCAAAAGCTGGCAAAAAAAAAATTGTTGCAGTGGTAGTAGTAGTACTACTAGTAGTAGTAGAACTAGTAGTAAACATAACTGTTGTTGTAAACAGTAGCAATACAGTAAACTCAAACCACTATCTTCACCACCAATATCGCCACCCCCATCAACCCTCTTCACGTCGTCCCCCTTCAGCCCCTTTCTTCATTTCCACCCCTCCAATGACACGAGAACAGGTAAAGAGAAACACACACACACACACACACACACACACACACACAAAGAAGACGGGAGTACAGTAGATAGGGGCGAAAGTTGGGACGAGATTGAGGATAAGGACAAGGAGTGTGTGTGTGTGTGTGTGTGTGTGTGTGTGTGTGTGTGTGTGTGTGTGTGTGTGAGGGGTGGGGGTGGGGGGCACTGGGTGCAGGAACTGCACGTGGCCTGTTGTTGGACAAAAGCAGTTTGAGGGTGAGAAGCAAATGGGTAAAAGGAGTGGGGGTGGGTGGGAGAGAGAGGAGAGGGAGGGGTCTACAAGACGTTTTGTGTGTATGGGTTAGTGGGGGGAGGGGGGGGGGAGAGACATTCGGCAGGGAACTAAGTGCTAAGTGCTGCTTTTATTTGGCACCTTTCTTGCAAGTCGCCACAACCTGGCTGTTTCCCTCTCTCTCTCTCTCTGTCTTTCTGTCTCTCCCCCCTCCCTCCCTCCATCTGTGTGTGTGTGTGTGTGTGTGTGTGTGTGTGTGTGTGTGTGTGTGTGTGTGCGTACGTGCGTGTGCGCGAGACAGTATGTGAGAGAGAGGAGTATGTGAGAGAGACAGACGGAGAGAGAGGGGGGAGGGGGAGACAGACAGAGAGAGAGAGAGAGAGAGAGAGAGAGAGAG
Organism: Conus ventricosus; assembly: GCA_018398815.1. NCBI lineage: Eukaryota > Metazoa > Mollusca > Gastropoda > Neogastropoda > Conidae > Conus > Conus ventricosus. The sequence continues at coordinate 11,692,662 of CM031616.1, read as the reverse complement.
AGAGAGAGAGAGAGAGAGAGACAGACAGACAGAGAAAAACAGAGAGATAGGCAAACAGAAGAGAGAGAGAGAGAGAGAGAGAGAGAGAGAGAGACAGACAGACAGACAGACAGACAGAGAGAAAAACAGAGAGATAGACAAACAGAGAGAGCGAGAGTGAGAGAGAGAGAGAGAGAGAGACAGACAGACAGACAGAGAAAAACAGAGAGATAGGCAAACAGAGAGAGAGAGAGAGAGAGAGAGAGAGAGAGAGAGAGAGAGAGAGAGAGAGAGAGAGAGAGAGAGAGAGAGAGAGAGAGAATCCAGAAACAAACAAAAAAAAAGCATGCGTTGCTGTGGCATCGTCAACAGAGCACAAACATCCACCGACCCCAAGTTCCAAACAATATACAGCCCCACGCTACATTTACATACACACCCAACCCCCGCACGTGAGCCAGCGCGCGCACACACATTAACACACACGCACGCGCGAGCGCGCTCACATTCCTCAACCAGTTTCTCTGTGACTAAGTCCAAACACAATTGCAGAAGAATGTGCCAGCGGACACACACACGCACGCGCGCACACACACACACACACACACACACACAACGTACAGGCGCGCGTGCGCGTGCATTCACATTCCTAACACAGTCCAAACACAATTACTCCAGTTCCTGAGGTATGCACATGCATACAAAGAGATAGATGGGAGAGAGGGAGAGACTGGGACGGCGATGTGAGAGAGAGAGAGAGAGAGAGAGAGAGAGGAAGAGAGAGAGAGAGAGAGAGAGAGAGAGAGAGAAAGAGAAGAAGAGAGAGAGAGAGAGAGAGAGAGAGAGAGAGAGAGAGAGAGAGAGAGAAACACCTAAAAGTTAAGTAAGTTTGGTTTAGTAAAGGTTTCTTTTGTATGCATGTTGTGTTGTGGTTTTGTCAGCAGTCGTACGAAATCATGTCGATCAAACACACACACACAAACGCGCGCGCGCGCACACACACACATAGAGAGAGAGAGGGAGAGAGAGAGGAGACAGAGAGAGAGAGAGTGTGTGTGTGCTTGCGTGCGTACGTGCGTGCGCGTGCGCGCGCGTGTGCGTGTGTGTGTGTGTGTGCGCGCGCGCGCATGTGTGGTTGATTGATTTGCTGAAATGTGATGAATATACCATTTTCGTGTGACCCCGACAATAGTTTTTTTTTCTTTTCTTTTTCCTTTTCCTTTTAATAACAAGTTCTTCTTGTCTTGTCTTTAACGGGAGACACGGATCGAAGCATTGACAGTGCGACTGCCTGCAAGCCACCCTGGCTTCAAAGGCAAAGCAGCCAGAGAGAGCTCCCCGTGACCCTGCCTTCCCTCTGCCTTCCTTCCTTCAGTTCAATCACACCCGAATCGACCCACCCCGACCAACCCCCCCCCCCACCCCCCTTCCTCTCCTCTCCTCCTCCCTCCATTCGCACCCAACAACCCATATCTTCAATTAACTTCCTTTCAATGCTTAGTCTCAGCCTGGCATATTTCCCACCCCTCCCCTCCCCAAGCCCACCCCTCGCTCCCCACACCCGCCATCTGTTCATTTCCACCCGGGTAGTTTCCAGTCAGCGACTCCCGAGCTATGCTATGCCCTCCTCTCCCCCCCCCCTTATCTTCACAACCATCCACCCCCCACCTTCTCCTCACCACATTCCTGGTGCAGTTTATTTCCCGTTATCTCCATCCTGTTTCGGATCGTTACGTTCTATGCCGAATGCAACACCCCCACCCCATCCCCTGCACCAGTTAAACATACCCTGCATGCCTATCATAGCACTTACCTGTCTTCTCAGAGACCCCCCCCCCCCTTGTCCCCTCCCCTCCCCACACCTCCTCCCCACTTCCCTCCTCTCTCGCTGACAAGCCTTCTACACCCTCTCCCCCATCCCTCCAACCCTTCTTCACCTTACTCTACACAGCTGCCCGAGCTCCAGTAAGTAAAGTGATGTTGAAACGGACCCAGATTCCCTTTTCCATCTTCAGCTGATGGGAACATCAACTGTCCCGACAGCTCGTCACACTGGACTAGGGAGAGAGGGAGATTCTGTTGCTTCATAGCCCAGCAGACCGCAGAGAGTCATATCAGGGCTGTCACTACGTTGAAGTCAACTCACAAGACTTAAAAAAAAAAAAAAAATTCTCATTCACACAACCCTTTAGCCTTCTAGAAACACACCAGGAATTTCATTTGAAATCTTTCTTCCGTAAAATCTTATATCAGATGAAAAATGTTGGAACTATTTCAGACTACACAAGTACACCGGGCCTGGCGAGACCCCGCACATTTCCGCTTCAGTCTTGGCATCAAACTGAAGAACTTTTTGTTCTTTGCCTAAAACACACACACACACACACACACACACACACACACCTTTCTTTCATCCAAACATGGTATCGTGAAACACAAAGTTACATGTACACTGCAGATTGTGGTTTAGGAGGTCATGGGTTCGATTCCCAGCACCCATTTCAGAGCCACTGATTTCTGTGATCTGTCGACCGTGTCCGACTCCTGCCCACGGTTGAGTTTGCTACATGGGCTCAACTGGAAAGGCTGGAACCCCACAGTCGACTTCCATCCACTTCTTTGATGCGTCTCTGTGAGAGTATTGCTCACATTCCCTGACCAGCAGGTGTATGCATCTCGCGGGCCTGGTTGATGCCGGGACACACCATGAAGGAAAGTGTAGAGTTCAGCCATGTCACATAATTCTCTGACCAGAACGGAGCTCTTCAGCATCATCTTCATCATCCTGATCGACCAGCATGAAAAAAAAAAGCCTCAAACTCTGTGGCCTTGCTAGCCCTACGCTCATGGTGACTTCCATTTTCCCTCCACGTCTATGCCCTTGGAGCGTTCGTGACGAGGTCACGGGTCTCGGCAGGCTCACGGGGACTGTCGCTGGACGGACGTGGTGGCGCCCTGCGGAGGCGGACGCTGATTCCACCAACACTGGCTCCGCGCGACTTAGCGATTATTATCGTCAGCAGAGTACATGGTGTCCCGCACGTGTTGGATCAGAACAGGCAGCACTGAAGACCACCACCACAAAGTGACCCTGCAGCAGAGCAGCGTCTCCTCTATTGGGCTGCCTCATGGCGACTTGACGTTGACTGCTCCTTGTGGAGTGCTGATGCCCGGGGCAGCGACGGGACAAGCCAGGATGGCGCTGTGAACGTGGAGCTAGAAAACAAACAAACAAAACAAAACAAAACAACCCAAGTGGGACCAATGCCACTGAAGTGGCACTGGAGGTGAGACAGAAATAACAACAAAAAAATGTTAGATTTCGGTTTAACCTGCAAACCAACTCAAGAGGTGGTATGACAGATAGGGATCATCATACCAGGGGAGCGGACTGGGCCAACAAGGAACCTGTCGAACACTACACTAATAACACCAGAACGACAAGCCGTGGTCAGTCAAATGGAAAGGTCAGTTTCATGACCACCACCCGAGACTACAGACGAACACACCAACTGCAGCTGCGTGAATTTCTACTGCCGCACCCAACCCTCGGGACTCAACCCATGAGGATGCTCGCCAATGCCCTGATGTCCTCTGGACTCGACAATTGGTTCTAACCCACCCCAGAAGAAGACGAAATGAACATCAACAACTACAACGAAAGGAGACAACTTTAACGACTACCACCGTCGAATAACAACAATGACCAACCGCACCACGAAAATCTCCTAAATCCAATGACACCAAAGACTACCGTGAATGAAAGACATGACCCTAAAAGCTTTCGCTATGAGAACGTAAAACTCAACTATTTTTCTTTTTCCTGGTGTTGGTGGGGCGCTGCCGGGATTCAGCGGAGCCTGCAGCAACGTCGGGCAGTGTGAACTGACCTGCCGCTCCTCCCTCCAACAATGAATGACCCGATCAAGCTGGGGCACGCAGAAGGAGTACCTATATAGGAGTACCTGTATATTCCTATACAGGAGTTGACAGCAGGTCACGAGACGATTTGTCAACCCAGAGTTCTTCACGTTAAAAAAAACAACAACCTCGTTCTCTCCAGTCATGTGTAGTAGTAATACTATTATATATGTACTAAGCACTACTTTACGTACGCTGACGCTCGCCTCATAGTGTAGTCATCCTGTGACAAAATTAACTATGACCAAAAACTAATTGTTACAAAAAGTTTCTCTTTTGCATCATGTTTACTAAGATCATGTCTGCATATTGTAAAAATTATAATTGTGTGCACCTCTGCATATTTGATTTATGATGGTTTGATTACGTCATACATATTAACCATGTGACCCGACATATTTTGCTGAAAACCTTGTCATGTTGCATCTCATTCGAAAGATCTCAGGAAGAAGGTTCCAGATAACGAAAAAAAATACAGTTGTAATGTTAATGATTACAAATAATACCATTTAACATTGTCAGGGGCGGATCAGTGAGGGTCAAAGGGAGGGGGGGGGGGGGGGGGGGCAGGCTAGTTCGGTACATAACTTTGGTTGAGGCTTTTTTTTTTTTATAGGAACATCGTAAAGTTTTGAGGGTGCAGAAAAGACGAGGATGGGTTGCATGCACACCCAGCACACAGAGACAGCCAGGGTATTAACTAGAAGGCTTGACGAAATCAAGAAACAAAGGAACTTACTTTAGTCATAGTCTATGGCACGTACTGGCGAGTTGGAACAGCTAATGCCGGAACATTCTCCGCAGCTAGGTGTGCACTCAAGTCCATGTTTTCTGCAGCCTGATTACTTGTAGCAAGTCTGCTGGTGCTGCTGGTAGATCCGTTGTGACTGGCACCAACTTCCCGTGTTCAAGTCTCCAACCACATTGTGTCGGTTCTACTGACAGTTTGCCTCCCAGCTTGTTCATCATCTGAAGGTACAAATAGGCAGACTTGGTATAAGAGTTGTGTCCAGCTGCAGCAAGGTATGGGAGCATTTCTCGTACGACAGACAGATGAAGGAGCCAATTTCCAGTTCTTTCAGCCTTCAGAAAACGTTTCAGTATGTCAACCATAGCCATGTATTGGAGCCAGAGTTCACTCGTTCTGCCAATGAGTGACAATTTCTTGCTGTTAAGTTTACTGGCAATCCAGTTGAGACAATCGTTGTTCTTGACTGAATCTGGTGTCACTGCACCCTTCAAAAGTTGACTGTGGAGGCAGACACCATTTGAAGATCTTCCTTATCATGGAGTTCATTCAAGGCATTTGATATTACTGTACCCACATCTTCAGGTACGTCAGTTGTGCGAACTAGTTGTAGTTGTTTCACCATTCAGTTCCAGATCACTCTTTTGTGCCTCATTTTGGGAGAGGTCTGCCTCAGCTTGAATGTTTTCTGAAGTTTCAGATGGCAGTTGGGCATGCAAGGTTTCCTCTTTTTCACAATCAGTTCCTTGTGACTCATGCTCCACTGACATCGGAGAAGCAGGGAGAACATCTGTAGACACGTGCAGCAAAGTGGACTGTTCCTGGATTTCATTTTGATCTATTTCAGTCTGGCATTTGGGATGTGGCAAAGGCACACCAAATGTGTCTGACATCAACAGTGCATTTAATGCTGCATCAAGAAGAATGTGTCCACGAACTGCACGTTGTACACCCTTTCCTTGAAGCATTGCACTCACAGAATGTGAAGCGTACACAGTCGACAGCACTTCATGAAGACCAGTTTCTTCCATCAAAGCCCCAATACATGCAAGAAAACTCATTTCAAGATGAAACGGCCCAAGCCGAAGGACAATGGCTTGAAGGTCACTGTGTGCTGGTTCACCAGAGATGATACTCAGAGCCTTCCACCATAGAGGCTGATCAAATGTCAGCACTGGTGTTGACTTATTGCGCTTTGCTTCAGCACAAATGAAACACAGTGTAGAATATATACATGTTTTGTCACCGGGATTCATGTCTATCATCGGCATGAATATGACTGATGACTGTCCTGGAAAACTTTCATGGTGAACAGCTTGCATGACTCCAGACCAAGACGGTCTGTTTGGATGTAGCAGCCAGCAAGCTTTCCACAACAAGTCAACTTCTGATGTCGGATCTTTAACAAATGCATTTGTCAGACTCTCAAACTTCAGTGTCATCAAACCAAGGCATTCCTCTTTGTAGTATTTGATGTCAATCTTTGCCTTGTTGACGATCTCTTCTGTCCTGACATCAGCTTGCCTTCTCACCTGCACTGAGCTATTCATTCTGGGAGTAACCGAGGCAATAATTCCCATGCCATGGAAGATGTTGAATCCATCAAGTGTAGCCGTGTTGTGATCTACGTTGTCTGCCATGTACGGGATAAAATGACCCTCAGGTGCTGATGCAACATTGTGGTCAGACACAGCAGCATTCATCTCATAGGTCATGACCTCACTGTATGACACACTAAAACCAAGAGAGTACAAAGTGTCCACTAGGAACTTGGAATTAAAACAATGTGGCATTTGGACTGCTAATCCAATCTGCAAAGGGCATATGAGAACACGTGGGCGAGCTGCTTGCATAATTACTTGGCCTGTTGATGCTACTTTCAAGTCTGTGTCCTTTCCACTGAAAATAGTCTTCAGCAAAAGCTGCAACGAATCGGGAACAAAGTTTAAGTTTGCTGAAAGTGACGCAATATCATCTTTGTTGGGATACAGTGCACGAGTCGTAGGCAAGGCTTTAATGTCACTTTTGATGAGTTCTGCTGCTGTTTCTATGATGCATTTCTTCTGTGCCTCCTCATCACACATTTGTTTTGAATAAAATGTGTGCAAGATAGATGATGCTGTTATCCTGAATGTAACAACATTAGCTTTTCCATTCAGTTCTGTGATGATGAGTTCTTCACCAAAATGTTTCCTAAGCTCTTCCTTCATCTTTGGATGACTGTAGGAATCGCCGTCATTATATTCTTTCATTTTGTTGATGAGGTCACCAACAGTAATTTGTTCATTATCATTGTCAAGAATAAAACCAGCGACCTTTTCAAAGGCATATGCCTTTTTCCTCATCTCTAGGCCGTCCAAGCTTTATTCTTTTTTCATCTTTGTCTGAAGAAAAAGACTTAGGAAGTCTTTTCCTACTTCTAAAATGAACACTACATGTCTGATGATAAACTGCATCAGCAGCTGGCATATCAGAAACAAACCCTAGTCTGCTTTTCACAGTGTCTGCCCATTCATCTCCACGCTGTGAACATACTTTAGCAATTGAGCTTTGAAAGTCAAGTGTTCTCACTGGATGCACCTTCAGGCCACTGCGTGCATTGAGCTCTGCAGGAGTCCCACAAAAAAGACAACATTTGGCAAAGTCAAAGGGTTGGTTTTGCGAACGTAGGTTCTGTGCAATTTTTATTGCAGATGAAGACTCTTGGTTTTTTTCTTTGATAACTTTGAATGTTGTGCTTATTAGTAAAATTGCGACGGCATTCTTCATGTACTGCTTGTCCTTCAGACACAAGAATAGTCTCACCACGCTCTTCACTTGCTCTGTTAATGGAGTCTCTTCCTTTAGCTGTTGGCACAACAATCTTCCCACCAGCATCCAGGGCACCTCCACACAGCACGCACACCTCCATATTCTGCTACAGGCCCATTCCTGTAAAGATTTCACAAATTGTATCAGATATCTAGGTCAGGACATTCTTATTGTTATGTCATTTACTGGGTGTTTGTACACCTACATTCTTCTCTGTCCATGCAAAAAATGGCTCACTTTTTTCATTTTGATACATGCACACAACGCGCGCACACCAAACAAACCCATCCACCCACGTGCACACGCCTGTCTCCATTCCTATCAGCAAATCTCCATTTATAATAATAATAATAATAATAATAATAATAATAATAATAATAAAAATAATGTTATTAAAATAATTTTGAGTTGAACTATTGATGCAGTTAGTAATTTCATTCGAAATTTTCATATCAAGAACAAAAATGGTGATGAGCAAGATAATTATTACAAAATAACATAAAGAGGAAGCACGCGAAAACTTACGATATTTTGATACTCTTGAGTCACCATACTTTTTGCAAAGACTTTTACTTCTTTTTGCTTATCAATCGCAATAAGACAAAGACACGGCACTATTAGTGTCGTCTGGATGAGTGTTAACAAATTATAAAGCAAACTAGAGCAAATCGGAATGATATAAACAGTACTTACCAAGCATTTTGATGCGAACGGCTCCAAACGAAAAACGCGCGCTTGCAGGAAAAGTTCGTCTGCTATGACCGACTTGTTTTGGCGCTCGCTGAAACAAAGCGGTTGACCTTGGGTCGGCTGTGAAAAGGCTACGGTGGCTGCTCTGCGTCAGAACAGCAAAATGATGACAACATCACATTTTCAAAACCAAATTCTGCGATTATGCAGAAACCGTCGGCATTATAATTTGGTAGACACGTTGTGCAGTATTTAATCTATCATATCCATTAAAAAGAAACTGTGTACCTTTTAGTTTTACCCCATTATTTCTACGGTGTACACTATCACGCCCAGTCGTCTCAATCTCCGCTCGAGGCTTATACCCCTCCCCCACCCCACTCCCATCCCTCCACTCCACCCTCCCCCTCTCTCTCTCTCCTACACACCCCCCCCCCCCTCCCCGTTTGTGGCAGA
>CM031616.1:11679057-11681557 GCA_018398815.1 Conus ventricosus | reverse complement strand
GGTTCTTGCGCATCTCGCTCGTATTTAATTTATCATGTAAAAGCAGTGACTATGATTGCGACAGCCAATGTGATTCTGGGATGTTTCTGCAAGGCCTGTACCTTATCAGTTTGAACGCCAAGTTCTTTTACCACGTCAGTTCAGTTCCAGCTGGACGCCCGAACACAGCATTCCGAAGGCGTACGGACTTTACCGAAGTCTCGAAGGAGGCTACCGACTGACTTCTTGATGCGATCACGCGTGGACGGCGAGCGGAGATAACAAGTGTGATCTGTCCATAGATAAGAACAGAATAAACGTGCGACTATCGTACTCATCTGTACGAGCTTACCACTCCGCCTTCAAAGTATACGCGCACAATGCAGACGAAGTTTTTGATCCACTCGAACGCGCTCGGTAATTGTCGGAATAGCTCGTTTTCGTGGTAGAAAGAACTTTAGCTGCCCGGCATGGTTGCACGAACCGAATCCACTTCTTTCGAGTATCTGGATCAGATGGAAATGTGTGCAAAGAATATCCGTCTCCTGCTGAGCGGCTGCACTCGCCTACAGCACAATATCTGCCACCCCCTCGTGACTTTTTAGGCTGTAGGGGTTCGCAACTCGTGTTGATTTCACTTGGCGTTGGCTTGTTGTGTAGGTCGCGGCTGACGGCCAGTCCATCAAGTGACGTCACGGTTTTCGGTCTACCGCGCGGGGTTTGAACAGGTGTGCAAAAGTCGTATTTTATCTATTAAATTCTTTCGGCGATTTTATTTAAAAAATGAATACCATACCGTAGTTATATGACATGTAGACCTGTTTTTAACAAATTATCAAAAATCTCTGAAGTAGACCTTTAAGACTGTTTTTGTTGCACTGTGGGGGCTGGCTGCCTCTTTCCCTTCCGCCAGGCTGTCCTGTCCCTCCACCGACCGACCTGTCTCTCCCCCCCCCCCCCCCCCAAACACACACCCACCACCACCACCACCAACAGTCCGCGCTGCTGCGCTCAAGAGATGACCCACTGAACATTTCTTTCCCGTCTGGAGACCCCACCCTACTCACGCTGGAACTCCGAAGGCGCTCCAGGGAAAACGCAGACCTGCATCAACGTGGAACGGGTTTCTGGAGGTCCGTGCGCTCGATTCGCATCGTCAAGTATTGAATGGGGTTGCCGGCCACAGGGCCAGCACTCCCGCCTCTCCACCAAGTTTCCTTCAAATCGACTTGGCAGATTTTTTTGCACTCTGATCTTTCTGCCAGACAAACACGGACACAGACGTGGTAGACAGCTACGGGAACCGGTTGCTGTAAATCATAAAGCTGTTGACATCACAGGACCGAGGCTGTTTCTCTGACTTCAACCCTATCGTCCCCTTCCCCCCCCCCCCCCCCCCCCCCCACTCCCTCCAGACACGCGGTTTCGTCATTTCCCAGGACCAGTTATGTAGAGAACGCCGCTCTGCTGGAAATGCTATTGACCCCGTCACGTTGGAAGCACATCTCTGGCTACTTGGGAGTTGATGGAAGAGAACACACACACACGCATGCACGCGCGCCCGCGCGCGCACACACACACACACACACACACACACACACACACATATATATATATATATATATATATATATATATATATATATATATATATATATATATATATATATATATAATATATATATATATATATATATATATATACGTAACCCTCTCGAGTCAAAGTTAGGGTTAGGTATAGGGTTAGGGTTTGGGTTAGGGTTAGAGTTTATTAGAACTAACCCTAACCCAAACCCTAACTAATTTCCCTAACCCTGACATCGAGAATTTCTCTATATTTGAATCGGCTGTGAATCTCGCTACACACATTGCCTGATTTCACGGATTGACGGTAACATATATACATATGTAATATATATATATATATATATATATATATATATATATATATATATATATAATTATAAACAACGCACGCAAAGACGCACACACACACACCACAACACAGAGACAGAGACAGAGATAGAGAGAGACACAGAGAATGAATGATTTACTGAATGAGTGAAAGAGTTATTGAGATAACCTTGAACAAGCCCATTCTCATGGGTAGAGCACGTTGGGTGAAAGGGGTGGGGGTGGGGGGCTGTTCACGAAACAAATGTCAAAGAATGAACAGGCAATACATGGCAGATAAACAACACGGCGATGAGGACACCACATCACGGAAAGAGTTGTCCAACTGAACCCCGGTGTCACTATCAACGTGATCGCCAACAAGTTTATCCACAGTCATCAACATTTCCGCTGTTGACAGCTGTGCTGTTGTTGGAAGTCAGATCCACAGTCATCAACATTTCCGCTGTTGACAGCTGTGCTGTTGTTGGAAGTCAGATCCACGTCTCCTCTATCAGTGCAAGTGAAGACTGTCCACGTTTCTTCTTCATGTCCTGTCAATATGGCAGTATGTCGCTCATCGTCACGTCATCCGAAGGATTACATCTGTGGATCATTCACTTGAGAAC
>CM031616.1:11669057-11674057 GCA_018398815.1 Conus ventricosus | reverse complement strand
AGAAGGAGGAGGAGAAGAAGAAGAAGAAGAAGGGGAGGAGGAGGAGGACAAGAAGGAGGAGGAGGAGAAGGAAGACAAGGAGGAGGAGGAGCAGGAAGAAGAGGAGGAGGAGGAGGAGCAGGAGCAGTAAGAAGAAGAGGAGGAGGAGAAGGAGGAAAAGGAGGAGGAAGAAGAGGAGGAGCAGGAAGAAGAGGAGGAGGAGGAGGAGGAGCAGGAAGAAGAGGAGGAGGGGGAGGAGGAGCAGGAGCAGGAAGAAGAGGAGGAGGAGGAGGAGGAGCAGGAAGAAGAGGAGGAGGAGGAGGAGGAGCAGGAGCAGGAAGAAGAGGAGGAGGGGGGAGAAGAAGGAGGAGGAGGACGAAGAAGAAGAGGAAGAAGAAGTTATTCTAAAAAATAAAAAAGGGGGAGGAGGGGGGAAAGAGCACTCCAGGAAAACCCGCACCTGCTCCGCTCGTAATCGTTCTATCTTGATCCTGCGGTGACACTTCTCCTCCCCGAGTACAGCGACGATGGTAATTTACAATGTTGCTGGCTGTCATGAACAGGGAGCGAGGGCTATGGTAATCACACTAAGGCCTGGTACTTGCACGGTATGGTAGAAGGCGGGTGGGTGGGTGGCGCAAAGGGTACGGGAGAGAGGGTGAAGGGTACACACGGGTATGCAGCACCCGTCACAGACTGGGCCAAACAGTATGGGGATAAAAGGCTTGCATCAAAAGGTGACAACTGCAGCACTTGTTCCAGAAAACACACGAAAACCACACTTGACTGTGTTCACATTATTTTCAGCTTTCGGCTCTGCTATCACACCGAAACATCTTTGATAATTCATTCGCCGGAAGTAACTATCAGAGTTAACAATTTCATTGTTCACGGCTTCCTGTGACCGAAACATTAATAACTACTACTTTCTTTCTTACTTCCTTTTTGTTGTTGTTGTTGTTGTCCAAATCGCTACTGTCCGATGCTTAAATGACGTGTTATGCAGCTGAAAACTTGCGTTTAACGTCATATTCACCATTTTTGTTCACGCAAACACGCGCAGTCTGATTCATAAAAAAAAAATAAAATGAAAGAACGAAAGAAAAGAAAAAAAAAGAAGAAAAGAACAGAAAAAGACAGAAGAAGGAGAAGAAGACGAAGAAGGAACCGTGCTTATGAGTCAGCATGACCTTCTGACGCCCGTGGCCTGCCATACAACAGCCTGCTCCCGAAGCAAGGCGGGGGAGACCAGCACCTGTGCTGTGCCGTCAGGTGCAGGCGGTGACCAGTTTTTCCCCGTAAGCCCTTGTTTACAATCTCCGCCCTGATACCTACACAGGTGATACACCCCTCCCACACACACACATACACTTTCACCTGGTTTCCTGGGGGGGGGGGGGGGGGGGAGGGTGTTAGACGAGGAGAGAGAGAGACAGACAGACAGACAGACAGAGAGAGAGAGAGAGAGAGAGAGAGAGAGAGAGAGAGAGAGAGAGAGAGAGAGACAGACAGACAGACAGACACATACACAGACAGACAAAGACAGAGATACAAAGAGAAAGAGACAGCGACAGAAGTAGTAGGGTAAGGGACGTTTCATGCCTCTTTTGTGGATCTCGGACTGGATCTCCCCGGTGTTGCGCATGCGCGGCAGGTGGCGGCGCGGGTGGGGGCGGCAGGTGACGGCAGGTGGCGTCGGGGTCACGTGGTTTTGTTTTTGTTTTTGTGTTCTTGTCACGGTGAGTCACGCTCGATAAAAAAAAGTTTTTCTTGTTTGCTGACGTAATGGGGTTAAAAATAGATGGGGGTGTGTCGTGTTGCTACGCGCGTGTGTGCGGATCGATGTGGTTTTGTTTTTGTTTTTGTGTTCTTGTCACGGTGAGTCACGCTCGATAAAAAAAAAGTTTTTCTTGTTTGCTGACGTAATGGGGTTAAAAACAGATGGGGGTGTGTCGTGTTGCTACGCGCGTGCGCGCGCGCGTGTGTGCGGATCGATGTGGTTTTGTTTTTGCTGCGTGGTACGTAGACGTGTTAGAGACGGCGGTGATGACACTTAGGATGATGCTGATGATGACAGGGAATCCGTAGACCAGGAATAAAAAAGAATGTCAATGTGGGTCGCTAACAGAAGAAGCTATGGATCCAAGGTGGAAACATCCCTTTACCTGTGTGATTGCTGGTCCAACAGGAAGTGGAAAAACTGTTTGGGTCAACAAGTTTATAAATCACATCCATGAAGTAATGACACCACCTCCCGATGAGATTGTGTGGTGTTACGGAGAGTGGCAGTCTGGATATCATCTTTTGAAAGGAGTCACTTTTATCGAAGGACTACCCAAAGTAGAAGAATGGGATGTTCAGAAACGACGTTTGGTGGTGATGGATGACTTGATGAGCGAAACGGATAACAGGGTGACAAAATTATTTACGAAAGGTAGTCATCATCGCAACATGAGTGTCATGTACATCGTGCAGAATCTGTTTGGGAAAAACAAAGAACAACGGACCATCAGCTTGAACAGTCATTATCTGGTGGTATTCAAGAACCCAAGAGACACCTCACAGATCACCCATTTAGCTAAACAGATGTATCCCGGAAGATTGAAGTACGTTCAGGAAGCTTTTAAAGATGCGACATCCAAACCCCACGGTTATTTGTTGTTTGACCTTCGTCAGGAGACACCCGATCATCTCCGTCTGAGAACACATATTATACCCCGACCCATCAAGTCGTGTATGTGCAGAAATGATTTTCGTCTTCCAATATACCATGTTTTACCTGCAACGATATTTTTCTTTTTGGTGGAGAAAGGGAGAGAAGGATGTGTGGAGATTGTATAACACACTGTGAAGTCTTTGATACAGTGTACCCTGGAGTAACCCCTCTCCGTTTCGTGGTGGTAGTCCTTCAATGAGACTTTGTGGCTCTTTAAAAGTGAGCGTCCATCTACACACGCGGTTATTTGTGACCGGAACATTGACTCTTCACCATCATGTCGGCCCGTATGAGAAGGAATCTACCCATGTTGCAGTTGTTGTGTGGTGCCAAGCCTGCTGTTATTAAGGCGGCTCTGAAAGGGGCCTCGCCGGATTTGATCAACGCCCTGAGTGAATGTTCCCTCAACATTTTAAAAGGCCACGTGAGACTGACCCCTGCCCAGAAGAAACAGTTGTGCAGATACAAGCAGAGCTTACGCTCCCTGGCGAAGAAAGGAACATCCAGCAAGAGAAAGAAGCAGATCTTGCAGAAGGGGGGATTTCTCGGTGCCCTCATCAAACCTGTCCTGGGGGTGCTCGGAGGATTACTGGGGGGATTGTAACCACATCATGGAGCATACGAAGAAAATGATTTTAGTGGATCCTCGTGTGCTAGACTCTGTTCGCGGACCTCCGGTTCCTGATGCCACATCTGACAGTCTTAGGGACATGGATAGGATAGGATAGGATAGGATAATGTTGCTTATAGCCCAGCCGACCGCAGAGGGCCACATCAGGGCTGTCACCACGTTAAAATCAACTCACCAGTCAAAAAAAAAAAAAAAAAAAAAAAAAAAAACTTTCACACATCTCGTTAAATGACATCGTCTACAAACGAACCAGAAACTTTGTTAAAAATCCTTCTTCCGTAAAATCTCAAATCAGATGAAAAATGTTAATTTCTCTCAAAAACCCAAGGATCACGTCAGGCGGGACATCCCTGAACAGGATCTTCATGGACTCCGCTGTAAAATGTTTGTGTCTCACATCGTGCAAGTCCCAACACTCTAAAAGAACATGTTTCATTGTGAGTGGTGCATGACATGGAATGCACCACGGAGCTTCTTCACTCTTTAAAAGGTAAGAATGGGTAAAATACGAATGGCCGGTGTGCAGCCGGCACAGAACCGTTTCCTCTTTACGACCACCCGACGTAGATGGGAGGAAGTCTTTAAGGTTTGGACGGATCTGAAAGAGTTTGTTACTCGTCTGTGTGTTCCAATCCTCCTGCCAGAGGTCTCTCACATAATCGTTAATTTTGGGTTTCACATCTGAGCAGGGGATATAAATGTTGGACAGTTTCTCTCTTGTGGCGTTCTTGGCTAAACGATCAACCATTTCGTTCCCGCCGATGCCAACATGGCCAGGAACCCAAGCAAGAGTAATGTTGTAACCGTCCGCTTTCAACTTGCTAAAAAGTTCAAAGAAATGCAAAAGTTCTGGATGCTGAAGGTTGCGGCCAGCTATGGCTTCCAAAGCTGACAGCGAATCCGACAGAACCAGAAAGTCCCTCTTTGAAGAATGTGAGATTATCTTCAAAGCCAGTACTAGAGCAGTAAGTTCAGCAGAATAGACAGAAGCATCTGAATGTATATGTTCCAACAATATCTGAGAAGGAGCCCCAGGGCAGTAGGCTGCACAGGCCACTCCATCCTCAGACTTGGAACCGTCAGTGAAAACTTTTTGATAGGATGGGAATTTGGAACAGAGCTCGGCATACAAAGCCTTGTACGCCAGAGAGCTGGTCGACTCCTTACGGAAAGCTGCGAGATCGAAACGAATCTCTGGTGTGAAAAAGGTCCATGGAGGTTGATCCGGAAACTTGGAAAAATCGGAAACTACTCCCAAGTCTATACCTGCATTCCGCACGTGAGGCTGCATACG
The DNA here is from genome assembly GCA_018398815.1 of Conus ventricosus. Classification (NCBI taxonomy): domain Eukaryota; kingdom Metazoa; phylum Mollusca; class Gastropoda; order Neogastropoda; family Conidae; genus Conus; species Conus ventricosus. The sequence continues at coordinate 11,669,437 of CM031616.1, read as the reverse complement.
AAGCCCAAACGGCGGAATACATTTCGGGTTTGTTTCAAACTTACTTTGGAACGGAGGGTCAAAAACAAGTCATAGGCAGGATTCTGCGGTTCTGAGAACAGTCGGATGTAATAATTCAAAGACAGTTTCAGCCTGCGATTGGACAGTGAAGGTTCACCTGCCTCTGCGTACAGGCTGTACACAGGGGTGGTGCGGAACGCTCCAAGACAGAGACGAAGCCTTGATGGTGGATAGGGTCCAAGAGTTTGAGGGAAGATGATCTTGCGGAGCGTACACAGCACAACCGTAGTCCATTTGGAACGGACAGGCTCTGTAGAGTGCAACAAAGTTTTCTTATCAGCGCCCAGTCGGGGGCTGCAAATTTCCCTTTCGGTTTGAGG